>CM035103.1:4555728-4715728 GCA_020205505.1 Panax japonicus
TGAAGGTCCTCGCTGCTGGTTGTCTTGGCATATCGCTGTTTCTTCCTTTCTGGGATTTATGCCTGACTTGATGGAATGAAATTGAAGTGTTGTTGGGTCTTCTCCACATGGGTCGCTGACTTGGAGGGTTGTTTGGGTTTGGATATATTTTTTTTTGAGAGACAGACCGCACCAATGATGGTTACCTACGTACTCCTGTATGTGAGGGAGATCAGGTCTGCGTAGTTCCTGCTTGATAAGATTAACGGTTTGACAAGTGTTTGTTTGAGAAGTGTTTATTTGAGAAGTGTTTGGTTTGAGAAGTGTTTGGATGAGAAGTGTTTGGTTGAGAAGTGTTTGGTTTGAGAAGTGTTTGGTTAAGAAGTGTTTGTTTGGGTTTTTGTTTGGTTTGACCGCACCATAAATAGCTGCCTACGTACTCCCATTGATGAGGGGAGATCAGGTCTTTCGTAGTTCAGGCTTCTTGAGCTAAAACCTGAATGACTTGATTTTTGATTTTTTTTTGATTTTTCTCTTTTTTTCTTTTTCTTTTTTCTCTTTTTTTTCTATTTTCTCTATTTTCTTTTTATTTCTTATTTTTTCTTTTTTGTTTGGCTTTTTTTCTTTTTTGTTTGTTTTTTTTATACATGCATGGAAAATAAAAAGCATACTACGAAGAAATTGATACCATCCCAACATCTTCTGGAACTTACAACTTTATCCCCTGGATCTATATCTTTTGGCTAGTTGAGGCTTGATAGTCCAGTTGTCAATGGTTGTGTTGCCTTCAAAGCTCGCGACAGAGGTTACTTCTTGGTTTTGAATATCTTCAATGATGGCCATAACTTGATCGCTTCCTAGTTCAGTACATTCCTCAGGGATGCTTGAGCTGGACCCATCAAAAAAAGTTATGAACTCTTGATTCTTTGATGGGTGGGTTTCCCCGACAACCTCACCACCTTGTCCTTCATCTGTTCCTTCATGCTTTTCCTGAGCTTGAGAGGATTCGACCATGAAATCTCCCTCAAACTGTAGTCGCATTTCTTGCAAGGAACTTTCCTTTTTTGCTTTTTCTTCCTTGGCAATGATCAGTATTTCCTCCGCATCATCCAAGGTTATAAGATTTGGACTGTGGTTGTCATCTTTGGACCACAGGATGTTGGAGGTTGGCGGAGGAATCTCCTTTGGGGATTCCCTTGTCTCCTCTGTCATTTCATGCATTAAGATCACTCCATCTTGTGTTCTGCCAGGATTATCACTTATAGCCTTCACCTTATTTGAACTATCTGTCTCGAGTGGACATCTTAAGCATTTTATTGCCTTTTTGCCTTTTTTGGTCATGGGAATTTCTATCTCTAGCTCTCCATTTTCAATGAGATCCTGGATTTTATGTCGCAAAGCCCAACATTCCTCAGTCGTATGTCCAAGTGAGTTAGAATGGTAGAGACATATCTTGGTGGAATCATAATTCTTTATCTTGGGATTTATAGGAGGCAGCGACTCAGTAATCCTTCCTTCACTTATCAGAAAGTGTAGCATTTCTTCATTAGATTTGCTTAGAGGGGTGAATTTTCAGACTCTTGTTGAGGTTGTTTGAACTTTCTTCTTTGAGAGTTCGCATTCCCCCAAGCGATTTTACCGTTGGTGATGATTGGGTAATATACCCATGAATTAATTGCATTTAACCTTAATTTGTTATGTGTTCGAATCGTTTTAGTATTATTTTACTCGTTTTAGTGTGTTGTGGCAGGAGTGTGCGTTGATTGGGAGCAATTAGGAACAATGTGGAACAATTGGGCTGAAAAAGGAGGCAAGAGGCAGTTTCTACACGATAGCGCCGGGGCGCTATTTCTAAGTTTAAAAATAGCGCCGGGGTGCTAGTCCTCAGTCAACTCAGGAAGAGGCGCGCGTGTGTGGAGCTGTTAAGAGCTGGTGTTGACTAACAGTTGACTTCGAATTTGGTGTGTTTAGAAGCCTAATTGGACTAGGATTTGTGGAATTGGGCAAGAAATTATAAATTGAATTATTCTTATTGAATTAAAAAAAACTCTACAGAATTTTGGGGGAGAAAGCAAGGAGCAAGATCAGATCTGAAGGCTACAACTTGGAGTTTTTCTTCCCCTTTATTCTTTTAATTTACATAACGTCTTAAAGATGATTTATCAATTATTTGTGGTTTTTATTTCCGTTATGAACTAATTTCTTTTATTAAGATTCCAATGGAACCTTTTATGGTTATGAATTGATTATTTAATTTATTCTAATTATTTATGTTGAAGTGAATTGTTCATCATGTCTTGGATTTATTGATTAATTATCTGGCCAATAATTACCTTGTTACTCTAGAAGGAATTGGGAAAGGAATTCTAGGGTTAGAACTGGGCATGATGACATGTGACTTAGTTATTTGCACAGTGAATAATTAGGTTTGTGAATTGAATGGAAACATCTTTTCACCGCATGTAACACATAAGGGATTGGGATTAAAGGAGTTTAATTCACTTATTTTGCATAGGAATATAGCAAGATTAATCTGGATTAAATAGAAGTCATTTGATCACTTGGAAAAGGGCTTTTGACATTTGAGAATTCCTGTTAACAATTCAGTAGACATAATAATTAGGATAATTGAATAGTTGATTTAATAGTCATAATTGGGGAAATTGGAGTCTTAATTATCATTTATCTGCATTCCAATAATTGTCAATTTGTTTTTGCTTTCTTTTAATATAATTTCTTAAGTACGTTTGCAATTAGTTTTCTTAGTTTTAGCATAATTTCTTAATAGTTATAATTTTTGGTTGTTTAAATAAAATTAAATTGGTACAGTACTAGTAATTGGAATTTATCAATTAGAATTCTCTGAGGGATCGACACTCTAATTTATCACTATATTACTTGTTGACCGTGTATACTTGCACGTTTGCTTTGATTGTGAAATCAACCAACAAGTTTTTGGCGCCGTTACCGGGGAATTTTTTGTTAAACTCGTCAGGGAAGTCCTTTGTGTTGTTTTGCTTTATTTATCGCATGAGGACATTGCTTTAGATTCGTTTGGGGGTAGTTAATTTTTATTTCTAAGTATTAGTTTGTGGATTTGGTTTATGATTGTTAGTTTATTTTTGAGCATTTAGGACTGCATGTTAATTCCAGTTTTTGATAGTGCGTATATTTTGGGCCAATGATGAAAGTAAAATTGCATGAACAAGTCTAGTAAGGATCGTTGAGTCAGTGATATGATTTTCTTGACATGAATTGAATCTCTGTTTGTTTGACACTGATGTTATAGGAAGGCACTTTGAAAAACGACCATGTTGGCTATGATAGTTTAAATGGTTAGATAATAGAGTTTTAAAGGTTGAATGCTAGTGAAATAGAGGAATAAGTTAAGTAGCTAGTGAAGATTGAATTTAGACTTGAACTTAAGTTTGGAAAGAATTTTGGGATATATAAGCTTCGAAATATATATATATATATATATATATATATATATATATATATATATATATATATATATATACCGTGGCTAGTTTTGTTTCGGGGCCTTTGTGACTTGAGCAAGTACGCCCGAAGGGGTATCTTAAAACCTAGGGCCCTAAGGTCTTATATGGTCTGGGAGTCGTTGGTCGAAAGCTCGCTAAGGGGTGACACTGTTAACCTAATGGAATGAGACACTGCACAGTCATTTTATTCTAAAAAAAATAAAAATAAATAAATAAATAAATAAAAATAAAAATAACGGGAAAAGAGCAAAATGCCCCCGTTTAACAAAAATAAGCATAAGTATTCCATGTTGGATTCTAAATTTTGGTGATTGTCTAATTTTAGTGAATTGAGTTTATTTAATGTGTTCTTAAGTTGAACTGTATGACGCTTATTAAGAACTTTATTATCTTTCAGATTTGTGCTTGACGTTGGTTATCATGGTTGTTGAACACACACTCACAATATCAGTAATAACAAATTTGGATTGAATTAATGTTGGGATATTGTTGATCAGTTGTAACATGAGGTATTAGCACGTTTTTGTAATTTTTTTGAGGCCTGAATATTCGTCAACTATTGAATTGTTGGGATTCTCGTCATGTAGCTAGATTGCATTTGCATGATGTTTGGTTAATTGTGTTGTGTTTTGTTGCCTGAGGACATGCAACGATTTAAGTTTAGGGGTATTTGATGATTGGGTAATATACCCATGAATTAATTGCATTTAACCTTAATTTGTTATGTGTTCGAATCGTTTTAGTATTATTTTACTCATTTTACTGTGTTGTGGCAGGAGTGTGCGTTGATTGGGAGCAATTAGGAATAATTACTCGTTTTAGTGTGTTGTGGCAGGAGTGTGCGTTGATTGGGAGCAATTAGGAACAATGTGGAACAATTGGGCTGAAAAAGGAGGCAAGAGGCAGTTTCTACACGATAGCGCCGGGGCGCTATTTCTAAGTTTAAAAATAGCGCCGGGGTGCTAGTCCTCGGTCAACTCAGGAAGAGGCGCGCGTGTGTGGAGCTGTTAAGAGCTGGTGTTGACTAACAGTTGACTTCGAATTTGGTGTGTTTAGAAGCCTAATTGGACTAGGATTTGTGGAATTGGGCAAGAAATTATAAATTGAATTATTCTTATTGAATTAAAAAAAACTCTACAGAATTTTGGGGGAGAAAGCAAGGAGCAAGATCAAATCTGAAGGCTACAACTTGGAGTTTTTCTTCCCCTTTATTCTTTTAATTTACATAACGTCTTAAAGATGATTTATCAATTATTTGTGGTTTTTATTTCCGTTATGAACTAATTTCTTTTATTAAGATTCCAATGGAACCTTTTATGGTTATGAATTGATTATTTAATTTATTCTAATTATTTATGTTGAAGTGAATTGTTCATCATGTCTTGGATTTATTGATTAATTATCTGGCCAATAATTACCTTGTTACTCTAGAAGGAATTGGGAAAGGAATTCTAGGGTTAGAACTGGGCATGATGACATGTGACTTAGTTATTTGCACAGTGAATAATTAGGTTTGTGAATTGAATGGAAACATCTTTTCACCGCATGTAACACATAAGGGATTGGGATTAAAGGAGTTTAATTCACTTATTTTGCATAGGAATATAGCAAGATTAATCTGGATTAAATAGAAGTCATTTGATCACTTGGAAAAGGGCTTTTGACATTTGAGAATTCCTGTTAACAATTCAGTAGACATAATAATTAGGATAATTGAATAGTTGATTTAATAGTCATAATTGGGGAAATTGGAGTCTTAATTATCATTTATCTGCATTCCAATAATTGTCAATTTGTTTTTGCTTTCTTTTAATATAATTTCTTAAGTACGTTTGCAATTAGTTTTCTTAGTTTTAGCATAATTTCTTAATAGTTATAATTTTTGGTTGTTTAAATAAAATTAAATTGGTACAGTACTAGTAATTGGAATTTATCAATTAGAATTCTCTGAGGGATCGACACTCTAATTTATCACTATATTACTTGTTGACCGTGTATACTTGCACGTTTGCTTTGATTGTGAAATCAACCAACAAGTTTTTGGCGCCGTTACCGGGGAATTTTTTGTTAAACTCGTCAGGGAAGTCCTTTGTGTTGTTTTGCTTTATTTATCGCATGAGGACATTGCTTTAGATTCGTTTGGGGGTAGTTAATTTTTATTTCTAAGTATTAGTTTGTGGATTTGGTTTATGATTGTTAGTTTATTTTTGAGCATTTAGGACTGCATGTTAATTCCAGTTTTTGATAGTGCGTATATTTTGGGCCAATGATGAAAGTAAAATTGCATGAACAAGTCTAGTAAGGATCGTTGAGTCAGTGATATGATTTTCTTGACATGAATTGAATCTCTGTTTGTTTGACACTGATGTTATAGGAAGGCACTTTGAAAAACGACCATGTTGGCTATGATAGTTTAAATGGTTAGATAATAGAGTTTTAAAGGTTGAATGCTAGTGAAATAGAGGAATAAGTTAAGTAGCTAGTGAAGATTGAATTTAGACTTGAACTTAAGTTTGGAAAGAATTTTGGGATATATAAGCTTCGAAATATATATATATATATATATATATATATATATATATATATATATATATATATATATATATATATATATATATATATACCGTGGCTAGTTTTGTTTCGGGGCCTTTGTGACTTGAGCAAGTACGCCCGAAGGGGTATCTTAAAACCTAGGGCCCTAAGGTCTTATATGGTCTGGGAGTCGTTGGTCGAAAGCTCGCTAAGGGGTGACACTGTTAACCTAATGGAATGAGACACTGCACAGTCATTTTATTCTAAAAAAAATAAAAATAAATAAATAAATAAATAAAAATAAAAATAACGGGAAAAGAGCAAAATGCCCCCGTTTAACAAAAATAAGCATAAGTATTCCATGTTGGATTCTAAATTTTGGTGATTGTCTAATTTTAGTGAATTGAGTTTATTTAATGTGTTCTTAAGTTGAACTGTATGACGCTTATTAAGAACTTTATTATCTTTCAGATTTGTGCTTGACGTTGGTTATCATGGTTGTTGAACACACACTCACAATATCAGTAATAACAAATTTGGATTGAATTAATGTTGGGATATTGTTGATCAGTTGTAACATGAGGTATTAGCACGTTTTTGTAATTTTTTTGAGGCCTGAATATTCGTCAACTATTGAATTGTTGGGATTCTCGTCATGTAGCTAGATTGCATTTGCATGATGTTTGGTTAATTGTGTTGTGTTTTGTTGCCTGAGGACATGCAACGATTTAAGTTTAGGGGTATTTGATGATTGGGTAATATACCCATGAATTAATTGCATTTAACCTTAATTTGTTATGTGTTCGAATCGTTTTAGTATTATTTTACTCATTTTACTGTGTTGTGGCAGGAGTGTGCGTTGATTGGGAGCAATTAGGAATAATTACTCGTTTTAGTGTGTTGTGGCAGGAGTGTGCGTTGATTGGGAGCAATTAGGAACAATGTGGAACAATTGGGCTGAAAAAGGAGGCAAGAGGCAGTTTCTACACGATAGCGCCGGGGCGCTATTTCTAAGTTTAAAAATAGCGCCGGGGTGCTAGTCCTCGGTCAACTCAGGAAGAGGCGCGCGTGTGTGGAGCTGTTAAGAGCTGGTGTTGACTAACAGTTGACTTCGAATTTGGTGTGTTTAGAAGCCTAATTGGACTAGGATTTGTGGAATTGGGCAAGAAATTATAAATTGAATTATTCTTATTGAATTAAAAAAAACTCTACAGAATTTTGGGGGAGAAAGCAAGGAGCAAGATCAAATCTGAAGGCTACAACTTGGAGTTTTTCTTCCCCTTTATTCTTTTAATTTACATAACGTCTTAAAGATGATTTATCAATTATTTGTGGTTTTTATTTCCGTTATGAACTAATTTCTTTTATTAAGATTCCAATGGAACCTTTTATGGTTATGAATTGATTATTTAATTTATTCTAATTATTTATGTTGAAGTGAATTGTTCATCATGTCTTGGATTTATTGATTAATTATCTGGCCAATAATTACCTTGTTACTCTAGAAGGAATTGGGAAAGGAATTCTAGGGTTAGAACTGGGCATGATGACATGTGACTTAGTTATTTGCACAGTGAATAATTAGGTTTGTGAATTGAATGGAAACATCTTTTCACCGCATGTAACACATAAGGGATTGGGATTAAAGGAGTTTAATTCACTTATTTTGCATAGGAATATAGCAAGATTAATCTGGATTAAATAGAAGTCATTTGATCACTTGGAAAAGGGCTTTTGACATTTGAGAATTCCTGTTAACAATTCAGTAGACATAATAATTAGGATAATTGAATAGTTGATTTAATAGTCATAATTGGGGAAATTGGAGTCTTAATTATCATTTATCTGCATTCCAATAATTGTCAATTTGTTTTTGCTTTCTTTTAATATAATTTCTTAAGTACGTTTGCAATTAGTTTTCTTAGTTTTAGCATAATTTCTTAATAGTTATAATTTTTGGTTGTTTAAATAAAATTAAATTGGTACAGTACTAGTAATTGGAATTTATCAATTAGAATTCTCTGAGGGATCGACACTCTAATTTATCACTATATTACTTGTTGACCGTGTATACTTGCACGTTTGCTTTGATTGTGAAATCAACCAACAAGTTTTTGGCGCCGTTGCCGGGGAATTTTTTGTTAAACTCGTCAGGGAAGTCCTTTGTGTTGTTTTGCTTTATTTATCGCATGAGGACATTGCTTTAGATTCGTTTGGGGGTAGTTAATTTTTATTTCTAAGTATTAGTTTGTGGATTTGGTTTATGATTGTTAGTTTATTTTTGAGCATTTAGGACTGCATGTTAATTCCAGTTTTTGATAGTGCGTATATTTTGGGCCAATGATGAAAGTAAAATTGCATGAACAAGTCTAGTAAGGATCGTTGAGTCAGTGATATGATTTTCTTGACATGAATTGAATCTCTGTTTGTTTGACACTGATGTTATAGGAAGGCACTTTGAAAAACGACCATGTTGGCTATGATAGTTTAAATGGTTAGATAATAGAGTTTTAAAGGTTGAATGCTAGTGAAATAGAGGAATAAGTTAAGTAGCTAGTGAAGATTGAATTTAGACTTGAACTTAAGTTTGGAAAGAATTTTGGGATATATAAGCTTCGAAATATATATATATATATATATATATATATATATATATATATATATATATATATATATACCGTGGCTAGTTTTGTTTCGGGGCCTTTGTGACTTGAGCAAGTACGCCCGAAGGGGTATCTTAAAACCTAGGGCCCTAAGGTCTTATATGGTCTGGGAGTCGTTGGTCGAAAGCTCGCTAAGGGGTGACACTGTTAACCTAATGGAATGAGACACTGCACAGTCATTTTATTCTAAAAAAAATAAAAATAAATAAATAAATAAATAAAAATAAAAATAACGGGAAAAGAGCAAAATGCCCCCGTTTAACAAAAATAAGCATAAGTATTCCATGTTGGATTCTAAATTTTGGTGATTGTCTAATTTTAGTGAATTGAGTTTATTTAATGTGTTCTTAAGTTGAACTGTATGACGCTTATTAAGAACTTTATTATCTTTCAGATTTGTGCTTGACGTTGGTTATCATGGTTGTTGAACACACACTCACAATATCAGTAATAACAAATTTGGATTGAATTAATGTTGGGATATTGTTGATCAGTTGTAACATGAGGTATTAGCACGTTTTTGTAATTTTTTTGAGGCCTGAATATTCGTCAACTATTGAATTGTTGGGATTCTCGTCATGTAGCTAGATTGCATTTGCATGATGTTTGGTTAATTGTGTTGTGTTTTGTTGCCTGAGGACATGCAACGATTTAAGTTTAGGGGTATTTGATGATTGGGTAATATACCCATGAATTAATTGCATTTAACCTTAATTTGTTATGTGTTCGAATCGTTTTAGTATTATTTTACTCATTTTACTGTGTTGTGGCAGGAGTGTGCGTTGATTGGGAGCAATTAGGAATAATTACTCGTTTTAGTGTGTTGTGGCAGGAGTGTGCGTTGATTGGGAGCAATTAGGAACAATGTGGAACAATTGGGCTGAAAAAGGAGGCAAGAGGCAGTTTCTACACGATAGCGCCGGGGCGCTATTTCTAAGTTTAAAAATAGCGCCGGGGTGCTAGTCCTCGGTCAACTCAGGAAGAGGCGCGCGTGTGTGGAGCTGTTAAGAGCTGGTGTTGACTAACAGTTGACTTCGAATTTGGTGTGTTTAGAAGCCTAATTGGACTAGGATTTGTGGAATTGGGCAAGAAATTATAAATTGAATTATTCTTATTGAATTAAAAAAAACTCTACAGAATTTTGGGGGAGAAAGCAAGGAGCAAGATCAAATCTGAAGGCTACAACTTGGAGTTTTTCTTCCCCTTTATTCTTTTAATTTACATAACGTCTTAAAGATGATTTATCAATTATTTGTGGTTTTTATTTCCGTTATGAACTAATTTCTTTTATTAAGATTCCAATGGAACCTTTTATGGTTATGAATTGATTATTTAATTTATTCTAATTATTTATGTTGAAGTGAATTGTTCATCATGTCTTGGATTTATTGATTAATTATCTGGCCAATAATTACCTTGTTACTCTAGAAGGAATTGGGAAAGGAATTCTAGGGTTAGAACTGGGCATGATGACATGTGACTTAGTTATTTGCACAGTGAATAATTAGGTTTGTGAATTGAATGGAAATATCTTTTCACCGCGTGTAACACATAAGGGATTGGGATTAAAGGAGTTTAATTCACTTATTTTGCATAGGAATATAGCAAGATTAATTTGGATTAAATAGAAGTCATTTGATCACTTGGAAAAGGGCTTTTGACATTTGATAATTCATGTTAATAATTCAGTAGACATAATAATTAGGATAATTGAATAGTTGATTTAATAGTCATAATTGGGGAAATTGGAGTCTTAATTATCATTTATCTACATTCCAATAATTGTCAATTTGTTTTTGCTTTCTTTTAATATAATTTCTTAAGTACGTTTGCAATTAGTTTTCGTAGTTTTAGCATAATTTCTTAATAGTTATAATTTTTGGTTGTTTAAATAAAATTGAATTGGTACAGTACTAGTAATTGGAATTTATCAATTAGAATTCTCTGAGGGATCGACACTCTAATTTATCACTATATTACTTGTTGACCGTGTATACTTGCAAGTTTGCTTTGATTGTGAAATCAACCAACAGTTGGCGAGGTCTGCTAGCAATTTTATCATCCCCCTTTTCTTGGCCTTCTGATAGTTGAGTGAAGAAATTCCTCGTATCCTGATGTTGGGGCATTATCAGCTTAGCTAGAAGATTGACTTGATTCTGGATTGTCTCTAACTTTTGCATTACTATCATACCCTCCTCCGAGTTTTCCCACTTTAGGACATTTGTTCCGTGCCTTTGGGGGTAGTCCTCTATCCTTCGTATGCACTTATGAATTGGATATATTTCAGCTCTTCCTGACCCGATCATGTTTACTTCTTTCGTATCATGCTGCAACAGAAGGTTGGTGTTGACATTTTATTGATCAGGTTGTTGAACTACAATACTGCCACTTTCAATCAGATTTTTAATTTTATGCTTTAAAGACCAATAATCTTGTGTATCATGTCCTGGAAACCCCGAGTGGTAAGCACATTTTTGGCTTAGATTGTATCTTTTGCTCCCTGGTTCTAGAGGTGGAGCCAGTTCGGTAATTTTCTTATGATCCATTAATATTGCCAATACATTTTCAAGGGAATCGTCCAGTGGAGTGAACACCCGATTTTCTGATCTTTCAAATTTTCTTTTCCTATCTAGGTATTGGTTGAATGCAGCCTATGGTTGAGATAGCAGATTGTCTTGCATTTTCCAAATGGGGGGACTGTAGGTTGGTCTCCTAATTTTCCCCTGTATAACAAGGGATACATCTTCATTGCCTTTATCGAGTACACCCTTGGGATCGCTCGCATACTTGCCAGTCTGTTTATGCTTGGCGACTGCTTCCAAGGCAGTGAAGTCTTTAATCTTTCCTGCCTTCAGGCCCATCTCTGCTATTTCGCCGTGTTTGATCATTTCCGAGAACGACTTTCCTATGCCTGCTAGGATCCTCTCGTAGTACGGAGCCTCTTGGATATCAATAAACGTCATTACCATATCAGTTTCTGTCATTGACGTAATGACTTGCGTTGCAAGATGTCTCCACCTTTGGGCATATTCTCGAAAAGATTTAGTACTTTGATTTTTGATTTTAGTCACTTGGTATCGATCAGGTGCCATTTGTGATTGAAAACTTTACTGACTTAGAAAGGCGTGGGCCAATTCTTCCCAATTGTGGATTTTGGCATTGTCAAGTCGGGCATACCATGCCTTAGCCTATCCAGTGAGACTCTTTTGGAAAAGCTGCATTCTGAGGCTTTCATCTTCAGCATAAGATCCCAGTTCGCCAATGTACACTTTCAGGTGCGTATAGGGATCGCCTTCACCATTATACTTTTCAAACTCTGGGACTTTGAATTTGGTAGGATATTGAGCCCTTGGGAATATACAGAGGTCAGAATAAGTGACACTCCCATAATTTCCAGTCCCTTTGATTGACCGGATGGTCTCCTCCATTTGTTGGACTTTCTTTCTTAGATCCCTAGTTTCTCGATCATCCCTAAGATTTGTGATTTCTTTATTGGAATGAGGTTTAGGTATCTGGGTTTCCATCTTTTTGCCAATACCCTGACTGGCCCCTGGTGTGGATGACTCTGGTTGAGTAGGCATTGTTTGGCCCTGGATTCCTCCATGTGCCGAGGATTCTAGGTGGATGGGTATTTGGGTACCCTGAGTGGATTGGTGTAGTTCTTTGAGCATAACAGCCAACTCTGTAATTTGATAGCATAATATTTCAAACTCCTCGCGAGAAACAGGATTCGACTGGTCAGATGAAGACATGATTGGCTGTAGGATCGTGACCTTTTTGGATTTTGAGTGGGTAACAGGCCCAATTACTTCCCTACAAAAGACTTATGTAATTTAGTTTTAGGGTAATGTAAATGTTATCATAACATGTCCGTTTTAGGAATATTGTCCTGCAAAACCAGGTGTTAATTGATAACATGCATGCACAGATAATCTTCATATTTTCCATTACATAAAGATGAACATTGAATAAAATTACAAGTAAATGTTTATACAAGTAATTGAAAATGGAAAGCATGAAGAGACTTTCCTCTGCGTTTGGTTTATCAAAGGTTGACCTATCTTAGGGTTTCTCTCGCGGCTTTTTGGCATGAAGGTTCCCAGATCATTGCAATCTACTTGACGGGAGGTTAATCCGGTCTTTCAACTGGAGCGAATCTGGGTGGTGCCTTTCCTGAGCCCCATTGGAATTATTCTTCCTACGAGTCCAGTAATCAAACACCGACAGGATAGCCTCCTGATGGAGGAACCACACAGCATACATTCACATACAACGTGTCTCACCGTTTATGTAAAATGATGACGAGTGCGAAGCACTAATATCGCAGATAGATATAGTATAGTGCAGTAAGTAAAAATGCATTCGTACACATTCATCATAAATGTAAATGCAACATTCACACACAAGCATATAACAGTTTTGAAAAGCTTGTAATAGCGGCTTAAGCCCTCTTACTGGAGTCCCCAGCAGAGTCGCCACCTGTCGACGTCGAGATTTTTTAGTGTCCCTTTTCGTTACTTGTTCTTTGGTGTTCTCATGTTAATGTGAGATTTGTTTGGAAAAAAAAGTGAAACAGGTCCGACATGTATAATGTCGACGATTTGACTTTAAGAGTCTCCAGTTGGTGTATTTTACTGGTTGCACCAACGCAACATAAAAGGTTTGCACATTGACTCAGTGATGTGAAACTGCTAAACAAGTTCGTGAAACCGAGATTCATTTAGGTCTGGGGGCTTTATTAAGCGGAGGGAAGGTATTAGGCATCCCCCGACATCCGTGTTGCCACGGTGACCGCCGCTTTTCAAAGAAACTGTTATATGAATGTGTGTGTGGATCAATGTGCAATTATTTGGAAGTAGTGTTGTACCTCGTTCGCACCTATATACATAGGGTTTGAATTTATAGAAAAATTCAATTTTAAACATGATATAGCAATGACATTTTATAAATAGAGGTTTTTCAAACCCTGTGCTCAATAGTAATTGAGGCCTTTGATACTTCCATTTTATTATTAAATGTTCAGCTTGTTTGCTTTTATTTTCGAGATGCGAAGCATCTTCGAGAAAATAATATACAGCAGTGCCGAACTCCTCATGGGCATGACAGTCATCCAAGGAAATTCAGACACTATAAATAATGTACAAGCTGCTTACAGCTGAAAAATGTCCAACATGGGAACCGAATCTAGATTCAGTAGCCTGAATCTGTGATCACATGATTCCTAGGCTCACATGATGCCGCGGTTTATATGAAAAGCAGTAAGCAGTTATATATGTAAAAGCTGTAAATATATATATACAGACATGATCAACCACCACGAAGCAACTCCATGGGGGATCAGAAAAGTAACATATAAAAGCTGTATATATATATATGTGTGTGTGTGTGTGTGTGTGCATGATCAGCCACCACGAAGCAACTCCATGGGGGATCAGAAAAGTAAATAAAGCTGTAAACGCGATCAACCGCCACGAAGTAAACTCCAGGCGGGACAAAATGTAAATAAAGCTGTAAAAGCGATCAACCGCCACGAAGGAAACTCCAGACGGGAAATAAAGTTGTAAAAGGCCACGAAGTAAACTCCAGGCCTGACAGAATATATATATGTCCGACAATATTTATATATATATAAGCAGGTAAATGCTCCGGATATAAAATCCAGGCTCATCTGATATGTCTGATAAAAGTTATATATATAAATATATATATATAAGTAGAGAAATGCTCCAGACATAAATCTAGGATCATCAGACAGAGTCTGACCACAATTTATATATATAAGTATATATATATATATATATACAAAAGCAAGTAAACGCTCCAGACCTAAGTCTAGCCTCAATCGAGGCATAACTTGATAATGTTAGTCCATATAAAAATATATAGATATATATAAGTATATATATACAGACAGAAATGAAAGCCACAGACCGAAGTCCTGGCATGCGCACACAACACGACTTTTAATGTGTAGAATAATGTGTGCCAATATGGAGAGAGAGGCTTTATAGAGTGTAAGAAGGCTTACAGTGGGTTGCCAATGCAGACTTTTATGACTCTAAATGGATAAACACTCAACTCCCCCCATTAAATATATGACTGCATATGAGCTAACAGGTGTTTAAAAAGAGCAAGCACTCAATATAGGGTGTGTATAAAGCCAATTGGACAGGGCTTCCTCACGTTTTCTCTCTCTAAAATGGCTAGCCCAAGCCCTATATATATATAGAATTGATGGCCGCAGGTACACCTGCGGTAGTCACGGTTGTACTTGCGGCTGGTCGTGGTGCATCCGAGCCTCGTGGGTCCCGCCGTCTCGAAGTACGTGCACTCGTGCAATGTAATGTCCGCTCGAACTTGCAGAACTTCAATCCGAGCATCCGAACGAGGTGTACAAGACCATCTTCGGACTGCTTTTTTGTCGAGAGTTACGCAATGACATGGGATTTTCCCTTTTTGATTCCAAAAAGATGGGCCCATGACCGAAATAGCATTCCAGGTTCTCGTCTGGCAATCCGATGAGCTGTTTCGCGTAGTTTTCACTCCGAAGTTAAGATATGAATCTTATGGGATTAATTTTGAATCAATTTGAGTTGACATGAGGGTATTTGATTTGAAGTGAATTTGAGTTGGCAAAATGACCATTTTGCCCCTCCCGGGGTTATCTCCGGTTTTCACACAGTTGTAGCGGGTTTTTCCCAGGGTTATCTCTGATATGGTCATGTTGTTGACTCTGAATGTACTCAGGGTTATCTCTGAGGTTGGAATTGATGTTGTGGTCCTCCAGGATTACATCTGGAGTGTGAAAAAAGACATTTTTTCCCTCCTGTACAGTTAGTAACAGGAAAAGAAAATTTCGAGTGTCTACAACTCTAAAGAAGACACTTTCACATGTATATTTTTAGTCTGTAAAAGTAAAATAAAAATTAGTCATTGTTAATCACGTTTTAGTTTGGACACCTATTCACCCCCTTTAGGTGTTCATATACACGAAATTACATATATCACTGGTATAAATGAAATTCAACCAGTGAATGATTTTTGCGAAGGAGCTTTGCACCCAATTGTTAACAGATTCAAAATGTTGCTTCTGAATCTTGGAACAAAATTAAGCACTCCAGCTCTAGCACTTGTAGAAGAACCAAGAGTTGTGGAGCTAACTGCTCAAGTTTTTAGTTACCATGCAACAAATAGTAGACAAAGGATTTTCGAGGAACTCATCCTTTCTTAAGCATATGCCATCATGGTTGAATCAACATGTTGATCAACAATCTAACGAGCATTTTGCAACAATGCAACACTTAGTCCAATTCCACCTTGAGGGAAAGGTGGATTTTATAGGGGGGAAGTATTGTTATGAATTATGTTAGTAGGGTAATATTTGCTAATCTAATGGTGGATATCAAACCATTAGTCTAAAATAAAATTAAGGGCTTAGATGTAATCTTCATTCTTAATATTGAGTCATGTATTAGCAAGGCCTATATAAGGCAGAGAATTGTACTAAGATGAGTATGAAATGAATTAAAAACTTTTTCTCTTATCTATCTTTTTCTCTCTTTCTCCCTATAATTTTTATCAAATGCTAACCGAGACTATAAATCAGCAACACATAATAAATAGTGTAATACATAATATATATATATATATATATATATATATATATATGATACCAATGAAGGATTAATATGCACATGCTATACTCGAATTACATGTAATCAAAACATACCTTGTGAGGCGTATGCCCTCGTTTCCATGTGAAAGTGACCATACAATCCCTAGGGACGAAGCCAGATTGGGACTAGAGGGGGCCATGGTCCCCTCCCCAAGATATGAGTTTTTTGTAAGGCCCACTTGGTATTCTATTTCTTGAGGCCTGGCCCAATAGTTGTTATAGTCTCTAATAAAAAATCCTCAAAATCCAAATCCAAAATCTAAATTCCAACTCTTTGCTCCGCTTCTCGATTAGTGACTGTCAACTTAGGTTTATCCCCAAAATTCAAATCGAATCTAACTCTCTGCTCTGCTGCTCGACTGGTGACTGATCCGGTATCAGGCGTGGTCATTGTAAGGTATCTAAACTCAATGCCAACACAAACACAGGCTGATAAAATGAAACTAATCATTAAAATTAAAGTTGAACATTGGCTTTTATAGCCATACAACCAAACAGAAATTCAAAGAATAACAACCACGTCTAACTACCCTATAAACATGGATCACTGCTATAAAAATAATTCAAAGCAACTAATGGTCCTGTAGAATAGAACTTATTAAACAGAATTAACCAAGAAGCTCAAAATATAGGCCTACTTCTTCACTAAGCTACTGACTAGTTCAAACATTTCCTCCCTTAAACTGTTCTGTAGTCTGCAGATAGTTTTTATTAGGTACTTCATGTACTCCAAGTTGTTTTCTAAGTTTCTCAAATGCCTCGAGATTCAAAGCCTTGGTCATTATATCAGTTGTCTGATTCTCATATGCACAATGAACAAGCTCAATAATTCCATCTTGAGTAAGCTCACGAAGAAAATGGTACCTTACATGAATATGTTTGTTCCTTCCATGTAGCACAACATTTTTGGAGAGTTCGGAGGCATTGTCATAGTACACCATTGTGCTCTTCCTTTAAGAATGATTAAGAGCATTAAGAATCCTCCTCATCCAGACTCCTTGACATGCACATGAAGCTGCTGCCACAAATTCAGCTTCAGTGGTGGATAAAGTCACCACCGGTTGTTTCTTCGATGACCAAGCCACAGCTCCTTCTCCAAACAAAAATGCATAACCTGAAGTACTCTTCTTGTCATCAAGATCCCCTACGTAATAGATGTCTATGTAGCCAATCAATTTTCAGCTCCATCTCTTTTATATAATATTCCCAGCTCTAAAGTCCCTTTTATATACCGAAGCACCCTCTTGATAGCATGGAAGTGAAGCTCAGTGGGATTTTCCATATATCTACTAACTAGACCTACAAAAAACATCAAGTTAGGCCTTGTTACTGTTAAATAATGAAAGCTACCAACCATTTGTTTGTAAGTAGTAGAGTTAACTCTGACTCCCTTCTCATCTTTCACAAGTTTTGACTCCAGCACAATGGATTTTTGACAGAATTGCATTCCAATATGCCAAACCTCGCAAGCACTTCATTAGCATATTTTTTTGACTAATTTATATGCCCTCTTCATTCTACAACACCTCCACCCCTAGGAAATATCTCATCCTCCCAAGATCAGTCATTTCAAATTTATACATCATGGACCTCTTAAATTCCTCAAATAACCACACATCATTCCCCGTAAATATAAGATCATCTACATAAAGGCTAACTAAAAGAATTCTACCCCTTGAATTAGAATTAATAAAGAGTGTATGTTCAGAAGGGTACCTTACAAAATCTTCCTTCACGAAGTAGGACTCAATGCAACTGTACCACGCCCTTGGAGCCTGCTTAAGGCCATACAAGGCCTTCTTCAACCGGTACAATTTGTGCTCCTCTCTTTTCTTTACAAACCCAGTGGTTGATCAACAAACACCTCTTCAAGCAACTCTCCATAGAGGAAAGAGATCTTAACATATATCTAGAAAATATTCCAACCTTTATGTGCTGCAAGAGATATTACCAATATTATTGTGTCCCATCTCTGAACTGGCGCAAACACCTCATTTTAATCAATTCCCTATTTTTGAGCATACCCTTTCGGTTCAAGACGTTTTTTGTGCTTGTCTACTTCACCAAACTCGTTGAGTTTCATTTTGAAAACCCATTTTACACCGATTCTCTTAGCACTAGCCAGCAGCTCCACCAATTCCCAAGTTTTATTTTTCTCGATTACTTGGATCTCAAGATCCATAGCTTCTTTGTGACACCCCCAAATCCAAGTACTCGAATTTCCCATAGAATTGGTGTTCACTCTTCAAACTAAATAACATCTAACTACCCATAAATAAATAAACTCATAAATAAAATAGAAATCCTCCCAATAAAGGGTTACAATAGCTTAAATAAACCAATCCCAGGTCATCTAACCTTAATACAACAATGCAGAAACTTTATAAACAAATAAGTCTTAAATACAACATCATAAGTCTTAACATAATCATTCTCAAATAATAAATAAATCTTCATCATTTGCTTGCTTTGCCATTTCTCTTACTAGTGGATGGCTCATCAACTCTTTCAACCTTAGCTGTAATGTTATTATGCAAGAGTGAGCAAAAATTGCCCATAAGTTTAACAAAAGTAATAATAATAACATGCGAATAAACAATAGGTTCTGAAAAAAGATAGCTCGGCATTAGAATCAACATTAGAACATGAATCAAAATTACATCTGAGGGTCACAAGACCATGAACTATATCCCAGGTTATTAAGTATTTCTACTTTAAACCTTTAACAGTCATAAGACTATATGGACCTTATTTCTCGTACTTAGGGGGATCATCCCTTAGTACCATGTATGTGAACAACATCTTAACGCTATCGCGTAATATAATCCCTTGTAGCAGGGTTGTTCATCTCTATTGGCAGTAGAGTCCGCACCAAAGGAAGTTTGGTTTGGATTGATCTTAAAGGTAATTTAGAGTTAATTAATCATCAACTAAGGATTAGTTGAATCAATAAGGATTCACTACCCATTCAAGGTTTTAATGCAGTAATGTGATCAATAATCAAATTAAGGATTGAATCTCAACTCTATACAATTGAATGAACATTGTGTAGAAATAGTAATATTTCAAAAGAGTTAGAACATTTTATTTGAAATCATGAACTTGAATGATTATGCTTTAAACAGTTTGAAATAAGAATTCAAAGCTTGCTCAATAATAATAATGTTTAAGGACTTGCTCAATAAAATTTTAGAGTTATGGTACTTGCGTAATTGTATCTATGATAGAGTAAGGAAACTTGCATTAATGTAATCAAGTTAGGATAAGGAACTTGCTTAACATAAGATTAGGATTCGGAAACTTGCCTCATGCGTCAGCTAAACGATTACTACTCACGTTCACCACAAGTCTTACACACATACCATATGTATTCACAAAATTCATTAGTTACATTGATATTAACCCTATAGGTTTAGTTCCCCTCTTTTAGTATAACTTATTAACTTATTTTAAGTTCTGATCATAACCACCAATCACATATACAGGACTGAAGTTTCAAATCTTAAGTTTAAACATCATTACATCTTCTTATGGACATCACATTTAACTCTTATACAACTTATCAAATTATCATGGGATTTTTCCATATGTATGTTAATAATCTGATATGATATCTTATTACATGTCCAATACATTATCATGTTCATTAGACTAGGTTAGAATAGCTTGCAATGGACTGTACACAAAGAAGGCTAAAACTGCCCAACTTTGATATCCCCGTCAAGGCGGGGTTTTATATTGAAGGAAGACCCGATGGGGCGAGATGCCCGCCGGGGCGGGGAATTTAGGCCTGGTAACGCCCACCGGGGCGGGGTCACCCAGATACAATTTTTACAGTTCGCGACTGCACTATTTATCAAACCAAAATCCACGAGTTTCACATATAATCAGTAGATTTAACAAACCCAAAAGACATAGACTACACACAATTGTTACCAAGCATGCATACATCGATTTTAAACAACAAAACAATGATATTCATCAGATTTAACCCCTTTAAATTCATGTTCTTGCTAAAAACTTCATTTTAGACATACTTAGCGAATCGTCTCATCACAGATTTGTTTCTTGATCAAATCAGTTCGTATAACATGCATTTTTTTCATATTTAAACATATTAACACAATCAATCATCAATTTATAGATTACAACATGGATTGAACACTACTTTTGGTTCTAAAATCAGCCCTTTTTGTACTTTTATAACAAAACTCAAATTTCTTTTGTAAAACATGATTTCATGAATCAATTCATACCAAAAATCATTTTCAACCCACATGTAACAGATTATATCTATCTAACAACATAAACATCCATTATTCTAACAAATCATCAACCAAAACTCATATTTTGACTTCAAAATCATATATATGTTACTATAAACTCAAAACTCCCTTTTTAACCAAATTACATGGATTAATTTACCCAAAAATTGTTTATAAACATCACATATTAACTTACTCATGCATTTTAACAATTTATAAACAACTTTTCAGCAATTACTCATGAAAATTCAATTACAGAAAACTAAATATATATTTTGATGGGAAAACTCAAGAACATAATAAACAAAGTTTGGAACTTGGATTCTCACCCTCTGATTCTTGTTTAAATGGTAGGAAGTCCTCCTATGATTCTCCAAATCTTCTTCCTCAAACCCAATTTCTCTCAAGTTCTCACTTTTCTCTTTGTGATTTCTCTGACTTAGGTTTTAGGAATAACGTAAAAAAAATAAGGCTGATACGTGATATATTACGCGTATTATAACCGGTGGATACAGTATGGCCTTAACTGCTCACATGTCCTTAAGGCCATGTTTGGATAACTTATAAGGTGTCTTTATAATTTATTTTAATTAGTTTATTTACTATATAGTTTATTTGTCACACTTTAATTAATCAAATAATATTATTTAAATTCAATTAAATTAAAGACAATATTACCCATTAAATCATATCATCACATAATTAAAATTCTCATTTTTCTTAAATATAACACATAATTTATATTCTCATTTATTATTTATAACAAATCAATAAATCTCTAATTAATTATTTAATTAATTAGAACAACATTAAAATTATTTAACAACTCCTTTAATTTAATTATCCCAATTAAATTCACACTTTGAACTATTAAAACTATTCCACATTAATTTAATCAATGTAATCATTTAATTAAATTAATCTACCACAATTTCATCAAATATTTATTTAACTCAATAAATAAATCAACAAAATAATTATTTAATTCAATAAATATCTAAAAATTAATTACAAAGTCTCGTTCTTCACATTCTTGCCATTTCTCACTCTTCACAGCTTCTTCAAAATTAATGGGATCCAGAGTAGTAAAGAACACAAGGTTACTAACTTTTGCTTCTTCATCTGAGAGCCCAAAACCATCTCCAATCTCTTTAACCAGACCGCAGCTCTTGGGGTTCTACTAGTCTTCCCTTGATCTTCAGCACGTGTGTTCTGGTTTGTTTGCACTGTTTCTTCTACTGATGCTGCTTCCTCTTCTTCATTTACATTTACTTCTTCTTCATGTTCACCATCTTTACTTTCACTTTCATTGTATTCTTTTTAACCATCTCCCTATTTTAGCACCTTTTTCCATATCTTCTAGGCTTGTTTCCTAGTCCCAACACTTGTCTTCCTCAAATACAACATCCCTGCTCACCACAATTAGCTTAGAAACAGGATCATAAATTCTATAGGCCTTGGACTCGCTACTTACCCCAAAAAACACACAACTGAAGCTCTTGTCTCTCAACTTAATTCTTCTTTGGTCAGGAATATGTACATGGGCTACACACCCAAATACATGAAAATAATCCACTGTTGGCTTAACAATGCTCTATGATTCTTTTGGAGTTTTGTCTTTAACTTCTACTATTGTGCTTCTATTCATCACATGCACACACCACTGAACTGCTTCGGGCCAAAACTCTTTGGGCACTTTCTCCTCAGACAACATGCTACGAACAGAATTCATTATAGTCATATTCATGTGTTCGGCTACCCCATTTTGTTGGGGAGTATAGGTAGTCATCAACTGCCTTCTAATGCCATTCTCCATATATACAAAAATTATTGAATTCAAGAGAAGTAAACTCCCATCCCCTATCTGTACGTAAGCATGCTATAAACTCACCACACTCCTTTTTAACATATTGCATAAACTTTCTAAATGCCCCAAATGCTTCTGATTTCTCACATAAATAATAAACCAAATATTTTTGGCTGAAATCATCAATGAAACTAAGCAAATACCTCTTCCCTCTGATTGACATTGAAGTGATTGGTCCGCATATGTCAGTATGTACCAACTGCAGCTTCCTAGTTGCTCTCCACGAACTCTTCTTTAGCATTTTTCCTCGATGCTTCTTTCCGATCAAACAGTGAGTGCACACCTTGCTATGAGTTTTGAGTGTATGTAAGACAATAAACATCTTCCTATATTTCATTATTCGCAGACTTTTGTAATTCAAGTGGCCAAACCTACAATGCCATAAATGGGACACATCTTCTGTAGCTGCTTGAAAACAAGTAGGAGTAAGAGATACCAGATTTTTTCTAGGTAAGACAGAAGCTAGAAGCATAAAAATTCGATTTGCAGTCATCCTTGTCTACATGATCAACCCCCGACGTGGATGATACAATGTGACGCCCCCAAAATAGGTATACATCACCCATTCTGAGTCGTCAGATATCACACTATTGAACTGTCATGCAGAATACGACCACAGTTAAACTGTGAGTTTTAATACAAATGTATGTAACTCTCATGGTGCCTCGACCACAACCTTACAATGGTACTTTACATAAAAGTACAGTCAATAACTGTTTTAGAAATTAAAATCTTTGGAAAATACTCAAGGAAACCTTCGTACATGGGAGGCCATGCGTCTAGGTTATGATAGATATCATATGTCCACAGAATTATCCTTAGTTGACCCAATAGACCCCAAAGAAAAACGAGAAGATTACTATCATCTTCTTTCCAATGGTGAGTCTTCTCTTGACATATAACTATCTCCATTGTCTCCAAGTGAAAATTATATTTCAAATAAACTCCAAGATCATATAGGTAGTGCTCGTAGATATACTCAGAAAGTGGATGTGCACAACCCTGTCTTATGATAACACGAGGTTGTATGTCATTAGACATCTTGTATGATAGTGGCAAAACACCCTTCCAAAGTTGGGTTCACCTCACCCTATTTGGTTCACCAAAATTAAATATCAAATGACGTATACAATATGACACACTTATTTAAAGTTCTCAATAAAATTATTTTCATACTATTTAGGGAGAACCTCAACAGCTATAGACCATCGCTTTATTCTCCTGTTACCCCTGCTCGACCCAGCTACACTCTTATTACCTAAAAAGAATTGTGAAGCAAAAAAGGATGAGCACAACTAGCCCAGTAAACAATATCATGACTAAAGATAATTTACATCATCAATAGCCTTCATCAGTAATAAATCAGAGATTTAGAACATATGGTAGATGATAAAACTTTTCAACCATAGTTACAGCGGAATGAGCAATCCATTAGAAGAGTCAAATAGACCATCAGATCTATTATCTTCTCCATGTTAAAAGTCCACCAATAATGTTTTATCCCTGTAACATCAATCAACAATTTTTGTCCACAATTATATGAATAACTCATAATCATAATTGTGATTCTATATTCCTCTTCGCACCTAGGACGAAGATAATTTTCATCACCTATTGTGACGACCCGAGAATTTAGAAATTTTTATTTAAATCTTAAATGATAGGTTAAAAGTTAAATAATGAACCTAGACAGAAAATAAGTGTATGGATTTGAGTTTTCTGGTAAGAAATTTTGTGAAATTGAAATTTTTGTGGTGAATTATTCAGGATTAAGGGTATATGTGTTTATGTTCTGTGAATATGGTATTTATATGTGTACAGAAGGTGGTTAAGGGACAAGGGTTGACCAGATAAATTTTATCAGTGTCCAAATCCTGTGTATATATTTAAAACGTCCACGTTCAGTTAGAAAATTCTTACGATTTATAAGAAAACCTAAAAATCGGTTCTGGAAACCCTAAATTCAGTTTCGGAATTTTTAAAACCCTAATTCGGATATTAGAATCCTAATTTGGGAATTTAAAGGTTATGTATAAGGTTTTTGTATTTTAATTACAAACCTAATTAGGGATAAACCTAATGATTAATTAGATTTTCTAATAATTTAGAAAACCCTAAATTTTAAAGTTTTAAACCCTGATTATTTTGTTTAAAACCCTAATTGACCTATTTGATAAATTAACAATTTTAATTAGGAATTATTTATCCTAATCAGCAAGATTTAAATTATAATTGGGAAATTGGAATTTATTTAGAAAATCTTAATTATAATTAAGAAATATTAATTTTTCTATTTTGAAAACCTAAATTGAAAATATTAAAAATAATTGATTTTTAAAACCTTAGGTTTTAACCCTAAGGGTTAAACCCTAAACCCTAAGTACAATTTACCATTTTTTGCATTATTGGAGGAAAGTGAGCAAATCTAGCCATGATCTTGTAGGGGGTGGCTAACTCTAGCCTAGCATGAGACTTATAGCTCATTTATCAGCCATTTAGACTTGCTAGATACATTGCATTATATCAATTATGTAGATTAAGAGAGAGAAAATCATACTTTCATTTTCATTCTCTCAAACCCTTTCTCTCTCTTCTAAATCCGAAATATGGAGTGAGGGAGAGTGATAAGATAAACCAATATCAGTTCTTAACTTAGCAAGATCAGAACTCAAAGATCAGAAATCAAAATCTAAGTTTTAAAGGTATAAAAACCCTAACTTTGAAATCCTTAGATCTGATGTTTGATGTTGTGATTTGTTGTTTATAAATGTGTAATAAGGTATCATTTAGTGATCTGGGTTGTTAAATCTCAGATCCATAACATCTAATTGCATGAAATAGCATATTTTTCAAATCTTTAAAAATTTCAAAAAGTGGCCTGACAATCATATGTCAGAGGTCTTAGATTTGTGTGTGTTTGATGTTTGGTGTACTTTATGTCATAGAAAAATGGAATTAATGATTTAAAAATCATATAAAAATTATTTAAGGGTTATAAAAATATTTTAAGTTATACAATATAACTTTTGATATTTTGCCAATAAAATATTAATATTTTAATATTAAAAGCAATTATCGGATAATGGAATTAAAGGGTTAAAAATCATATGAATAAGATTTAAGGTATTAAAAATACTTTAATATATTATAATTATATTATAATATTATGTTATGATTTTCATTAATATTTGGTATTAAATAAATATTAATGATTAAAGAATTATGTGGTATTTAATTTATTTAAATACGATATAAGTGATTGAAAAATTATGATAAATAATATTAATTATCTAAAAATTATTACAAGTCTATGAAAATTATTTTGACTGATAATATGATTATCTAAGATATTTGTTAAGTGTTTAGGCGGAGTTTAATGGAACTTAAACTCGATAATTGTCCAACTAGACCGTCGGGATGATAGAATTGTGTCGGTTTCAACATATACTTAAATAGTCTGACTTGATGCTAAGTGTTGTGTTGAATAGACTGATAGGGTTATGTGATATGTGTTTAGGTTATTCTATGTATATAATAGTATTATATTATGATGATATTATTCTAATATTGAAGATCTATATTACTAATATTAGGTCTTCGGATAAAGCGATATAAATTGTGTAGCGGTAATCAACGGTTTAGGCAAGTTTTTACTTAACTCTACTAAGAGTTGTTTCATTCAGATATGCTTATGGTTAATCATTGCTGATTGCCATTTTAGAATTGTACTCTGTACATATTGCATGTATAAGTCAGGTATGAAAGGCTGATCACCTTCATTACCAGTTGGTCCAGATATATTTGTTCATGTTAAATACTTGTTCAGTCAAAATTTTGTTCGTGCTAATTCACAACTATATTGATGAATTATAGCCAGCTTATTATTCAGATTCTTTCAATCATTATATATCTTAATAAATTTAAACTTGCTGGGCAACTTTCATGCTCACCCTTGTTATATCATGATAAATATTGCAGATAAGGCGAATGCATTCGGATACAGGAAAAGGTTAAAGCCAAGTTCAGCTTGGGATAAAATGTGCAGCTAATTTGTAATAGTATAGTTTGATAAATATGTTATATGTTAGATAGTTTATGAATTGTGTATAAGTTAAGGTTACTCGATTTTGGGGAAAAAAATGTGTACGTTTAATGTATAAACAATTTATGTTTATATCTTACGCAAATAGTGATAGAATGATTGTACCGGATCCGCGGAGATTTGGGACCCGGATTTGGTATCAAAGCTGTTGGTTATAAACCTAGGGTAGTGATACCTTAGTCTAATAACTGCAGTAATTAGAATAAGTACTAACTCAAATAGAGTTAGTGTGTCGGTAAGATTCATAGACGAATCTCGGCGAGTTATAAGATATATAGTTTCTTAACTCTGATAATAAAAGTGAACATTAGTGGTGAATAGATAGAGTCTAAAAGTCTAAAGGTACAAGGATAGGAGATCGTAAAATAAAACGATCATAGTATAGAAATAAATCGTAAAATATATAATGAGATCACCCCGTGATCTGATGTGGATCAATCGAATGATTGAAAAGTTTACAGCAAGATTTTTGTGTGACAGTGGTACTATGAATTGGTATAGATTCAGGAAAGGTTTATGAATACGAGTTGAATGAAACTCGTATTGAGAAGGGAGTTAGTATTAGGTGGGGATTTCAATTGAGGACTCATGTTAGCAGCTAAGTTGTATAATTCTTCGTATGGGAGTTGAATTGTACTTGGTGTAAGAACCACTTAGTTTCTGGCACTGATATTCTTTGAAATGTTTGTGTCGCGCTATTTATTATATGCATGTTGAGAGGGTGATTCCTTTCTCAGTTGTATAACAGATAGATAGGTTCTAAGTAGAGAATATCAAGTTAAGTTCGAGTTCTCAAAACTCATACTTATGGTACGTTCGTGACTCATGATTATATGAAATATTTATGAACCCCTCAGCGAATGGACGCGAAAGTTCTGACTAGGACAAGTTCTTAAACTCATATGATTGTGGCAAGTTCCTGAACTCATAAGTGTGGTAAGTTTGATGAACTGGGTATAGTTTTGTGTGAATGGAGTATTGAGGATAATAGGAATAGATAGACTGTTTAAGCAAATGATTATTAGTGGAGACATAAGTTTTCCAAACCTCCTAGATATGCTAGATTTCAAAATTTTGACATCAAGCTAAATACGCACTATGTGCTTTTAAAAAAATGTAAACTCGTAATCATTTTTGAAACGGTTTAAAGTATAGTTTATGCTACTTATTTCAGCTAGACACAAATGATTTGAAATATCAAAATATATTTTTATTTATCACTTATGTACCATGTAACCTAGTGCAGAGATGATAAAAAGGTGATGGCGTTATAAATACAGGAATACATAGTGTGAATTTGATCTAAAATCGTTATTCCACTATTGTATGATGTGTTATGACAAAGTCATACAATGACGGCATCCTTAAACAGACTGTTAATACAGTACGACATCATCACATCATTCTCGAAAATGTTTTCAAAATTTTAATTTGCCAGCGGGGTTTGGCTACACTTAAATAATTCGATTGAATTGAATTATTGATGTAAGTCTACGCTATTCAATTCAGCAAGACTAATATTATGAAAACTCTAAGTGTTCATTGAGAAAAATTTCCCGAACCAAAATGTTTTGGTACGGAATTCTATAATAAGACTGAGGTAAAATTATGTGCCTATAGCAGTAATGAGAAACATATCAGACCAGCAGTACTTGGCCAGTACAGGGCATACCGGGCTAATTACCCTCTATGTCCGTAAGTTAAGACGGTTTGCGATTGAATTTCCATAAAACCTTTGCGAGAATGACAGATAAATAGTCTATGTAACTCATCGGCACAATTTTTAAAATATTACTCTTGTGAGTGGTGTATTGGGTAGCATGTGATGATGTGTATGAATGGTGTAAGTTGTATGGTATACGGTGTAAGCTGAATTTCGGGGACGGAATTCTTAGAAGAAGGGGTGAATGTGACGACCCGAGTATTTAGAAATTTTTATTTAAATCTTAAATGATAGGTTGAAGGTTAAATAATGAACCTAGACAAAAAATAAGTGTATGGATTTGAGTTTTCTGGTAAGGAATTTTGTGAAATTGAAATTTTTGTGGTGAATTATTCACGATTAAGGGTATATGTGTTTATGTTCTGTGAATATGGTATATATGTATACAGAAGGTGGTTAATGGTCAAAGGTTGACCAGATAAATTTTATCAGTGTCCAAATCATATGTATATATTTAAAACGTCCACGTTCAGTTAGAAAATTCTTACGATTTATAAGAAACCCTAGAAATCGGTTCTGGAAACCCTAAATTCAGTTTCGGGATTTTTAAAACCCTAATTCGAATATTAGAATCCTAATTTTGGAATTTAAAGGTTATGTAAAATGTTTTAGTATTTTAATTACAAACCTAATTAAGGATAACCCTAATGATTAATTAGATTTTCTAATAATTTAGAAAACCCTAAATTTTAAAGTTTTAAACCCTAATTGTTCTGTTTGAAACCCTAATGGGCCTATTTGCTAAATTAGCAATTTTAATTAGAAATTATTTATCCTAATTAGAAAGATTTAAATTATAATTGGGAAATTGGAATTTGTTTAGAAAATCCTAATTATAATTTAGAAATATTAATTTTTCTATTTTGAAAACCTAAATTAAAAATATTAAAAATAATTGATTTTTAAAACCTTAGGTTTTAACCCTAAGGGTTAAACCCTAAACCCTAAGGGTTGGGGTAAATGACAAGTATGCCATTGATTTTAAAAGCCAAATGTCCAATTTACCATTTTTTGCATTATTGGAGGAAAGTGAGCAAATCTAGCCATGATCTTGTAGGGGGTGGCTAACTCTAGCCTAGCATGTGACTTATAGCTCATTTATCAGCCATTTAGACTTGCTAGATACATTGCATCATATCAATTATGTAGATTAAGAGAGGGAAAATCATACTTTCATTTTCATTCTCTCAAACCCTTTCTCTCTCTTCTAAATCCGAAATCTGGAGTGAGAGAGAGTGATAAGATAAACCAATATCAGTTCTTAACTTAGCAAGATCAGAACTCAAAGATCAGAAATCAAAATCTAAGTTTTAAAGGTATAAAAACCCTAACTTTGAAATCCTTAGATCTGATGTTTGATGTTGTGATTTGTTGTTTATAAATGTGTAATAAGGTATCATTTAGTGATCTGGGTTGTTAAATCTCAGATCCATAACATCTAATTGCATGAAATAGCATATTTTTCAAATCTTTAAAAATTTCAAAAAGTGGCCTGACAATCATATGTCAGAGGTCTTAGATTTGTGTGTGTTTGATGTTTGGTGTACTTTATGTCATAGAAAAATGGAATTAATGATTTAAAAATCATATAAAAATTATTTAAGGGTTATAAAAATATTTTAAGTTATACAATATAACTTTTGATATTTTGCCAATAAAATATTAATATTTTAATATTAAAAGCAATTATCGGATAATGGAATTAAAGGGTTAAAAATCATATGAATAAGATTTTAAGGTATTAAAAATACTTTAATATATTATAATTATATTATAATATTATGTTATGATTTTCATTAATATTTGGTATTAAATAAATATTAATGATTAAAGAATTATGTGGTATTTAATTTATTTAAATACGATATAAGTGATTGAAAAATTATGATAAATAATATTAATTATCTAAAAATTATTACAAGTCTATGAAAATTATTTTGACTGATAATATGATTATCTAAGATATTTGTTAAGTGTTTAGGCGGAGTTTAATGGAACTTAAACTCGATAATTGTCCAACTAGACCGTCGGGATGATAGAATTGTGTCGGTTTCAACATATACTTAAATAGTCTGACTTGATGCTAAGTGTTGTGTTGAATAGACTGATAGGGTTATGTGATATGTGTTTAGGTTATTCTATGTATATAATAGTATTATATTATGATGATATTATTCTAATATTGAAGATCTATATTACTAATATTAGGTCTTCGGATAAAGCGATATAAATTGTGTAGCGGTAATCAACGGTTTAGGCAAGTTTTTACTTAACTCTACTAAGAGTTGTTTCATTCAGATATGCTTATGGTTAATCATTGCTGATTGCCATTTTAGAATTGTACTCTGTACATATTGCATGTATAAGTCAGGTATGAAAGGCTGATCACCTTCATTACCAGTTGGTCCAGATATATTTGTTCATGTTAAATACTTGTTCAGTCAAAATTTTGTTCGTGCTAATTCACAACTATATTGATGAATTATAGCCAGCTTATTATTCAGATTCTTTCAATCATTATATATCTTAATAAATTTAAACTTGCTGGGCAACTTTCATGCTCACCCTTGTTATATCATGATAAATATTGCAGATAAGGCGAATGCATTCGGATACAGGAAAAGGTTAAAGCCAAGTTCAGCTTGGGATAAAATGTGCAGCTAATTTGTAATAGTATAGTTTGATAAATATGTTATATGTTAGATAGTTTATGAATTGTGTATAAGTTAAGGTTACTCGATTTTGGGGAAAAAAATGTGTACGTTTAATGTATAAACAATTTATGTTTATATCTTACGCAAATAGTGATAGAATGATTGTACCGGATCCGCGGAGATTTGGGACCCGGATTTGGTATCAAAGCTGTTGGTTATAAACCTAGGGTAGTGATACCTTAGTCTAATAACTGCAGTAATTAGAATAAGTACTAACTCAAATAGAGTTAGTGTGTCGGTAAGATTCATAGACGAATCTCGGCGAGTTATAAGATATATAGTTTCTTAACTCTGATAATAAAAGTGAACATTAGTGGTGAATAGATAGAGTCTAAAAGTCTAAAGGTACAAGGATAGGAGATCGTAAAATAAAACGATCATAGTATAGAAATAAATCGTAAAATATATAATGAGATCACCCCGTGATCTGATGTGGATCAATCGAATGATTGAAAAGTTTACAGCAAGATTTTTGTGTGACAGTGGTACTATGAATTGGTATAGATTCAGGAAAGGTTTATGAATACGAGTTGAATGAAACTCGTATTGAGAAGGGAGTTAGTATTAGGTGGGGATTTCAATTGAGGACTCATGTTAGCAGCTAAGTTGTATAATTCTTCGTATGGGAGTTGAATTGTACTTGGTGTAAGAACCACTTAGTTTCTGGCACTGATATTCTTTGAAATGTTTGTGTCGCGCTATTTATTATATGCATGTTGAGAGGGTGATTCCTTTCTCAGTTGTATAACAGATAGATAGGTTCTAAGTAGAGAATATCAAGTTAAGTTCGAGTTCTCAAAACTCATACTTATGGTACGTTCGTGACTCATGATTATATGAAATATTTATGAACCCCTCAGCGAATGGACGCGAAAGTTCTGACTAGGACAAGTTCTTAAACTCATATGATTGTGGCAAGTTCCTGAACTCATAAGTGTGGTAAGTTTGATGAACTGGGTATAGTTTTGTGTGAATGGAGTATTGAGGATAATAGGAATAGATAGACTGTTTAAGCAAATGATTATTAGTGGAGACATAAGTTTTCCAAACCTCCTAGATATGCTAGATTTCAAAATTTTGACATCAAGCTAAATACGCACTATGTGCTTTTAAAAAAATGTAAACTCGTAATCATTTTTGAAACGGTTTAAAGTATAGTTTATGCTACTTATTTCAGCTAGACACAAATGATTTGAAATATCAAAATATATTTTTATTTATCACTTATGTACCATGTAACCTAGTGCAGAGATGATAAAAAGGTGATGGCGTTATAAATACAGGAATACATAGTGTGAATTTGATCTAAAATCGTTATTCCACTATTGTATGATGTGTTATGACAAAGTCATACAATGACGGCATCCTTAAACAGACTGTTAATACAGTACGACATCATCACATCATTCTCGAAAATGTTTTCAAAATTTTAATTTGCCAGCGGGGTTTGGCTACACTTAAATAATTCGATTGAATTGAATTATTGATGTAAGTCTACGCTATTCAATTCAGCAAGACTAATATTATGAAAACTCTAAGTGTTCATTGAGAAAAATTTCCCGAACCAAAATGTTTTGGTACGGAATTCTATAATAAGACTGAGGTAAAATTATGTGCCTATAGCAGTAATGAGAAACATATCAGACCAGCAGTACTTGGCCAGTACAGGGCATACCGGGCTAATTACCCTCTATGTCCGTAAGTTAAGACGGTTTGCGATTGAATTTCCATAAAACCTTTGCGAGAATGACAGATAAATAGTCTATGTAACTCATCGGCACAATTTTTAAAATATTACTCTTGTGAGTGGTGTATTGGGTAGCATGTGATGATGTGTATGAATGGTGTAAGTTGTATGGTATACGGTGTAAGCTGAATTTCGGGGACGGAATTCTTAGAAGAAGGGGTGAATGTGACGACCCGAGTATTTAGAAATTTTTATTTAAATCTTAAATGATAGGTTGAAGGTTAAATAATGAACCTAGACAAAAAATAAGTGTATGGATTTGAGTTTTCTGGTAAGGAATTTTGTGAAATTGAAATTTTTGTGGTGAATTATTCACGATTAAGGGTATATGTGTTTATGTTCTGTGAATATGGTATATATATGTATACAGAAGGTGGTTAATGGTCAAAGGTTGACCAGATAAATTTTATCAGTGTCCAAATCATATGTATATATTTAAAACGTCCACGTTCAGTTAGAAAATTCTTACGATTTATAAGAAACCCTAGAAATCGGTTCTGGAAACCCTAAATTCAGTTTCGGGATTTTTAAAAACCCTAATTCGAATATTAGAATCCTAATTTTGGAATTTAAAGGTTATGTAAAATGTTTTAGTATTTTAATTACAAACCTAATTAAGGATAACCCTAATGATTAATTAGATTTTCTAATAATTTAGAAAACCCTAAATTTTAAAGTTTTAAACCCTAATTGTTCTGTTTGAAACCCTAATGGGCCTATTTGCTAAATTAGCAATTTTAATTAGAAATTATTTATCCTAATTAGAAAGATTTAAATTATAATTGGGAAATTGGAATTTGTTTAGAAAATCCTAATTATAATTTAGAAATATTAATTTTTCTATTTTGAAAACCTAAATTAAAAATATTAAAAATAATTGATTTTTAAAACCTTAGGTTTTAACCCTAAGGGTTAAACCCTAAACCCTAAGGGTTGGGGTAAATGACAAGTATGCCATTGATTTTAAAAGCCAAATGTCCAATTTACCATTTTTTGCATTATTGGAGGAAAGTGAGCAAATCTAGCCATGATCTTGTAGGGGGTGGCTAACTCTAGCCTAGCATGTGACTTATAGCTCATTTATCAGCCATTTAGACTTGCTAGATACATTGCATCATATCAATTATGTAGATTAAGAGAGGGAAAATCATACTTTCATTTTCATTCTCTCAAACCCTTTCTCTCTCTTCTAAATCCGAAATCTGGAGTGAGAGAGAGTGATAAGATAAACCAATATCAGTTCTTAACTTAGCAAGATCAGAACTCAAAGATCAGAAATCAAAATCTAAGTTTTAAAGGTATAAAAACCCTAACTTTGAAATCCTTAGATCTGATGTTTGATGTTGTGATTTGTTGTTTATAAATGTGTAATAAGGTATCATTTAGTGATCTGGGTTGTTAAATCTCAGATCCATAACATCTAATTGCATGAAATAGCATATTTTTCAAATCTTTAAAAATTTCAAAAAGTGGCCTGACAATCATATGTCAGAGGTCTTAGATTTGTGTGTGTTTGATGTTTGGTGTACTTTATGTCATAGAAAAATGGAATTAATGATTTAAAAATCATATAAAAATTATTTAAGGGTTATAAAAATATTTTAAGTTATACAATATAACTTTTGATATTTTGCCAATAAAATATTAATATTTTAATATTAAAAGCAATTATCGGATAATGGAATTAAAGGGTTAAAAATCATATGAATAAGATTTTAAGGTATTAAAAATACTTTAATATATTATAATTATATTATAATATTATGTTATGATTTTCATTAATATTTGGTATTAAATAAATATTAATGATTAAAGAATTATGTGGTATTTAATTTATTTAAATACGATATAAGTGATTGAAAAATTATGATAAATAATATTAATTATCTAAAAATTATTACAAGTCTATGAAAATTATTTTGACTGATAATATGATTATCTAAGATATTTGTTAAGTGTTTAGGCGGAGTTTAATGGAACTTAAACTCGATAATTGTCCAACTAGACCGTCGGGATGATAGAATTGTGTCGGTTTCAACATATACTTAAATAGTCTGACTTGATGCTAAGTGTTGTGTTGAATAGACTGATAGGGTTATGTGATATGTGTTTAGGTTATTCTATGTATATAATAGTATTATATTATGATGATATTATTCTAATATTGAAGATCTATATTACTAATATTAGGTCTTCGGATAAAGCGATATAAATTGTGTAGCGGTAATCAACGGTTTAGGCAAGTTTTTACTTAACTCTACTAAGAGTTGTTTCATTCAGATATGCTTATGGTTAATCATTGCTGATTGCCATTTTAGAATTGTACTCTGTACATATTGCATGTATAAGTCAGGTATGAAAGGCTGATCACCTTCATTACCAGTTGGTCCAGATATATTTGTTCATGTTAAATACTTGTTCAGTCAAAATTTTGTTCGTGCTAATTCACAACTATATTGATGAATTATAGCCAGCTTATTATTCAGATTCTTTCAATCATTATATATCTTAATAAATTTAAACTTGCTGGGCAACTTTCATGCTCACCCTTGTTATATCATGATAAATATTGCAGATAAGGCGAATGCATTCGGATACAGGAAAAGGTTAAAGCCAAGTTCAGCTTGGGATAAAATGTGCAGCTAATTTGTAATAGTATAGTTTGATAAATATGTTATATGTTAGATAGTTTATGAATTGTGTATAAGTTAAGGTTACTCGATTTTGGGGAAAAAAATGTGTACGTTTAATGTATAAACAATTTATGTTTATATCTTACGCAAATAGTGATAGAATGATTGTACCGGATCCGCGGAGATTTGGGACCCGGATTTGGTATCAAAGCTGTTGGTTATAAACCTAGGGTAGTGATACCTTAGTCTAATAACTGCAGTAATTAGAATAAGTACTAACTCAAATAGAGTTAGTGTGTCGGTAAGATTCATAGACGAATCTCGGCGAGTTATAAGATATATAGTTTCTTAACTCTGATAATAAAAGTGAACATTAGTGGTGAATAGATAGAGTCTAAAAGTCTAAAGGTACAAGGATAGGAGATCGTAAAATAAAACGATCATAGTATAGAAATAAATCGTAAAATATATAATGAGATCACCCCGTGATCTGATGTGGATCAATCGAATGATTGAAAAGTTTACAGCAAGATTTTTGTGTGACAGTGGTACTATGAATTGGTATAGATTCAGGAAAGGTTTATGAATACGAGTTGAATGAAACTCGTATTGAGAAGGGAGTTAGTATTAGGTGGGGATTTCAATTGAGGACTCATGTTAGCAGCTAAGTTGTATAATTCTTCGTATGGGAGTTGAATTGTACTTGGTGTAAGAACCACTTAGTTTCTGGCACTGATATTCTTTGAAATGTTTGTGTCGCGCTATTTATTATATGCATGTTGAGAGGGTGATTCCTTTCTCAGTTGTATAACAGATAGATAGGTTCTAAGTAGAGAATATCAAGTTAAGTTCGAGTTCTCAAAACTCATACTTATGGTACGTTCGTGACTCATGATTATATGAAATATTTATGAACCCCTCAGCGAATGGACGCGAAAGTTCTGACTAGGACAAGTTCTTAAACTCATATGATTGTGGCAAGTTCCTGAACTCATAAGTGTGGTAAGTTTGATGAACTGGGTATAGTTTTGTGTGAATGGAGTATTGAGGATAATAGGAATAGATAGACTGTTTAAGCAAATGATTATTAGTGGAGACATAAGTTTTCCAAACCTCCTAGATATGCTAGATTTCAAAATTTTGACATCAAGCTAAATACGCACTATGTGCTTTTAAAAAAATGTAAACTCGTAATCATTTTTGAAACGGTTTAAAGTATAGTTTATGCTACTTATTTCAGCTAGACACAAATGATTTGAAATATCAAAATATATTTTTATTTATCACTTATGTACCATGTAACCTAGTGCAGAGATGATAAAAAGGTGATGGCGTTATAAATACAGGAATACATAGTGTGAATTTGATCTAAAATCGTTATTCCACTATTGTATGATGTGTTATGACAAAGTCATACAATGACGGCATCCTTAAACAGACTGTTAATACAGTACGACATCATCACATCATTCTCGAAAATGTTTTCAAAATTTTAATTTGCCAGCGGGGTTTGGCTACACTTAAATAATTCGATTGAATTGAATTATTGATGTAAGTCTACGCTATTCAATTCAGCAAGACTAATATTATGAAAACTCTAAGTGTTCATTGAGAAAAATTTCCCGAACCAAAATGTTTTGGTACGGAATTCTATAATAAGACTGAGGTAAAATTATGTGCCTATAGCAGTAATGAGAAACATATCAGACCAGCAGTACTTGGCCAGTACAGGGCATACCGGGCTAATTACCCTCTATGTCCGTAAGTTAAGACGGTTTGCGATTGAATTTCCATAAAACCTTTGCGAGAATGACAGATAAATAGTCTATGTAACTCATCGGCACAATTTTTAAAATATTACTCTTGTGAGTGGTGTATTGGGTAGCATGTGATGATGTGTATGAATGGTGTAAGTTGTATGGTATACGGTGTAAGCTGAATTTCGGGGACGGAATTCTTAGAAGAAGGGGTGAATGTGACGACCCGAGTATTTAGAAATTTTTATTTAAATCTTAAATGATAGGTTGAAGGTTAAATAATGAACCTAGACAAAAAATAAGTGTATGGATTTGAGTTTTCTGGTAAGGAATTTTGTGAAATTGAAATTTTTGTGGTGAATTATTCACGATTAAGGGTATATGTGTTTATGTTCTGTGAATATGGTATATATATGTATACAGAAGGTGGTTAATGGTCAAAGGTTGACCAGATAAATTTTATCAGTGTCCAAATCATATGTATATATTTAAAACGTCCACGTTCAGTTAGAAAATTCTTACGATTTATAAGAAACCCTAGAAATCGGTTCTGGAAACCCTAAATTCAGTTTCGGGATTTTTAAAACCCTAATTCGAATATTAGAATCCTAATTTTGGAATTTAAAGGTTATGTAAAATGTTTTAGTATTTTAATTACAAACCTAATTAAGGATAACCCTAATGATTAATTAGATTTTCTAATAATTTAGAAAACCCTAAATTTTAAAGTTTTAAACCCTAATTGTTCTGTTTGAAACCCTAATGGGCCTATTTGCTAAATTAGCAATTTTAATTAGAAATTATTTATCCTAATTAGAAAGATTTAAATTATAATTGGGAAATTGGAATTTGTTTAGAAAATCCTAATTATAATTTAGAAATATTAATTTTTCTATTTTGAAAACCTAAATTAAAAATATTAAAAATAATTGATTTTTAAAACCTTAGGTTTTAACCCTAAGGGTTAAACCCTAAACCCTAAGGGTTGGGGTAAATGACAAGTATGCCATTGATTTTAAAAGCCAAATGTCCAATTTACCATTTTTTGCATTATTGGAGGAAAGTGAGCAAATCTAGCCATGATCTTGTAGGGGGTGGCTAACTCTAGCCTAGCATGTGACTTATAGCTCATTTATCAGCCATTTAGACTTGCTAGATACATTGCATCATATCAATTATGTAGATTAAGAGAGGGAAAATCATACTTTCATTTTCATTCTCTCAAACCCTTTCTCTCTCTTCTAAATCCGAAATCTGGAGTGAGAGAGAGTGATAAGATAAACCAATATCAGTTCTTAACTTAGCAAGATCAGAACTCAAAGATCAGAAATCAAAATCTAAGTTTTAAAGGTATAAAAACCCTAACTTTGAAATCCTTAGATCTGATGTTTGATGTTGTGATTTGTTGTTTATAAATGTGTAATAAGGTATCATTTAGTGATCTGGGTTGTTAAATCTCAGATCCATAACATCTAATTGCATGAAATAGCATATTTTTCAAATCTTTAAAAATTTCAAAAAGTGGCCTGACAATCATATGTCAGAGGTCTTAGATTTGTGTGTGTTTGATGTTTGGTGTACTTTATGTCATAGAAAAATGGAATTAATGATTTAAAAATCATATAAAAATTATTTAAGGGTTATAAAAATATTTTAAGTTATACAATATAACTTTTGATATTTTGCCAATAAAATATTAATATTTTAATATTAAAAGCAATTATCGGATAATGGAATTAAAGGGTTAAAAATCATATGAATAAGATTTTAAGGTATTAAAAATACTTTAATATATTATAATTATATTATAATATTATGTTATGATTTTCATTAATATTTGGTATTAAATAAATATTAATGATTAAAGAATTATGTGGTATTTAATTTATTTAAATACGATATAAGTGATTGAAAAATTATGATAAATAATATTAATTATCTAAAAATTATTACAAGTCTATGAAAATTATTTTGACTGATAATATGATTATCTAAGATATTTGTTAAGTGTTTAGGCGGAGTTTAATGGAACTTAAACTCGATAATTGTCCAACTAGACCGTCGGGATGATAGAATTGTGTCGGTTTCAACATATACTTAAATAGTCTGACTTGATGCTAAGTGTTGTGTTGAATAGACTGATAGGGTTATGTGATATGTGTTTAGGTTATTCTATGTATATAATAGTATTATATTATGATGATATTATTCTAATATTGAAGATCTATATTACTAATATTAGGTCTTCGGATAAAGCGATATAAATTGTGTAGCGGTAATCAACGGTTTAGGCAAGTTTTTACTTAACTCTACTAAGAGTTGTTTCATTCAGATATGCTTATGGTTAATCATTGCTGATTGCCATTTTAGAATTGTACTCTGTACATATTGCATGTATAAGTCAGGTATGAAAGGCTGATCACCTTCATTACCAGTTGGTCCAGATATATTTGTTCATGTTAAATACTTGTTCAGTCAAAATTTTGTTCGTGCTAATTCACAACTATATTGATGAATTATAGCCAGCTTATTATTCAGATTCTTTCAATCATTATATATCTTAATAAATTTAAACTTGCTGGGCAACTTTCATGCTCACCCTTGTTATATCATGATAAATATTGCAGATAAGGCGAATGCATTCGGATACAGGAAAAGGTTAAAGCCAAGTTCAGCTTGGGATAAAATGTGCAGCTAATTTGTAATAGTATAGTTTGATAAATATGTTATATGTTAGATAGTTTATGAATTGTGTATAAGTTAAGGTTACTCGATTTTGGGGAAAAAAATGTGTACGTTTAATGTATAAACAATTTATGTTTATATCTTACGCAAATAGTGATAGAATGATTGTACCGGATCCGCGGAGATTTGGGACCCGGATTTGGTATCAAAGCTGTTGGTTATAAACCTAGGGTAGTGATACCTTAGTCTAATAACTGCAGTAATTAGAATAAGTACTAACTCAAATAGAGTTAGTGTGTCGGTAAGATTCATAGACGAATCTCGGCGAGTTATAAGATATATAGTTTCTTAACTCTGATAATAAAAGTGAACATTAGTGGTGAATAGATAGAGTCTAAAAGTCTAAAGGTACAAGGATAGGAGATCGTAAAATAAAACGATCATAGTATAGAAATAAATCGTAAAATATATAATGAGATCACCCCGTGATCTGATGTGGATCAATCGAATGATTGAAAAGTTTACAGCAAGATTTTTGTGTGACAGTGGTACTATGAATTGGTATAGATTCAGGAAAGGTTTATGAATACGAGTTGAATGAAACTCGTATTGAGAAGGGAGTTAGTATTAGGTGGGGATTTCAATTGAGGACTCATGTTAGCAGCTAAGTTGTATAATTCTTCGTATGGGAGTTGAATTGTACTTGGTGTAAGAACCACTTAGTTTCTGGCACTGATATTCTTTGAAATGTTTGTGTCGCGCTATTTATTATATGCATGTTGAGAGGGTGATTCCTTTCTCAGTTGTATAACAGATAGATAGGTTCTAAGTAGAGAATATCAAGTTAAGTTCGAGTTCTCAAAACTCATACTTATGGTACGTTCGTGACTCATGATTATATGAAATATTTATGAACCCCTCAGCGAATGGACGCGAAAGTTCTGACTAGGACAAGTTCTTAAACTCATATGATTGTGGCAAGTTCCTGAACTCATAAGTGTGGTAAGTTTGATGAACTGGGTATAGTTTTGTGTGAATGGAGTATTGAGGATAATAGGAATAGATAGACTGTTTAAGCAAATGATTATTAGTGGAGACATAAGTTTTCCAAACCTCCTAGATATGCTAGATTTCAAAATTTTGACATCAAGCTAAATACGCACTATGTGCTTTTAAAAAAATGTAAACTCGTAATCATTTTTGAAACGGTTTAAAGTATAGTTTATGCTACTTATTTCAGCTAGACACAAATGATTTGAAATATCAAAATATATTTTTATTTATCACTTATGTACCATGTAACCTAGTGCAGAGATGATAAAAAGGTGATGGCGTTATAAATACAGGAATACATAGTGTGAATTTGATCTAAAATCGTTATTCCACTATTGTATGATGTGTTATGACAAAGTCATACAATGACGGCATCCTTAAACAGACTGTTAATACAGTACGACATCATCACATCATTCTCGAAAATGTTTTCAAAATTTTAATTTGCCAGCGGGGTTTGGCTACACTTAAATAATTCGATTGAATTGAATTATTGATGTAAGTCTACGCTATTCAATTCAGCAAGACTAATATTATGAAAACTCTAAGTGTTCATTGAGAAAAATTTCCCGAACCAAAATGTTTTGGTACGGAATTCTATAATAAGACTGAGGTAAAATTATGTGCCTATAGCAGTAATGAGAAACATATCAGACCAGCAGTACTTGGCCAGTACAGGGCATACCGGGCTAATTACCCTCTATGTCCGTAAGTTAAGACGGTTTGCGATTGAATTTCCATAAAACCTTTGCGAGAATGACAGATAAATAGTCTATGTAACTCATCGGCACAATTTTTAAAATATTACTCTTGTGAGTGGTGTATTGGGTAGCATGTGATGATGTGTATGAATGGTGTAAGTTGTATGGTATACGGTGTAAGCTGAATTTCGGGGACGGAATTCTTAGAAGAAGGGGTGAATGTGACGACCCGAGTATTTAGAAATTTTTATTTAAATCTTAAATGATAGGTTGAAGGTTAAATAATGAACCTAGACAAAAAATAAGTGTATGGATTTGAGTTTTCTGGTAAGGAATTTTGTGAAATTGAAATTTTTGTGGTGAATTATTCACGATTAAGGGTATATGTGTTTATGTTCTGTGAATATGGTATATATATGTATACAGAAGGTGGTTAATGATCAAAGGTTGACCAGATAAATTTTATCAGTGTCCAAATCATATGTATATATTTAAAACGTCCACGTTCAGTTAGAAAATTCTTACGATTTATAAGAAACCCTAGAAATCGGTTCTGGAAACCCTAAATTCAGTTTCGGGATTTTTAAAACCCTAATTCGAATATTAGAATCCTAATTTTGGAATTTAAAGGTTATGTAAAATGTTTTAGTATTTTAATTACAAACCTAATTAAGGATAACCCTAATGATTAATTAGATTTTCTAATAATTTAGAAAACCCTAAATTTTAAAGTTTTAAACCCTAATTGTTCTGTTTGAAACCCTAATGGGCCTATTTGCTAAATTAGCAATTTTAATTAGAAATTATTTATCCTAATTAGAAAGATTTAAATTATAATTGGGAAATTGGAATTTGTTTAGAAAATCCTAATTATAATTTAGAAATATTAATTTTTCTATTTTGAAAACCTAAATTAAAAATATTAAAAATAATTGATTTTTAAAACCTTAGGTTTTAACCCTAAGGGTTAAACCCTAAACCCTAAGGGTTGGGGTAAATGACAAGTATGCCATTGATTTTAAAAGCCAAATGTCCAATTTACCATTTTTTGCATTATTGGAGGAAAGTGAGCAAATCTAGCCATGATCTTGTAGGGGGTGGCTAACTCTAGCCTAGCATGTGACTTATAGCTCATTTATCAGCCATTTAGACTTGCTAGATACATTGCATCATATCAATTATGTAGATTAAGAGAGGGAAAATCATACTTTCATTTTCATTCTCTCAAACCCTTTCTCTCTCTTCTAAATCCGAAATCTGGAGTGAGAGAGAGTGATAAGATAAACCAATATCAGTTCTTAGCTTAGCAAGATCAGAACTCAAAGATCAGAAATCAAAATCTAAGTTTTAAAGGTATAAAAACCCTAACTTTGAAATCCTTAGATCTGATGTTTGATGTTGTGATTTGTTGTTTATAAATGTGTAATAAGGTATCATTTAGTGATCTGGGTTGTTAAATCTCAGATCCATAACATCTAATTGCATGAAATAGCATATTTTTCAAATCTTTAAAAATTTCAAAAAGTGGCCTGACAGTCATATGTCAGAGGCCTTAGATCTGTGTGTGTTTGATGTTTGGTGTACTTTATGTCATAGATCTGTTCTTTGTTGCTAGGTCTTTGATCTGAGACTTGAAGTAAGCTCAGATCATGCATAGATTGCAAGATATGATCGGTCAAACTGCATTGACCGAACACGATTTCTGGAATTCTGGGCAAACCCAGGAACCTAGAACGCCTGACAGTGATTTTCGATGGCTGAGATCTTGTAGGTGTTAGATAGTTGTTCCATTTTGTTGTTTTAAACTTGTAGTATGACATGAGAACTACATATCAAAGCCCTTAGACCCACCAGATCGTGCACTGGATCAAAGTTATGCGAGTTCAAAGTACGTTGACCGAAATGGCTGATGAAGGTTTCTAGAAAAAGCCAGATCCTTCAAGAACATATTTTCTGTCAGAGTTTTACCGCTTTTGATCTCTTTAATGTGTTGTTGTTAAACTAATATCATGCCATATAGTTCTGAACCTTCATAACACCCATAATATGACTGGAACATAAACATAATTAAGCATGAAAGTGACCTGACGAAGTTCTGGGTTTCTGGAGAAACCCATGTATGGTCTGACAGTATATTTGGGAGCCCCGATCTCCTTGATATGTTGAATTATGACCAAGTTGATGGTTTCTAGTGGTAGTACTACATGTCTACTATGAGATTGAACCTTGAGTTGACCCAGAAACACAATAGGATGAGCATCAAAGCTGGTCAAACCTCATAGCTCGAAGTCAAACATGAAAAATCTGGGCAGGCTCAAGAACACCTATATCGACGGTTCTGTCGCTATAGGGCCCTTTTAGCGACAGTTTATTTAGAAAATTAATTATATTAATTAAATAAATAGAAAAAAATGGTTTTTAATTATTAAAAATACATAATAAATTATGAAAAATTATTTTAAAGCCTGAAAAATAGTTTTTAATTATTTTGAGTATATTTCATAAATATTTAATATTTTTAGAATATAAATTGTATTTAATTTATTTAATTACAATATTAAATAAATTATTTAAAAATGGTTTTAATTCATGATAAATCATGAAAAATTATATTATGGTGTTAAAAAATATTTTAAGTTATTTTTGATGACTTTTGATATTATGTGATGAAATTCATTAATAAATTATTATTTATGGTAATTAATTTATTTAATAAATATATTAAATAAATTATGGAAAAATGGAATTAATTATTTAAAAATCATATAAAATTTATTTAAGGGTTATAAAAATATTTTAAGTTATACAATATAACTTTTGATATTTTGCCAAGAAAATTTTAATATTTTAATATTAAAAGCAATTATCGAATAATGGAATTAAAGGGTTAAAAATCATATGAATATGATTTTAAGGTATTAAAAATACTTTGATATATTATAATTATATTATAATATTATGTTATGATTTTCATTAATATTTGGTATTAAATAAATATTAATGATTAAGGAATTATGTGGTATTTAATTCATTTAAATACGATATAAGTGATTGAAAAATTATGATAAATAATATTAATTATCTAAAAATTATTACAAGTCTATGAAAATTATTTTGACTGATAATATGATTATCTAAGATATTTGTTTAAGTGTTTAGGCAGAGTTTAATGGAACTTAAACTCGATAATTGTCCGAATAGACCGTCGGGATGATAGAATTGTGTCGGTTTCAACATGTACTTAAATAGTCTAACTTGATGCTAAGTGTTATGTGTTGAATAGACTGATAGGGTTATGTTATATGTGTTTAGGTTATTCTATGTATATAATAGTATTATATTATGATGATATTATTCTAATATTGGACATCTATATTACTAATATTAGGTCTTCGGATAAAGCGATATAAATTGCGTAGCGGTAATCAACGGTTCAGGTATGCTTATGGTTAATCATTGCTGATTGCCATTTTAGAACTGTACTCTGTATATATTGCATGTATAAGTTAGGTATGAAAGGTTGATCACCTTCATTACCAGTTGGTCCAGTTATATTTGTTCATGTTAAATACTTATTCAGTCAAAAATTTGTTCGTGCTAATTCACAACTATATTGATGAATTATAGCCAGCTTATTATTCAGATTCTTTCAATCATTATAAATCTTAATAAATTTAAACTTGCTGGAAAACTTTCATGCTCACCCTTGCTATATCATGATAAATATTGGAGATAAGGCGAATGTGTTCGGATACAAGAAAAAGTTAAAGCCAAGTTCAGCTTGGGATAATATGTGCAGCTAATTTGTAATAGTATAGTTTGATAAATATGTTATATGTTAGATAGTTTATGAATTGTGTATAAGTTAAGGTTACTCGATTTTGGGGAAATAATGTGTACGTTTAATGTATAAATAATTTATGTTTATATCTTACGCAAATAGTGATAGACTGATTGTACCGGATCCGCGGTGATTTGGGACCCGAATTCGGGGCTCTCACACCTATCTTCACCTAAAACATCAAAAATCATGGTTATACTATATCACAATTCCTGCTCATAATCATACTAATAAATTCATCTTTGCACTACGGCCAAAAATATTCATTAACAATTCATCTTTGCACTACAGGCCAAAGACATACAACTGTATTTTAGAAGAGTCAAGTAGAGCATGATATCTACTATCTTTTACGAATTAAAAGTGTATGATCAATATTTTATCGCAGAGACTCAGCTTAATAAATAATCCACATCATCGAATCATCCATGCACTACGGCCATGGATATTCATGTAATCATCAATGGTCATGATTATACCGAATAATACCTGGTTATAATCATACCAATATTTGTCCATCAATGCACTACGGACCAATGAGGATTTTTACCACCTCGTCTATAATATTACGGTTCATGATTATACCGAATGATCACTGGTTATAATCATACCAATAAACAGTTCATCTATGCACATAAGCCAAAGATACTGATTAATCAATAGTTCATCTTTGCACGTAAGCCATAGATATACAACTGTAAAACCAATAATCAACAGTCCATCTTTATACGTAAGCCAAAGATATACAACTGTAAAACCAATAATCAACAGTCCATCTTTGCACGTAAGCCAAAGATGACTTTCATCATAATATAAGAATGAGGATGATGATAATGATATAAGCATTAATCAAATGAAATCAATGATAAATATTAAAGACTTTAAATTTAACCAGAGTTTAAAAATATCCAAATTGTCAACATGATACTGTTTTGTGATGTAAAATTCAAGAATAATATTCATGTACCAAAAATAATTTGGACAAAAAAGAAATATATTTTTTGGATGAATAGTACCTCGTGAATAGTACCCCGGCATGAAAAGTGTCCCAAATACCCGAGTGAATAATATTAGGGTGAATAGTAATTTGGGTGAATAGTCACCCGCGAATAGTAACTTGTGAATAGTACTTCGATACGAAAAGTGCCCCGAATACCCGAGTGAATAATACTAGAGTGAATAGTAGCTAGGTGAATAGTAACCTGTGAATAGTAACTCGTAAAAAAATACCAAAGAAAATGATATTCCATGACGAGTACAAAAGAAATGATATCTCATACGAGTATAATAGAATATACGAAACTGCAAATGGATTTTTACCCGCTATGCGGTAATCCACGTAGATAGATCATTTCCACAATTTAATAAAGAATTAATACGAAGAATCATTCACCATGCATGCGGTAATCCACATAGACATGTTATTCCAACAGAATAATAAAGAATGAAACCAGGTCATGCGTAATCTGCACAAACAGGATATTCCAACAGAATAATAAAGAACGAAATCAGGTCATGTGTAATCTGCACAGACAGGATATTACAACAGAATAATAAAGAACGGAATCGGACATGCGTAATCCGCACAGACAGGATATTCCAACAGAACAATAAAGAATGTAACCAGGTCATGTGTAATCCACACAAAAAGGATATTCCAACAGAATAATAAAGAATGGAATAACAAAAGAATTTTACCATGTATGCGGTACTTCGCATAGACAGGTTATTCCAACATAATAATAAAAAATGGAATAACAGAAGCTCTATTCATGAATATGAAAGAAATAATACCCCTTAATATAATAATAATATCCCTTACCTCAGAAGAAGACTGGATACTGGAATAGTAAAGTAGCAGACTTCGCTTCTTCTTTCTCTCTATAGCTTCTCTCTCTATAATTTCTCTATAATAATTGCTCTTGTGAGACTTAGTGAATTGGTGAAAAATAATGAAGGAATGAGCTTCTATTTATAGAAAAATATAGTTTCCATAATTGTACATTTTGGGGCTCGAAATATTACAGTATAATACCCTCATCTTTTCTATCATTTTTAATTTAGTCATGCAAGTATTATCAAACTTGTACCACCTCCCCTAATAGTAAATCATGTGAATCAATAGTAAATTATGTGACTCAATAGTTCTAAACATGTGAAAAATTAATTATAGTATAGTACCTTCAACTATACCTCCATTTTTAACTTAGTCATGCAAGTATTATCAAACTTGCACCAACTCCCCTAATAGTAAATCATGTGAATCAATAGTACACACATGTGAACACATAGTTATAAGCATGTGAACTAATAACAATTAATTACTCATTTATCCGGTTAATTACCTGATTGGTCAATATAACCTCCAGACATCAATTATTATCGAAATAAATGTCAATTTCCACTAACACTAATAATTCAAAAACAATGGAACTATCAATTTCATCTTTAATCAACACGAACTTATTCATCATTAATATTATAATTCATAATATTTAACAACCAGGTCGTTTCCAGAAAAGAGGGGGGGGCTTTCCGATAAGGATTTCTCCTTGTTGGTGCACAATTAGGTGACCAAACCTCTCCTTGACAGTACTTCTAGACATTTTCAATATTGCAAATAATAATATGAATAACTTTTCTGTCTCAATTATTTATTTAATAATATAACATATTATGCAGATGATACTGTGACAATAATTGAATCAATAATATGAGAGATATGATGCAGCAATTACTATAGCAATAATTGAGTATAACTGAGTGACTTCTTACGTAAGCATCACTAATCAATATCGTGTGCTACTATGCAACCACGCGTATTACTGTACTTTTACTACCGGGTAGTTCAACAGTTTTAACGGTAACACTTTCGCCATTATTTTTATAAAATGATAATTCTGTCGTTTTCTAAATACGACAATACTTCTGTTGGGGGGTCCACCAATGATTATGCCATCGAATGAATATTCTCTATGAAAACGAATATTCCCCGACCAATCGAATATTTCCCGACACAACGAATAACAACTTGCTTACTTTGTAAAAATTCTAAATATCACCCTTAACTTTAACCCTTTCTTAATTTAACCATTTACTAAATAAAATAATAATTATAAGAAAATTGAATACTTTCATTTCATAAAATTTGGGATCTCACATACAACTTGCATTCTCCTCCATGAATCAAAATAGCTAGCCCTATCTCTTGAAGTTGTCCCATACTAAGTAGGTTAGTCTTGAGTTCTGGTATGTAGTACACCTCCATAATTACCTGTATTAGTCCTCCAACTTCCAATCTTACATTTCCCTTGCCGGTAACAGCCATTCTTGTGTCATTCCCGAGTTTGACAGTCTGTTAAAAGCTTTCATCCAAGTGTGAGAACCATTTTTCCCCCACATATATGATTTAAACATCCCGAATCTAAGAACCACACGTCTTCTCTCTTTAAATCATGCAGCTCCACATGTGCCATCAAAAGTAACTCTTCTTTATCGTCTAACTCTACATAATTGGCCTTGTTATCCCAGCTAGGACACTCGTATTAGAAGTGCCCAAACTTGTGGCACTTTTAGCATTCCACAAGTTCCTTATTGAAGGAATGCCTACCTTTGCCTCTTCCTCGTTCTCGGAACGAACCATGACTCCTTCCTCTGTTTCCAAATCTCTCATCACCAATTGAAGCTCACAAAGCTTGATCTTCTTCTCTATCCAACATCTTGAACTTCTGCTCATGGACTACTAGCGAGATCTGCAACTCATCAATGGTCATTGTGTCGATGTATTTTGAATCTTCAATAGATACCACCACATAGGTGAACCTCTCCGTCAACGTCCTCAAAATCTTTACGACCACCTTTGAGTCCGGCATGTCCTCTCCATTGGTTCTCATCTGTTTAGCCACAGCCATGACTGTTGTGAAGTATTCGGTGATTGTCTCCCTCTTCTTCATTTCTAGTACTTCAAAGTCTCTTCTTAAAGTGTTAAGAATGGATTTATTCACTCGTTCATTGCCACCGAACTTCCTCTTCAAAGAGTCCAACATAATTTTTGAAGTGCGCCTGTCTAGGACCTGTTCAAAAGTGACCCTGTCAATGGCTTGGTATAGTTAGTGCTTGACTTTGTGGTCTTTGGTCCTTGCATCATCGAGTTGTACTTGTTGTGCATCGGTTAGCACAGATCCTACTTTTGGTTCCTCGAAGCCGTTCTCCACCAAGCTCCATAACCCTTTTTCCCTGAGTAAGTTTTCCATCAATTCACTCCAATGGTCATAATGACAACCATCGAAGTGTGGAATCTTCATCAGGCTACTCTTCTCTTCACTCATCCTTCTCTCTATTTCTCTCAAGAGCCGTAACTTTTCACTCTTTTCTCTTATCAAACCCAGTGGATGCTCTGATACCAAATTGTAAGGTATCTAAACTCAATGTCAACACAAACTGATAAAATGAAACTACTCATTAAACTCAAAGCAAAACATTGGCTTTTATAGCCATACAACCAAACAGAAATTCAAAGAATAAAAACCACGTCTAACTACCCTATAAACGTGGATCACTACTAGAAGAATAATTCAAAGCAACTATTGGTCCTGTAGAATAGGACTTATTAAACATAATTAACCAAGAAGCCCGAAATATAGGCTTACTTCTTCACCAAGCTACTGACTAGTTCAAATAGTCATCCCTGCAAAGTTCGACGACCGGTCCCTCCTCGGCCATCTTGCTCTATGTGAAGATATCGTTTCTACTTTCTAAGGCATATACCCAATTCGGATAACTCAATCTACTATTGTTTTCTTTTAATTTTTGTGGGATTTCATATGGGTGTTTTGTAGAATTGATTGATCTTTAATTCTTTATGGTATTTGATGATTCTGGTTCTCTCTTGGGTTTTTGATTATTAGTTCCTTTGATTGGAGGGTATTTTGTGATTTTGGTTGTTAGGATACTCCGGACTTCTCTGCAAAACTGCAAAGTTCGATTTTGATTTTGTGATTTTGATTATTTTTTTTCCAATGGTCAAGACAGCTAGTTAGCTAATTCCCCTTAACAAGTAGGTTTACCCATGGTTACTACTGAGAGCTAAACTTAAGTCTAAATTTTTAATGTTCTAATCAGACTGGTTGTTGCTTAGTATAATAGTATTGACTAATGACTATTGTGAATATAATTCTAGTAGTAGATATTTTACCATTTTCGCATTTAGTATAATAGATGGATTTCGTGATTTGAAAGAATGTCGGGTGCAATTCTGACAAAATTTTGATATGTTCTAAAATACTTTTTTTTGCTATATTTTGTTGTCTTTGTTAAAGAAAATTATATTACTACATTGTCTTTGTTTTATTAAAAATATGTTTTGTAATGGTTGAATTTTACTTTTTAGTGATGAATATATATTATGTTGTTAAAAAAATTCTTTCCCCTCCCCCCAATATCGAATCCTGGCTTTGTTCCTGACAATCCCCACGAACTCTGTAACTCGTATTCGAACGCATCAGCAACACCGAGCTATAATCGTAAGACGGGAGCAACTTTAAATTTCAGCATTCAAAGTAACCGATGATCACTTATTTTTGGGAGCTCTATAATGGCAGTATAATCCTCTGTTGGATCAGTCCTTAGATTACAAGGGTTTATAATGCCAATGTTGGCTAATCAATTATAGCCATTTTCCCTTAATTTTCTCGACTGCATAACCAAACGGATAATGATTTTATCAACAAGTGAATCGACTTTCAGTTCTTAGATTACCTGGGTTTATAAATGCCAATGTTGGTTAATACCCACTATTTCAGCGGCATCCACTACCATTAGTAGTGGACGTAACCCGTAGTCCGCTACTATTAGTAGCGCACGTGAATTTTTCAGTTCTAATCTCGGCGTTGTTTCTTTGTATTGGACGTTAATGATGGTGTTTACCTATTTCTGATTCATAGCAAGTATGTGTGTGTTTATATGTGTGTCTATATATTTATTAGGAAAATAATATATATTGTAAATGTTTACATTTATTAGTAGGTGATCCGAACCACTTATATAGATAAGTATTTAGTGTGTGGTAACCCTTTTAGAGATATGTGTTATAATTAGAGTTTATACGGTTGCGGTGTAATTGTAGTTACATAACCACTTTAAAATATATGAAAATTAAAAAAAAAAATAACGTTGAGTGTAATAAATATATTTGCTTCAAATTTAAAAAGAAAAAGAAAGGTGTGGTTTTAAAACAAAACCAAATCAATTAAAGTAATAAAGAAAGTTTTTCAAACAAAAAAGAATTCAAATAGCTTATTGGACAAAGTACCCAATAGAACTTCACAATTAACCAAAATAAAAGGTTAAAGTATACCATTGAACATAATTAAAACTGTTTGTATTTATACCTTATCTACTTGTTTATCTACTAAATGAGTAGAAATTTTAGAATCTGTACAAGTGTACTAAAACATATTATTTGGAATTCAATTTATGTTTTTTAATTAATAATAGGGTTCTTTACATTAGTATACAACAAATAGAAAGAAATTACAAGAATAGTGCATCAACAAAATAATTATATTAACAGTGTAATAATGTATAATAATATCAACAATAGTGCAAAACACATCATTGTATCAAATCCAACAAAAATACAAATCCCTTAATTCAAACTCCACTTAGTTCGGCAGTTACCAAGTAACCAAAATTTTCAAAAATCACGTCTCAAATTTACGAAAGCGACGAAGAACAAAAAGAAAACTTCATAGGTCATTATACTCTGTAACAAACGAGAAATCGAGAAGAAGCATAATCAGTAATACAGAAGAAATCGAATTCGAAATCAACAAGAAGCAAAAACAGAGCATCCAATCACAACATTAACATAAGCAATCAAAGGATTTTCGAAACATAAGCAAAAAATTGATTCTGAGACAACAAACTGAATCTGCAAATAAACTACAAAGGTACGAAGCAATTAATCTATATATTTAAGAAATTAGAATTTGCAGGATCAACGCACTTTATTTATATATTCAATACAAAATCAAAAATTGGGGACATTCATATAAAGTTTTGGTTACCTTGATTTAAGTGTTTATAATTTAGCAACTTACCTTTACAAAATCATAATTTGTAAAAATTTAATAAGAGGTCTGAAAATAGATTTTTTCAGAAGCATTGATACTAATAAAAGTTTTGGTTACTATATAATGATGTTTTGGTAACCAATAAAGAAATAGTATTAATTTCAGTTACAAAAGAGTATTGTATTACACATTCACAGTTTGGAATAATTCATATAATAGATTTGCAATATTCATATAGAGGTTTGGTTACTTTAAATGAATGCAGAATTCAATACAATTTTGTTTCGAATTTAAATGTTCATTCTTTAGTATTTATCCTTTGCAATGACATAGTTTGTGTTTTGTTTATAAATTGAATAAAAACATTATGTTACATAAGCACAGATACTAAGTACATCTATTTTGGTTACTGAAAATTGTTATTTGGTCACCTGTTAAATAATACTAATTTTTTTATTTACCAAATCGTATTTGTTACACGTTCATATTTTGGAATCATTCATAAAATAGTTTGGTTACATTCGTCTATATATTAATTCTTAAATTTGACAATGCAAACACTGTTGAAAATTTATGATGTTTTGGTAACCAATAAAGAAATAGTATTAATTTCAGTTACGAAAGAGTATTGTATTACACATTCACAGTTTGGAAGAATTCATATAATAGATTTGCAACATTCATATATAGGTTTGGTTACTTTAAATGAATTCAGAATTCAATACAATTTTCATACGAATTTAAATGCTCATTCTTTAGTATTTATCCTTTGCAACAACATAATTTGTATTTTGTTTATAAATTGAATAAAAACAGTATGTTACATAAGCATAGATACTAAGAACGTCTATTTTGGTTACTGAAAATTGTTATTTGGTCACCTGTTAAATAATACTAATTTTTTTATTTACCAACTCGTATTTGATTACTATGTGATCTTGATTTGCTGACTATTGACATAATTGTATTAATTTTAATTTTTCAGTCGTCGGAACGTGGATATGATTCCAGTTGTAATTTACTTCAACGGTACGTGGAGTGACAGTAACCAATATCAAAATTTAGAAGTTACCGGCCTACGAGCCCCTTCAACTTGTTCATTCACATAAATGCACAACTTGATATGCACTGCATTAAGCCTGGACTGCAACACAACAGAGTTGTCAATCAAATTTCATATTAGCAGCAACATCCCTCCAATCAAGGTGACCAATGAAGCAAACTTAAGATTCTATATGGAATTCAGTAGAAACTCAGGTGAATATGGCAAATTTCCACTGATTATAGATTCTAAATACAACACTGGAGGCGCTACAATCTTACAAGGCGTGATAAATGAAGAAGAAAATAGAATGCAAGCTGAAACACCAATGAGATTGACACAAATGAATTCTGATCTTGTATTGTTGTCAACACAAGAAGACAAAATTGGATCACATTATGTTGAGCATCTGGCCATTGAAGCTATTGATAAAGAACAATACAGATAAAGAGACGTATCAAGAACTGGAGAACAATGTGATGAGGTCATATCAAATCCAAATAAGTTTGAAGTCAAAATTCATCAAACTTACAAAGACAAAAGAATCTTAACAAAGGCGATAAGGCTACATTCAATAAGGCAAAACAGACAACGCAAGGTTGAAAGAAGCAGTGGTAGAGACTTTGTTCTGGTATGCATCGACAGTGAAAATTGCAAATGGAAACTAAGAGCATCAAAATTTCGAAAAACAAATATGTTCAAGGTGAGAGAATTTAATGATTTACACACTTGTTCATCCAACATACTGCTTGGAGATCACAGACAAGCAAATAGTCAGATGGTTAATGAATGCATAATGCATAGATTAACAAACTTCAAGAAAATTTACACACCAACCGATATTGTTGAAGACATGATGACGGAGAATAATGTATCCATCTCATACCAAAAATGTGAGACCCCAAATTTTATGAATAAAGATTTAAATTTCTCAAAATATTTTTTTTAAATATTATGGTGTGGATTTGATATAATGTTATAGTTGTGGGTAATATTTATAAATTTTGCAAAGTATGCAAGTTGTTGTATTATATTCGATTAGTCGGGGAATATTCGTACGACAATACAATCATTGGTGGACCCACAACGAAATTATTGTCGGATTGAGAAAACGGTAAAAATATTTTTATGAAAATAATGGTGGAAGTTTTATCGTTAAAACTATTATTATTTACAATATTAACGATGTCTAGAAGTTCTGTCAAGGAGAGATTTGGTCACCTAATTGCGCGCCAATGGGGAGAAATCCTTATTGAAAGCCCCCTCTTTCCTGGGAACGACCTGGTCGATTAATATTGTGAATTATAATAATGGTGATAAAGTTTGTTTTATTATTATTATAAATGTAATAAAACAGAAATTTTTTTATATAAAACAGAATACTTTTATAAAGTAATTTTTTTATTAGACTATAAATAGAATATATTTATATTCTCTTATGCATAGTGTTTGCATAGTGTTTGTATAGTAAAATCTTTTTATATAAAACAGAATACTTTTATAAAGTTATTCGTTTTATTAGACTATAAATAGAATATATAATATTCTATTATGCATTGTTTGCATAGTGCCTGCATAGTGTTTACATAGTAAAATCTTTTTATATAAAACAGAATGCTTTTATAAAGTTATTCGTTTTATTAGACTATAAATAGAATATATAATATTCTATTATGCATAGTGTTTGCATAGTACCTGCAAAGTAAAATCTTTTTATATAAAACAGAATACTTTTATAAAGTTATTCATTTTATTAAATTTTAAATAGAATATATTATATTTTATTTAAAAGATTTTGTTTTATTAGAATATTTTATTAATACTGCAAAGTAAATTAATATGGACCGTTCTTTTAAAAATAAATCAATCTGGACCGTTCATGAATTAGTTACTATTCAGTCCATTCTCTTATAAATAGAAGCTCATTTCTTCATTATTTCTTACGAATTCACTAAAACTCTAGAGAGAGAAACTATAGAGAGAAAGAAGAAAAGTATTCGGCTGCTTCACTACTCCTATATCCAGTTTCTTCTAAGCTAAGGGATATTATTTGTTGTACTCGTAAGGGGTATTATTTCTTTTTTATTCATGAAGAGAGCTTCTGTTATTCCATTATCTATTATTCTGTTGGAATAACCTGTATAGGCGGACTACCGTATACATGGAGAAATTCTTTTGTTATTCCATTCTTTATTATTCTGTCAGAATATCTTGTCTGTGCGTTTAGGTATGACCTGACTCCATTCTTTATTATTCTGTCGAAATATCCTGTCTGTACGTTTACGCATGACCTGGTTCCATTCTTTATTATTCTGTTGGAATAACCTGTCTATGCGGTCTATCGCATGCATGGTAAATTCTTCTGTTATTCTATTCTTTATTATTCTGTTGGAATAACCTGTTTATGTGGATTACCGCATGAATGGTGAATGATTCTTCGTATTCATATGAATAGTATTTTCATTCAAAAAGGGGTTTCTACCAGGGGCAATTACGTAATTTTTCTGACCCTCAAAAATTCTAAAAAAAATTCAAATGATAATTTGATGAGTTTTCTAGATTGTGTCCAAAAATGGCGATTTTTGGATGTACAGATTAGGAGTTATGAATTTTATAGGAAAAAACTATTTTAAAAATAAACCATTATAACTCCTTGTGGTTAAATCCAAAATTGGTAAAATTTTTATTGGGAGTACATGTATATAACAGGAGTATATCCTGTAAATTTTGGAATTTTTGGACAAAAGTACAATTTATGATAAATGTCTAATATTCAGTAGTTTTAGCCATATAAAAAATAGTAAATGAATTTTAATAATTTTGAGAAAAATATATGTTCAATATGTGACTATATTCTGCTAAATCACAGAAAAGAAATATTTTTGGGACTGATTTGGTATTTTTCATAAAAATGAACTAGTTATGAGTAAATGAATTAAATATGTTATGTGAAGTAATAAAATTGGAAAAAAAAATTTTATGGCTTTGAAATTCTATATAGGGTATATGCAGATTTTTGATGAGGGATTTGATCATTGATGATGAAATCTTATGAGTATGGCATTTTTGAATGATTAAATGTATTATTTGATAAAGTGTAAACAATTGAAATAAATTATTTATAAGTTTAAGAAATGATTAAAATATTGGTATAATATTAATGATATTAGAATATGAGATTATTAAGTGATTAATAACATTTGGTTATTATTGAACGCTGGATAAATTGTATTATAAATGTTTAATATTTATCATTTATCTCATTTGATTGATTCTTTATATCATTGTCATTATTCTTATGCTTATATTATGATGAAAGTCATATGTGGCCTGTAGTACATAGATGGACTTGGTATGATTATGATCAGGGATTATTCGGTATAATCATGACCCTAATGTTATAAATGATATTGTAAAAGTCATCATTGACCCGTAGTGCATTGATGGACAGTTTTTGGTATGATTATGGCTATGGATTCTCTTCGTCCAAGGGTGCAAAGATGAATTATTTTATGGCATGATCAGGACCATTGATGAAAACACGATTATCTTTGGCCCGTAGTGCATAGATAATTCGTGGTCGTGATATTAACGAATATCCTTGGCCTGTAGTGCAGGGATGATTCGATGATATGGATTAATTATTGAGCTGAGTCTCAGTAATGAAATATTAATTCTTGGATGTGATATTACCGAATATCCTTGACCGTAGTGCAGGGGTGATTCGATGATGTGGATTATTTATTAAGCTGAGTCTCAGCGATAAAATATTGATAATAAACTTTTAATTCGTAAAAGATAGTAGATATCATGCTCTACTTGACTCTTCTAAAATACAGTTGTATGTCTTTGGCCTGTAGTACAAAGATGAATCGTTAATGAATATCTTTGGCCATAGTGCAAAGATGAATTTATTAGTATGATTATGAGCAGAAATTGTGATTTGTTATAACCATGATTTTTGATGTTTCAGGTGAGGATAGGTGATGAAAATTATCTTCGTCCTGGGTGCGAAGAGGAATTTAGAATCACAATTATGATTATGAGTTATTCATATGATTCTGGATAGGAATTGTTGATTGATGTTACAGGGATAAAACATTATCGGTGGACTTTTAACATAGAGAAGATAATAGATCTGATGGTTTATTTGACTCTTCTAATGGATTGTTCGTTCCGCTGCAACTATGGTTGAAAAGTTTTATCATCTACCATATGTTCTAAATCTATGATTTATTACTGACGATGACTATTGATAATTTAATTATCTTTAGTCATGATATTCTTTACTGAGCTAGTTGTGCTCACCCTTTTACTTCACAATTCCTTTCAGGTAATAAGAGTGTAGCCGGGTCGAGCGGGGATAACAGGGGAATAGAACGGTGGTCTATAGCTGTTGAGGTTCTCCCTAAATAGTATGGAAATAATTTTATTGAGAACATTAGATAAGTGTGTCGTATTGTATACGTCATTTGATATTTAATTTTGGTGAATCGAATAGGGTGAGGTGAACCCAACTTTAGAAGGGTGTTTTTCCACTATCATACAAGATGTCTAATGACATACAACCTCATGTTATCATAAGACAGGGTTGTGCACATCTACTTGCTTAGTATATCTACGAGCACTACCTATATGATCTTGGAGTTTATTTGAAATATAATTTTCACTTGGAAATAGTGGAGATAGTTATATGTCAAGAGAAGACTCACCATTGGAAAGAAGATGATAGTAATCTTCTCATTTTTCTTTGGGGTCTATTGGGTCAACCAAGGATAATTTTGTGGACATATAATATCTATCATAACCTAGACGCATGGCCTCCCATGAAAAAAGGTTTCCTTGAGCACTTCCCAAAGATTTTAATTTCTAAAACAATTTTTGACTATACTTTTATGTAAAGTATCATTGTAAGGTTGTGGTCGAGGCACCATGAGAGTTACATACATTTGTATTAAAACTCACAGTTAACTGTGGTCGTATTCTATACGACGGTTCAACAGTTGTATAAATGAAGATTGTATTTAATTTTTATAGTGTGATATTTGGCGACTCAGAATAGGAGATGTATACCTATTTTGGGGGCATAACAAAAAAGCATGGAGAGCGAAAGAAAAAGCAATGGAAAAAGTAAGAGGAAATCCACACGACTACACTTTGATTCCTTCATGGTTGTACATGCTGAAAAAAAAATCCAGGTATCAATAAGAAACTCTTCATTTACATTTTAAAATATTTCAGTTACCTATATTAAATGATTTGGTTACCTAATAATGAAGGTTTGGCTACTAACTATAGTGATGAAATATAAATAAAAATGGTTTTTGTAGGCGACTATGATCTACATGAAATGTAATTATTAAAATGCATTTTAAACACCATTTGAACACTATGAAAAATATTAATTTCTAATTAATTGGATACCAATATTAATACACATAGTGCATCCTTAACTACAAATATGGACAATATTTATTACATATATTTACATTAACCAAACTGAAAATTCATTTCAGGATCCATCACATCCTTGGAGTTGGAGAAAAATGGTCGCTTCAAATATCTCTTCTTTGCAATAGGAGCATCCATTGAAGCATGGCACCATTGTTTCCCAATAATTGTAATTGATGGCACCTTCTTACAATCAACCTACGAGGGTACACTTCTCATAGCAAGCACACAAGATACAAACAGAAACATTATACCAATTGCTTTTGGAGTGGTTGACAGTGAAAATGAATTATCCTGGACATGGTTTTTCATTAATTTAAGAGATGCTTGTGGAGTTAGAGAAGGACAATGCATTGTCTCAGATAGACATGAAGCAATTATAAAGAGACTTAACTTTGTGTTCCCTGATGTCATGCACGGTTCATGCACATACCATATTTTGAAAAATATAAAAAACAGATTCAAGAAAAAAGGAGAAGAAATCAAAAAAGCATACAACGCGGCTTGTAGAGCTTACACCGTTGAAGAATTCAACATACACATGGCTCAACTTGATGCAATTGATGCCCGAATAAGGAAATATTTGGAAGAAGAAGTTCATCTAGAAAAGTGCACGAGGCTCCATGGGTTTGCAAGCAGGTACTCAAAAATGACTTCGAACATCGCCAAACCTATTAACAATGCAATCAAGGGAATTAGAGATCTTCCAGTAGCGTCGATGATTGAATGCCTGCGTTGTATGGTGCAAAGATGGTATTTCACAAACAAACAATCAGTAATGACAACTTTCACTACCCTTTCCACAACAGCCGAGAGAAGATTACAATCTAATATCATTGACTCAAAGAAACTTAAGGTCAGTCATACAACTTTTAAATTGTTAGTTGCATACCTACAAAAAATTGCATCTGAAATTAAAGGAAACCAAGTTATGCAATTTTGGTTACCATTTTAAACTATAAAAGATACCGACAATACATATGACTTTCATTATTCCAAATTACATATACAAAAAAATTATTATACATACTAACTACACAATAAAATTCTATTATAGGTTGAGACATCAAACCTAGATTTTCACTGTTTACGATGTTGCCAAATAATTTATCGTGGACATTGAACAAAAGACGTGCACATGCCGTAAATTTTAGTACCATGAGATACCTTGCTCGCACGCTGCTGCTATTATTAGCAAAAGGAATTTGACCTGTTATGATTTTTGCTCAAAATACTATTCAAAGAAAACTTTGGTAGACATGTATTCAACTTCCATCATGTCGTTAGATGACAAAGATAATTGGGATGTTCCAGAAGAGATTAAAAACATGTGTCAAACCACCAAATGCAAGAAGACCATCTAGAAGACCAAAGATAGGTAGATACAAACATGTATCTGAAAATACAGTTCAAATTAAATGCAGCAGATGCCAAGAAAAAGGACACAACAGGAAAACATGCAATAATCCACCAATGTTGAGACCACGAAAGTTTTGATATAATACAACATCAAAACAATTGTAACAAACTCCTTGAAGTTTACTACGGTTTCTCAATAGCCATACATATTGTAATCATTTTATTTGTGTAATAAAAACCAATTTATCTTGCACAGTATTGAAAGATGATTATTTTCATTAATTTACTTTTAATATAAAGTAATTCTATCTTCAAATAACAATATACATAACAGACAAACATGTTATAATTGGTTAACTAATTTGTAATTCTTCTCTATGACATTCTGGTTACACACTAACATTTAATTGGTTACCTTTGTATGCATATTTGACAACCAACTGTACCATATAAAAAAAAGAGTATTAAGCTTGATAATTGTTTTTGGTATTTTTTTTAATTACTATTTTTTAAGCATTCAAAATAAAAATTATACATTTATTTGGATGTTTGGCTACACTCTAAACCTTAAAAAAATACATAGAATCAATAATTGTTTAACTGATTTTTAACTTACTAGAACTATTTGGTTACAAACAAATACTAATGATTGTAACAGTAACCAACATTATTTGGTTACCTTTGTATGACTGTTTGCAAACAATCTGTATCAGAAAGACAAATACATGAAAGAAATTATAAGATGTCCTAAAATTTACTGTTAGCACTGTTTAGTTACCAACAACAACTAAAATTGTTACTTTTATATACAAATTTGGTAACCAACTATAACATATTAGGAACATATGTTTTTAATCTTGATAATTGTTTTGTATTTTATTTTTATAACTATTTTTTAAGCATAAAAAAATAAAATTTATACATAACTATAACTATATGGTCACCCACAAATATCGATAATCATAATAGTAACCAACATTATTTGGAAACCTTTGTATGACTGTTGCCAACCTATTGAACCATAAAAAACAAATACATGATACAAATTGTTAACTGTTTCTAGAATTTACTGTTAGCACTGATTGGTCACCAAAAACAATAAAAAATTGTTACCTTTGTAGGCAAATTTAGCAACCAATTGAATCGTAAATAACAAATATATTATAATAATTATTAACTATTTTTACAACTTACTTTTAGTACTGATTGGTTACCAAAAACAATTAAAATTTTTACCTTAAACTCTAAACCTTAAAAAACACATAGAATCAATAATTGTTTAACTGATTTTTAACTTACTAGAAATATTTGGTTACACACAAATACTAATGATTGTAACAGTAACCAACATTATTTGGTAACCTTTGTATGACTTTTTGCAAACAATCTGTATCAGAAAGACAAATACATGAAAGAAATTATAAGTTGTCCTAAAATTTACTGTTAGCACTGTTTAGTTACCAACAATAACTAAAATTGTTACCTTTGTATACAAATTTGGTAACCAACTGTAACATTAAAATACAAGACAAAAAAACAACAGTGTGAACCAACAAAACTATATCATACTTCAAATATTAAAAATTAATACATCATTTCATCATCAGAATATTTACAAAAACATTTCACAGTCAATAACCATATCAAATGTCAAAAAAGAAAAATAAAATGATGCATAAACAAACTAGTCTTCACTAACAAATCTTCCTGGGTATTCTAAATCAGATTCATATCCGCCTACTTGCTTGTTCCTCGCATGAATGAACAGGTTGACGCATAGTTTCTTACGGTATTGAATAATTGGAAATGGATTTGGCGTTTCAGAAATCTGCTTGTGAAGAATATGTTCCGCAAAAGAAATAGTAAACATACTGCAATCATTGGAAAAACAAACAAGATATAAAGCAAATCAAAACAAACATCATAATATATGAAAAACTAAAAAAAATAGAAACAATGTAAACTTACCCATCAATTTGTTCAGGAAGACCCTCGACAAATTCAAGATCAATAATATCATTTTCTCCTTTGGTGCAATATGGTTCACTATTGAAATCAATATCAGATCTTTTCTTCCAAAAACCGCATCTAGACAATATTATCGTTAGGATAAAAATATATGGCTCACACACATCCATATTATTTGTTCGCATGATGTTCCTGTTCTGTTGTATAGAATTATAAACTACTAACACTCTACGATGAACATCAAAAACCAGTAAAAACTAATGATCAGGAACTGTCATGTGAACTGGAAACATAACAAAATCAACATCAACCCACGGTGTGTTTACATCCATAAAAAAACCGTGAATATACTCAGCCACGTCACCTTTGCCCAACAACATATTCTTATCACCATTTTTATTACAATATTCCCCATATAAGTTAGTCAGCTTGACATGAAACCAACAATCTGTTGTCGTAACCCTTATTTGAATATTGTTCGAATGTCTAGCCAGTTTACGCATGTAATACAAACAGATGTTGATGTGCTGAACAAAAAATAAACCCATAATAATAATCAGAGATAAACAAATAAAAAAAACTTTACAAATATAGTATCCAGTACATACACATATAGTAACTGAAATAATAAGAAAAGGTAACCGAAACTAACAAACATAATTACAAAAAGAGAAAAAAAAACTCACATCATCATCAAGCCACTGACCAGGGGTCTTCAGCTTGTAAAACCGCATTTTTGAGGATATTGACATAGACCCAAATCTAAAGGAAGGCTCAATTTTGTCATGATTTCCCGCAAATTTTTCAATCCTTCAAAACAATAACATATTGGAAAAAGAAAATAAATGATTTTATCTCCTAGAAAAAGAATTATATAAATATATTAAACTCCAATAAACATACCTTTTTCTATTATTTAAGCTAATTTTAAACCACTGCTCAAACATAACATCTTCAAACTTCGAAGGCATACCCATACAAACATCTGGAAATGCAGACAGTCCTGTGCGTAATTGACTAACATCCACATCAGAAGAAGTTAAATCAGCTGAACCGAACTTTGACGTATAAGGACTCTTCAACACAGCACTCTTCGCAGACATACGGACAGGCCTACCAAGTGCTTTTGATGCAGATTTCTCAACTTCAACACAATGGAGTAAATCCTATGTTGTTAAAACCATCTCATCAAGTATCGACTTGTCTGATTCTTCAATTTTTCTACCCTTTAATGTTTTACAAGACATGACACAAAAAACAATTACAATATCAAATTAAAAATACAAAACATAATCAATAGTAACATAAACACTATAGCAAAGTAACTAAAACAACATATGAAAAACAACAATTTCTTTTCCACTAGATTGACATAAAATTACAAACCTCAATGGGAGTAAAAACAATAATTTCTTTTCCACTAGATTGACATAAAATATCAAAACTTGGAATGTCATTGATCTTTTCAGCCTGTTAAAAAAAATACAAACAATAAATATAACACGTAAAATATAACATAAAAAATGCTTAACCTTTTCATCCTCAACATGAATGTGAACCCCTCTAGGAGTAAAAACAACAATCTCTTTGCCATCAGAGTTTAAACTGACATTCTTGTTCTCAATCTGTAAAAAACAGAAAAAAAAATCAGCATTTAATTATTAAACATGAAAAAAAAACAAAAAAATAATATAAACCTTTGCATCCCCTTCTTCAAAATGATTCCCTACAACACCACCAACAGGAGGATCAACACTTCCTTTAAACTATTTTGCATTGTAGGGAACTTCAACGGTCATAACATCATCAACTACAGCATTAACATTGCCATCATCAACATTTTCATCCAACTAAACATCAGCATCATCATCATCATCATTATCATCATCATCTTCAACAAGATTTACATTTCTACGTTTGCTATAACTAGACTGACCATATAAATGCTTTCTAAACATCTTCTTTATGTCCCTACAAATCTGAATATGAAACACTTGCAATTGATCTTTTAATTCAACACCCATATTCTCAATATCTTTTTTCACCTCCATCACCTTACCTTTCAAAGGTTTCACCCGTGCATCGATAACTTTTTCCACATCAGAAAGAGAAAACCTAATATATTTAACCTTCCTTGCTGATTCAACTTTAATATCAGAAATTTTGGCTCCACTATCACTTCCATTAAAATAATGAAAACCACCTAAATCCAACCGCACCTTCTCATCCTCCAAAGGAACAAGTTTTGAATAATCAACTGAAACATATTAATAGCAACAAATATACCATGTCAGAAACATTAAATATAAAACATAAACAAGACAGTACACAAAATAAAATCAGTAACCAAGAACATATATAAAGGTAACCAAATGTAAAGAAATTGGTAACCAACATACCTGACCAGAACCAAAAACCAGGTCATTCAATTTCTCATTCTTAGGAGCCTTTCCTAACTCCCTCCATCTAAATAATCTAAATTCTGCAACATGATCATCAATACAAAAGCCTCTGACTTTCAAAGTAGGAATTGTTTCAAACAAAAAAACTTGAAACACATAAGGTAATCAATTAAGTTTGTAAGATTTACAATAACTATCCCTATAAAAATTGTAAATCACCCCACCATGCTTATCCTTCTTTACATGACCCTTAACAGCAAGGGATAGAGAATTCTTTGTCTATTGAAAAGCAAATTTTCCCCATGGATAACTTTCAATATCCCCATAAGACAAAAAGTTAAACAAAGCTTCATAAACATAATTGTCAGAAACAGTAGCTAGTATGAAATTAAAAACCAAGAAGATGATGGACATCCTAACTGCCTCATCATCATCATCAAAAATAGCACTCCTATATATCCTCCTGATACTAGAACGGGTTACAACCTCATTACCAAAAAACTTCTCCACCAACAAATTTTCAATCCCATTGAAACCACCAATGTCTTCATCTCCTTGCCAATTCAAACTAGAAATTAAACAAAATTCTGGCAATCCAAACCTTACCCTTCTTTCACCAAATAGAAACCACATCTCCCCATCATCCCTTTGATAAACTTCCCTAATCAAAGCATGATGGATTATCTGTGAAAACATATGTGGCTGCCTAAAATCTAAAAATTTTCCAAAATAAAACAACTTAAACTTATTCAATTGTACCTCAGACAATTTATTCTTAATAATATTTGGAACCTTCATATCACACCAATAAATAACTTTTGCTGTAAAGTTTCGATGATGCTCCTCATAGAATAGATCCCAAATCTGAAAATGCAATAAATTACATTAAAAACACGTTAACCAAATTAAAAAAAACATCTATAAAACTTTAAACCAAAAACTATTAAATCAACAATATCCAAATACACTAACAATGTTATCCAAATAATATCAGCAAGTGACCATAACCCAAATTAATTAGACTATTTAATATATAACAAATTATATACTAACAAATTTAGATAATACTACTAACAATACATTCACTTGGAAATAACTTAACCATTTTTCCACGTACAACATAAACAATCATCAATCTCCAACTTTATTGTAATAAAATATATTTTAACAACTATGAAATCAGCAGTTTCCAAGCATTTCAATATTGGTAACCAAAAATAAATTAGCAAGTTACCAACATAATAAATCTATATAATGACAGTAATGTAATGTAGTAACCAAAACATAATATACTAGTATCTGAGACTCAAAAAGAATGAAAACAATAATTTAAACAACAATAATTTGAACAATCCTTAAAACAAGTCAAACTCTAACGTAATATAATACATTTTAACAACTATTACAAAAATCAGATTCCAAACATATAAATGAAGGTAACCAAAAAACAATTAGCAAGTTACTAACAAAACATAATCAACCTGTATAATCACAATAATGTAATTTAGTGATCAACAGAGAATATACTATTATCAGACACTAAAATATTAATGAAAACAAAAATTTTAACAACAACAATTTGAACAATCCTTAAAACAACTCAAACTATAATGTAATATAATACATTTTAACAACTATGAAATGATAAGTTTCCAAACATACAAATGGGGGTAACTAAAAATCAATTAGCAAGTTACCAACAAAAAAATTAACATGCATAATCACAATAATGTAATCTAGCGACCAAAACAGAATAAACTATGTTTCTGAAAATACACTCGGAATGCAAACAATAATTTTATCAATCAACAACTTCAACATCAATAATACTACTCAACAACAAAATAAACAACAGCATACACCAAAACACCACCATGCAGAAAAAGAAAAACACAAATAACCAAAAACAACTAAAAAATATATATTCTTAAAAAAAATCTTCAAATGTTTCTGTCGGGGAACAATATTCCGGTTATGAGCCTCAACTTCATCTTCTTTTGTAACTTTTTTGGGAGAACCTTCAAAATCGGAATCAATATATACCAATGATTTAGCCTTCTTCTTCGTATGTCTCCCAATATTCTTAACTTCGACATCTGATTTCACCAATATCTTCTTCCCCTGTTTTGAAGAATTTGGCATACTATCCTTCACTATTACAGATAACTTCGAATCCTTCAAATAATAATCATCTGACACTCTTTTCCTCTTCCTATCACTGTTCTTATCCCCCATTCCCTCCATGCTCTTCCTCGTAAACACCATCACGAACAAAAAAAGAAGAAATCAATAAATGTAGAACCGATAAATGGAAACAAACAGAACAACTTAAAAATAATCATGAACTGAAGTAAAATACAACAAAGACGAACTAAAAATCAAATGCCGATTACAAATATCAACCAGAAATATCGATAAACACAACATAGAGAAGAAGATAGGTTTTCTTAAAAAGTTTCCAAAACACAAAGTAAGGGTTTTCAAAAGAAAAGAGACGACAAAAGAATAAAAACAAAATTTAAATTAAACACGATCCCATTAAAAACGCGTGAACAGTTTATTTTAAAAAAAAAACTGAATTGCCATGTCATCAGCAAATTAAATCTCATCCCAAAATTAAAGGAAGCATAAATATGTACTAATAATGAAAATAAAAATTTAAAAATATTAATTGTATAAATATTTTATGACTGCACTATTGTTTTAATTATGTTTTAAAATGTAATATAAAACATAATTATTCCTAAAATTTACAACTGTTGGGATGTAATTATTTGGATCTAGTTAAGGTATAACCCAATTTATTTAATGATCCGAATCTAGTGTTAGCCCATATATATTTATTTTGACAGTTTGCTCAAATAGAGGGAGTCCTTATTAAAGTAAGATTGTATTTCCTTATTTGGGGAAGATAAAGAGATTTAATTTGGGAAGGAATCGATCAATCATTAATTATAGTTATAAGATGATTCTAAAAAGGACTCATACTCTTAATTGGATTCGGGTGGACATGAAATTTATAAATACAGCAATAAGCAAGGTTTGAAAACAGAACACAATAACCTACAACAGAAAAAAGAGAAAAAATACGGAGTGTGAGGAGAAGAGAGAAATAAATAATTTGTACTCTCCATATTATTTTTGTAATGGATTTATAATTTTCCCCCATGGTTTTTTCTCGATTGGATTTCCACGTAAAGTTCTTGTGTCCATATATACTTTTTATCTCTTACACTAATGTGTATTGTTATCTGAGTATATTTCGTGAGTTTGACTTCACAACAACACAATTCACAATTACAACAACTATTAACGCTTTTTTGACTTGTTGTTTTGATGATTTCATCTATAAAATTTGGCGATAACAACTATTAAACACTATACCCTGCACAAAAATATACTAAAATCTGTTTCTTTTCTACATCCTTATTGATCAATTAAACTATATATAATCTGTTTCTATTTTCTCACTTTTATCCAAGCGACCAAACAAAGGGTTGTTTTAATTCCTTAGCAGAGAAAATAACAATATGATAAATGAGTATCATGAAGATTCATAAATCTAAACAATGTAGATATAAATTTTCAAATTAATTTATGTACAGTGTAAATTATTCACTAATTAAGATTTGAGAATACAAATAAGTCACTATTTGAGATTTCAGATTAGGACCTTATATCTTAGAGAAGATAAAATAAAATGATATACATATATAGGGAGAGACAAGCAACATATTTTTAACATTTAGTATATAATAAATGTAAACTAATATTACTATATTTGTGGTGGGGTTTGTGGTGTAATAGTAGTGGTAGATGTACATAGAGGGCAACATAGACAGTTGCTTAATATGAATTTTTTTTTTTAGGTATAGAGGTAGGGACAAAAATATAAGTTAATAAACTCGAGTGCAGATTAATGAAACTTTCTGCAACTTTCATCGAAGTGATAATTATCTTTAAATCTTTTATTTATCAATTATCTTTTCTACGGATAGTATTTTTGGCTATTATTTGATTATTTAAAGTGGTTGTTGGAATTGTAAATATTTACATTTTATTTTTCTCACTCAAAGTCTAGTCCAATTGAAAGTTAATTGTAATTTGGTCTTTGTTGTTTAAGTTTGAGTCGGCGTAATTTGAGATTTTACTTTGGGGTGTAATTCCTTACTTTGTTTCGATTGTAGAAACTAGATGTATGATGATTAAGGTAATTATGTGAAACTAATTTTTTCAAGGTTCTGTTATTAATTAATTACATAAAATGTGATGATAATTTTGTCAAATCTATTTATTGTTTTGGAAAGATGAATTGAGCACAATTGAGCTGAAGTTAAGGATTTAATGTATCTTGTATTCTTCTTAAGATTATAGCGAATTCAACAGACTTCGAGAGTGAAAGTTATATTTAAACTTTACATGTTTGTCATAACCTTAGAAGCAAATGAAAAATAAGAATACATCTAATTAATGGACCCTGCATAATTTTTGATGTTCTGAGTATATATTTTGGATGATTTGTTTCTCTTATGTCAAGTAAAAGTTATTTGAAACTTATAAAAAAATACCAAAATTGGTTTATGTTTTAAAATTAATTTATGACTTTGTTTGAATATAGAAGGCAAATTTAGTTTGAGACTTTGAGCATTTGAGGAATCATTCAAATTGAACTATGACAAGCAACCGAAATAAAATTTTAAATTGTATCTAAATAATTTTAATTTTGAAATTCTTTTTTTAGTTTGGATTATGAATATTTATTTGTTGTATATTATAGAATTTTATTTATGTTGCATAAAATAACTATTTGTTTGGGGTTGTTGTATACTTGTATTTTGATTAATTTAGGCATTCATGACATGTAGTCAAAATTCAAACATTATTACAATTATTATTATTTTAATTTCTAAAGGAGTTTAGGAATTAATTAATAAAAGTACTCTCAAATATCCTAATAGGATTAGGAGGTAAATTAATTAAAAGAGTTTAATTAATTATCTCTAATAAGATTAGGGAGCTTAATTAATTAAAAGATAATTAATTATTTCTAATAAGATTAGAAGCCTAATTAATTAAAAGAGTTTAATTAATTAAAATAAAACCCAATTCCTTAATTGTTAAGGAGGGGTTGCCCACATCTATAAATAAAAGGAGTCTTATTATGGGTGTTCGAAGAGGTTGACGTATTATTAGAATACGTAATTCCAATAGTTGGGAGAGTACGCCTTTTTTCTATAGAGATAGAAAAACTAGGGTTTAGCCAACCACCCATCTTCTTGAATTCTTCTTCTTCTTCTTTGGTGGATCACCTCTAGAGGCCAAACACTTGGGTGGCTAACGTTGATCAAAGGAAGGAACCCAACCCGGTGGATTCAAGTTGAACGCGAAAAGGATTGGAGGTGAACTTGTACCTGAGGAAGCTCGGATCTTCAAGGGTATGGTTCTTGTTCTTTATCTTTTCGTTTAATTAATAATTGTGCATAAAGGGTGATCCGGGTTTATGGTTTGTAAAATTTTAAACTCTGATTTTTTACACGCTTCCGCTAATTTTTGCAATTTGATTGCGTTCATGAATATTACAAACCTAACAGTGGTATCAGAGCCAAATCTTTATACAAATTATTAATTGTTTTTATTTGATATGTATATTGATATGTGTTTAGAACAATTTAATTGGGCATAACTTGTTGTATAAAATTTAAATAAAAAAAAAGGAAACTGTTTTTTTTTTGATTCGCCTGTATCAAGTGATTTGCGGGGCCACGTACAATTACGATTAATGTAGTATTAATATATATATATATATATATATATATATATATATATATTATATATATATATATATATATTTCGTGATTACATATTGCTAGATTGCAGTAGTCCAGGATTCATGCTAATAGTTAGCATATGAATATATATTTTATATATATATATATATTATTATATATATATATATATCATATATATAAATCTACTGTTGCTTTCCAATATGAATCAGTGATTCACCCACATTACTTGATGTCACCGTACGGTATATATATATATATATATATATATATATATATATATATATATATATATATATATATATATATATATATATATATTATATTCTCAATAATTTTATAATTAAAATAAAAGTTTATTTTAATCTTAAAATAAAAAGTTTATTTTAATTTTAAAATAAAAGATTTATTTTAATTTTAAAATTAGAATTTCATGCTAACTAATTAGAGTTGGAATTGGATTCCATGCTAACTAATTGGAGTTGAAATTGGATTTTATGTTTCCTTAAATAAATGAGTTTATTTAAATATGAAATAAAATTTCATATTATTCAAAATAAAAGAGTTTATTTGTGAATAGGAAAGAGAATCCTAATTTCCTTAAATAAAGGAGTTTATTTAGATATGAAATAAGATTTCATATTATTCAAAATAAAGGAGTTTATTTGTGAATAGGAAAGAGAATCTTAATTTCCTTAAATAAAGGAGTTTATTTAGATATGAAATAAGATTTCATATTATTCAAAATAAAGGAGTTTATTTGTGAATAAGAAAGAGAATCCATATTTCCTTAAATAAAGGAGTTTATTTAGATATGAAATAAGATTTCATATTATTCAAAATAAAAGAGTTTATTTGTGAATAGGAAATAGAATTCGTGTTTCCCTTGACAAAGGAATTTTTTTTTACATGGAATTGGATTCCATAATTAATTAAAATAAAGGAGTTTATTTTGATTAAAGATTTTGATTAAAATAAAATAGTTTATTTTATTCAAAATTGGATAAATTAAAATAAAATAGTTTTATTTTGATTTAAATTTGGATTAAAATAAAGGAGTTTATTTTGATTCAAAATTAGATTTTATACTAACTAAATTTGCCCATTAAATGATATCAATATATATATTAAATGTTTATTATTCATGAGATGAATGTTATTTATTGATACATATGGTGATGTGTATGATAATAAATGGGATTGATTATGGACTATTGACCAATGTGATTGGATTTTATTTTAGTTGGATGCATGAATATATGGGTTTTATTAAATGGGGTCTGCGTACCTCGTCTTCTCTAATTTTTCTTAATGTAAATTCTATCTCCCTCCTATGTACTTCCCCTTGACTGCTGATCAAGGTTTCTATTTATTTTAAATAGTTTTGTAATAGGAATAGTTAGAATTAATTTTGAAGAATTGGAGATCAAGGAGCAAGGAGCGCTTGAAGACCCATTTGTAATGGAGCCCGGGTTTAAATGTAATAGTTATATTTAAATTTAATTCTTGCACCCCTAGGGTTTGACCTTTTGGTTCACTTGATGGCTCTAGTGAACCAAACTAGAATAAAGTCCATAATCAATCCAGGTAGAATATAGTATTCTATATGTGCATGCTTATATTATATATATTATATATTATGCAAACATGCTTCGCATGTTTATTAATATGACGCGTATTTTATATATATATGTGCATGCGCGCTAAACAAGATGAGACAAATTAATAAAAGCAAACCCCTCAAATATTTTATATTAAGTTGTAATGTTCAAAGATATTTGGAATATCGAACGTCGCCTTCTAGCATGATAGAAACAATAGAGTATTGAATATTTAATATGAGTTTGTTGTGCACACACAAGGCGAGTATTAAATATTTAAGATGTTGTTTTTATTACATATGATGTTTATAAGGAATTGAACATTACTGCTTTGTTGTGCACACACAAGGGCTGTAGTTTTCTCTTCACTTATATGGAAATGCTGGGTCTGACTTAAATTAAATCATTTTAGTTCGGATGTGCACACACTTGACCATTATGATTTAAGAGGCAAAATACAAGGAGTTACATAGTTGATGTAATTGATAAGAGTTGTCTACCTATTTATTTATATATAGTTTGTTGTGCACACACAAGGCTATATACATTTGAAATGGGATCCTTATTCTCACTAGCATATCTTTAATTAGATTTTGTCGAACTATATAATTGAGGGTAATATAGTTTGAAGAAAATAGTGGGAGATACCAATTTAAAACAAGACCTAAATTATTTTGGTATTTAATAAAAGAATGTATGCTAAAATATTGTTAATTACAAATTCATCTATAGAATTTTATAATGTCTAAATTACTATCACTGCGAAGCATACTAGATGCTAAATTAACCAGACCGAATTAAACGGATTGGTTAAGGAATTTGAGAATAGTTCTCATGGCTGAAAAGCTATCTTATGTCCTTAATACGCCTATCCCTGCAATGGTTGTAGACAATGCCTCTGAGGAAGATATTGCTACTTTTAGAAAGTGGCTAGATGATGCATAGTTGGCTCAATGCATCATGCTCGCATCCATGAGTAACGAGCTTCAGCGTCAGCATGAAACTATGGATGCTCCTATTATATTCCTGCACATCAAGTAGTTGATGGTGAGGAAAGTAGGACTGATAGATATCAGATATCTAAGGAGCTCTTCCGATCTAGAATGGCCAATGACACTATAGTACAGACAAAATTCCTTAACATAATCAATTTGATTGATCAATTAGGACAACGAGTTTTGTCATGGATGGAGAGTTGAGCCAAGATTTGATCTTGCACTCACTCCCGGACTCCTTTCACAATTGTTGTGAATTTTTCATATGAACAAGCTAGATATCAGCCTTGCTGATTTGGTTAACATGTTGAAAAATGTTGAGAGTCACTTTCCAACCAAGAAAGACCATGTCTTACTGGTAGGGGCCAAAGGATCTTCTGAAAAGAAGAACTATTCAAAGAAGGTAAACAGAAAGGTGTAAACAAAGGATAATAAGAACAAAACTGATACGGATAGCAAAGGAGTTTGCTTTCACTGTAATAAGCCTGGACACTGGAAGGAAACTGCAAGAAGCATCTTGCAGAGGCTAACCAAAGAAGCATCTTGCAGAGGCTAACCAAAGAAGCTTAGTGAAGTTTCGGTTACAAATACAATTTTGTTCATGATTTAAAATAAATTTTTCTTTAAGTCAAGGTTCTACTTGGGTATTGGATACCGACTTTGGTTATCATAAATATAGATTTATGAAGGGACCAAGTAGAAGTAGAAAGCTAAACAAATATAAGTAAACCTATGTGTGGGAAATGAAGCAAAGGTTGCTGCATTAGCCATAGGAACTTATAGTTTAGCAATCCCTACGGGAAAATCTATTAAGTCAATAAGTTGTTATTATATTCCAGTTCTCGTTGGAAACATTATTTCCATTTTATTGTTGGACAATGAAATCTTTGGTATTATATTTAAGAACAATTGTTGTTCTATTTATAATAATAATGTTTTGTATAGAACTGGAATATTACTTAATGGATTTTGTATACTTGACTTACGTGAAAATAATTTTGCAAATTGAACAAACTAGTATAAGAAAAGGAGATGATCATTCAAAGAGTTGAATGTGTGTATTTGTTGAAATACAAGTGTTAATTATTTGAAAGGTTCAAAGAATTCAAAAGTGAAACAAATTGACAAAGTATTAAGATTCTTTGATTAGATCAAGGAATAAATACTTGTGTAATAAGTTTCTAGATTATCTTAAATGGTTTTCCCATAATGGACGCCTCCTGATACGCAATAATTGATTGATGTATCTGAATGGAAAAATCGTACCTTGTTGGACATGGTGCGGTCCATAATGATTTTACCGACATTCCAGTATCCCTCTAGGATCATGTCCTAGAAATAGCTGCATATCTACGAAAAAGGTAACCTCAAAATCCGGCCCCAAGACTCCATAAAAGTTATGGACAGGGTGGATTCCTAATCTTAAGTATGTTAAGATAAGGGGTTGTCCAACTTATGTGAAAAGGTTTCAAAGGATAAGCTTGGGACAAAATTTGACAAGTACAGATTTGTGGGACATCCTAAAGTAAGTTTAGGGCATATGTTCTATAATCCTACTTAGCAAAAGGTGTTTGTTGCGAAACATGCTGCCTTCTAAGATAAAGGTGTTTATCATTGAAGGGGTTAGTGGGAGAATAATACATCTTGAAAAGTTCAAGAACCACAAAATACTACAAGTTAAATAAGAGGAACCTATAGATAGACCTATTGTACCACAACCGAATTGTAAATCTGGAATAGTACCGAAGATACCTAGGAGGTATGGATTCATCATGGATGATGATGATGAGGTACATATCATAGAAGATGATGATCCAGTTACATACGATGAGGTAAGAGTTGTAGACACTCAGAGAAATGGATTGAAGCAATCTTCTCAAAAATGGAACATTCGTTTTGATATGATAATCAAAAGAGTTTGATTTTATCAAAAACAAGAATGAACCAAGTGTGTACAAAAGGGTCAGTGGGAGCATCGTGAAATTTCTAGTATTATATAATGATATAATACGGATAAGGAATGACATGCCAATGCTAGAATCAGTAAAGATAAAATTGTCTAAATATTCCTCCATGAATGATTTGGGAAGAGCTCGACTTAACCCAATGAACGTATATTCATTTGATGTTAAAGTTGTTTAGCATGGCAAACTCCAAGAGATATCTCATGTTGATGAACCATGGAGTGTATCTCTCTTAATAGTCCCCATAGACTCCTAAAAGAGAGATCGCATGAGTGACAATCATGTATGCAATGAAATATACGCGACCTGATGTTGATCAGTCATATTCTGGAGAAGTTCACTGTGAGACAGTGAAAAACATCTTAAAGTACTTAACCAGCACTAAGGATGTGATATAATTCAAGGCGGGTCTGAATTAAAACTAGAGGACTTAACAGACTCAAGTTTTTCAGACAGACCAAGACGACAGAAAATCCACTTTAAGGTAAAGGGTTACCTTGAACGGTGGTGCAGTGAATTGGAAAGATTCCAAACAACAAAGAGTTATTGGTTTAGTGATAAAGACAAAGTATATAGCTATAAATGAAGCTGCAAGTTGATTGTTTGGATTAAAAGTTCATTACAGAACTAGGAATAGTTCCTAAGTCTCATCTTGGATCTAAACATGTGTTGTGACACTTTCATTTGATTATAAGAATCATTGAAAGATGGGAAATTACTATAGAGATAGTGGACTCTCAAAAACAACATTACATATCCATTAACTAAAGCTTATCCAACAGCAGGATAATCGTCACTTAGAGAAGAAGGGTATGAGATACCATGGCGATTGGCTTTAGTGCAAGTGGGAGATTGAAAGTAGTATGCACACAAGCCAATCATGTTTGATGATAAAGCATATACTTTGTAACAATCTTATTCATTTATTAATAAAAAGTATTAATTTATTAAAGGCTTTTAATTATCTACATGATGCTGTTTTATAATATGTGATAAACCCATAGTTTTAAGCAATGCTTTTAGAATAATGATGATGATCATTCTAATGAGATCTAAATTCTTAGAAAGCTTAAAACTAAAATAGTTCCCAATCGTTGGATTACTAAATTGGGGATTAGTGAATCCGGATAGATTGGTACATACGTTGCTTGTTCATTGGATGAGGATGATTGATCTTATGATCATTTGTGTGGAGACACTAAAGCAAGTATGTAAGTGCTTATTAGAGAATAAGTTCACTGAACGTGACTCGCTAAGGAATACCTAATGGAGTTTTACTTGCATGTCAATAGGAATTCCTGTAGTGATAGTAGTACAAGTGATCCTTGGACTTGAGATCATCATAGTATCTTGTGTATGATGAGTTATACTTTGACTTATTCCTTAAGACCCTTAGGGTATATCAAAGGGTATGCTTGGGTGTAATAAGTTGTACATGGAGATAATGTATGATCAATAAAGAATCTACCACTTCTAGTAAAAGAAGAGAAATGTCCTATGTGATTCGATAAATGACAACCCAGTAGTCCTTGGCCAAGGCAGAATGAAATTAGAAAGGAGTTTCTAATTTGCATTATTTGGTGTTGTGCATTTAAGAGTCGAAATACATATAATTAAATAAAATAAGACTTGACAGAAATTCCATGTCTTATATTTAATTGGGACATTGTATGGTGGAAGGATTGAATTGTACGGCAACTATTTACTCAAAGGTTCTTTTATGATTAATGTTGAAATCTATATTATCTGGAAAGTCGTTGATCGCTAGGGAGGCTTATCCCTATTGTAGAATAAATATTATTTATTTAAATAAATTAATAATTTAATTTATTTATTTAAATAAGATTAGAATTGTTCTAATTGATTTATTCACAACCGGTTTAATATGGAGAACCTAAAGGGTCACACCATAAAAGGAAGAATAATTATTTAAGAAGTTAATGGCATAATCGTAATAATATGTTAAGTATATTTAATTTAATCTATGGTGATAGAATAAATTAAATAGTTTAATATTTATTATTTAATATTTTAGAAATATTAAATATAAATTAATAAGAGGAGCCTTATTAATATTATTACAATTATTATTATTTTAATTTCTAAAGGAGTTTAGGAATTAATTAATAAAAGTACTCTCAAATATCCTAATAGGATTAGGAGGCAAATTAATTAAAAGAGTTTAATTAATTATCTCTAATAAGATTAGGGAGCTTAATTAATTAAAAGGTTAATTAATTATTCCTAATAAGATTAGGAGCCTAATTAATTAAAAGAGTTTAATTAATTAAAATAAAACCCAATTCCTTAATTGTTAAGGAGGGGTTGCCCACATCTATAAATAAGAGGAGTCTTATTATGGGTGTTCGAAGAGGTTGACGTATTATTAGAATACGTAATTCCAATAGTTGGGAGAGTACGCCTTTTTTCTATAGAGATAGAAAAACTAGGGTTTAGCCAACCACCCATCTTCTTGAATTCTTCTTCTTCCTTGGTGGATCACCTCTAGAGGCCAAACACTTGGGTGGCTAACGTTGATCAAAGGAAGGAACCCAGCCCGGTGGATTCAAGTTGAACGCGAAAAGGATTGGAGGTGAACTTGTACCTGAGGAAGCTCGGATCTTCAAGGGTATGGTTCTTGTTCTTTATCTTTTCGTTTAATTAATAATTGTGCATAAAGGGTGATCCGGGTTTATGGTTTGTAAAATTTTAAACTCTGATTTTTTACACGCTTTCGCTAATTTTTGCAATTTGATTGCGTTCATGAATATTACAAACCTAACAGTAATTACTAAAAATAAAAATTGCACCTCGTAACTGTAAGACCCCAACTTATTATAAATGAAATTGAATTTCCTCCATTTATTATGCTGAAATAGTAAGGGTTGATTTGATTAATATGGTTAGTTATGGGTAAAATGCGCAAATATCTTAAATAAACAAGTGGTTATAAAATATTCATTGTTGTCGGAGAATATTCGTTTGGTCGTGGAATATTCTTACTGTCGGAGAATATTCGTAAGACGGCGCAGCCTTGTGTGGGCATAACGGAAAGTGATTGGATGAAGAAAACGACAAGTATAAGTTTTTTTTTATAAATAACGGCGTAGTTGTTACCGTTAACACTGTTGGAATACTCGGTGGTTAAAACACAGTAATACTCGTTGTTGCACAGTAGCACATAGTATTACACCAATTATTGATTCTTACGTAAGAAGACACTACTCAATAATTATTACAGTAATTATTGTTCAATATTTTATTGATTCAATAATTGCTACGTTGATATTTTATATTATTGTTGTTTCAATAATTGTCACTGCACAGTATTTCCCATTATCAGATCAATAATTCATATTATTTGAATAATATTATTAGATAGTATTACTGGCAATGTCTAAGGAAGTTCTGTCTAAGGAGAGGTTTGGTCACCTAATTGCACGCCAGTAAGGAGAAATCCTTATTAGAAAGCCCCCTCTTTCCTGAGAACGGTCTAGTTGTCATTATTGTGATTTTATAATATTATCTATGAATAATTAATTATTAATTTATATGATAAGAAAAATATTTATTTATGTGGATAGAAATTGAGGAATTTTTAGAAAAATGACAATTGTTGAAAATTGATATTTTATCTTTTCTGATAAAATAATTTATTTAAATATATTATTATATTATAATAATATAATAATGGTGATATTTTTATATTGAATGTGTGATATATAAATAAATGAGGAAGATTATTTTTGTTACAATAAATGTTAAAAACATGTTAAGCATGTCGGTGGGCCCCATTTTGTGACTAAAAATGGATTATAGCCCGTAAAATCATCCGTATGTGGATTTCGGTCAATTTCTGCTTGGAATTTGGAAAAACTTAAACTTACAAAGTTGTAGAGAATTGAATTTCCTATGGAATGGACATAAGATTCAAATTTTTCTGATAAAATGGCTATTTATTATGAATTATTAAAGTTCCAGAATAATTGATTTTTGAAGTTTTAATTATTTTTTTCTGAAAAACATTTTTGTTATGATTGGTGGGCCCCACTTGTTATTAAACATGCTGAATTCAAAATTTCAAAGTGGGCATAAGAATTTTAAAAATAATAATAATATTTTATTAAATTTTCTGCTTTGTTGTTCTATGCATTTTCCTATAAATAGGATGCTTAGGTTAGAATTAAAAATTACACCAGAAACTGAAGTTTTCTCTCTCTATATTATCGATCGTATTCTTGTGAGTATTTTGATACTTTGAGTGTTGCTATACAGTACAAGTTTCTTCAGCACTATATCTAGTATTCCAGTCAGAAGTACTATCTTTTTGAGATAAGGGATGTTATTTTTTTATAAATGATATTATTTTTTTCAATATCATTATGCCGGAATATTGGTAATATTTTTCTTGTGAAATTCTTGTCTTTTTGTGTTGGGGTTACTATTCACGTATACGGCACTATTCACGTATACGACATTATTCACGAATACGATACTATTCAAAGAAAAATTAAATTTTCATTCTTTATCCCAGATGTCTATTTTTGTTACTATCTTTGATTGTATCCATATTTTGATCATTATTCTTGAATTTTACTCCACCATAGTATATTATGGGGTGTTTTTGAACATGGATAAACCGAAGTACAAATCATTAATATTTGTTCTTTTGTCTCACTGAATTCGTTTTCTTTAAAATATTTTTCATCATCCTCAGTCCTAAATAATGATATAACTGAATATTTTTGGCCTATAATGCAAAGATGAATGATTTTCTAATGAATATCTTTGGCCCGTAGTGCAAAGATGAACAGATGTTGAGATGAACATGACCAACTGATGAATATCTTTGGCATGTAGTGCAAAGATGAATATTTGATTCAAAATGAATATTAATTTATGTTACAAGAATAAAATATTGATGGACTTTTAAATTCATAGATGTAAATAGATATCATTCTCTACTTAACTCTTCTAAGGAATTGTTATTTCTGTTGCGAATATTGATCTGAAACTTGTTGTCTATTATACTCTATCAAATTTTTCCCTATTGAGAACTAACGATAATTTGTTCTATATTATCATAGTCATAATGTTCTTTATTGGACTAGTTGAGCTCACCTTTTTTTTCTTTTTGTTCTATTTTTTCTCAAAAGGCGAGAATTTAACGAGTACTAGTCGAGATATGGAATGATAGTTCTAAAAAGTTGTTTTAGTAGTCCTCACTATTTTTGTAAAATAATGTATCAATAATTATAATGAGAACTTATTTGAGTATAAATATTGTCTAAAAGACGATATTTATTTTAAACTCACAATATGTGTTGTCGTATTTTGCACGATAATTATATTAATAAAGTTGTAGTTATTTCTGTACTATGTATTTGACGACTCAGAATGTGTGATGTATACCTATTTTGGAGACGTCACAATAACCGCAGCGCATCCGCATCCATAATTTTTAGCTTTTTACGATTGCGATGCGAATAAAATTACATTCACAATTTTTTTCTCTCCCCTAATGGTGATGATAGTTTTGGTGTGATATAATGGTGGTGTATATTGGTGATTTTTGTGGACATTTTTCTTTGCCGTTAATGTTTATGGTTGATGGCGATGTTGATCAAAGTTCATGATGGATCTGGGAGATTGCCTGATCACGACAAATCTGAGTTTTAGTGATGGTTGTAGAATAATTGTTGTGTTAGAAGTGGTTCTTGTAGTGGCTGGCAATAGTTGTTGGTAGGGGTGAACACGTGATTTAGTGCGATTTGAAGCTCAAAATCGCACACAAAATTACAGATGAACCGCTTAGTTGCGTTTTTGACAAATCCAAAATTACACACGAAAACGCTTGTGATTAGTGTGTAGCAATTTTGAATCGTGCGATGCAATTTCGATTCCAAAACCTATTGAAACAATAAAATTTTATCCAATTTAACATCACACAATATTAAAGTTGTAAAAGAGATAAAAACAAAGGCACCGAAATTTTTATCCTTTTTATACACATCCAAGAAGAAATATCAACAAAATTTCAATACTAATTCATCCAACAGGGAGTTTCAAAAGCACACTAATAACTAAAGAGGGTCGCCTCATAATATATCTAATTCCAATAACTTCAATTCTTTTTAACCATAAAAGATATTGAATCCAAATAATTAAATATATAAATATATATGTATATATATATATATATATATATATATATATATATATATATAATTCATAAAGTATACATACATATGCTCAAGTAGTGTGTAGTCCAATAATTTTTTACAATTAAAGGATGATTGTATGATATTTGTATGGTGATCATGTAGATCGATATCATCCAAATTCAAAATTAATAGCTTATTTTTTATGAAAGGTCCGGTACACAAGGTTAAATAAAACATCTTTCTTGTAATATAATTATATAATTAATTAATTTTCATGCTGCAATTTGGTTTCAATTTTATACGTATAGCTTTAACTAGAAACCAAATTAAAATCATAAATTCATTTTTCAACCCACCTAAAACCCAACATAATAATAATTGTGTGGTTTATTATACAATTTTTGATGCAATTTTGATTCCAATTTAGTTTTAGTTCTTCCCTAGTTGTTGGGATTATGGTGGGTGGATTATGTGGTGTTAATGATCATTAATGTAATTCAACTATGCAAGGATGGCAGATTTGATAGTTGTGCTGATTTGATTTGAAATTTCTTAAATAAAAAAATTACAAAACGATACCGTTTTACATTCCCTCCGGCACTATGAAGGTTGGAATTTATTCCAAATTTTAGACGACCCAAATGATTTATTGAGTGAGCGAGATATTCAAAATTATTTGTATTTTATTAGATAGATATATGATGGGATTTATCCCAAACTTTGGACGTCCTAGATGATTTATTGAGCGAGCGAAAAATTCAAAATTATTTGTATTTTATTAGATATAATTAGATATATAGAATATAGATAGATAGAATTAGATAAATTGTATTTTATTAGATAGATGGATGATGAGATTTATCCCAAACTTTGAATGGCCTAGATGATTTATTGAATGAGCGGAAAATTCAAAATCATTTGTGTTTTATTAGATAGATTTATCATAAATCATAACAAATCTCGTTTTATATATACTAGTATCCTGAAAATTTATATTATTTTATTGATTTAAAAAAATTATAAATAGAAAAAATTATAAATTTTGAGTAACAAACAATTAAGATACTTAAATTGGAAATTAAATAAAAAGATAGGTAAAATTAAAATTATAAGAATAAAACAAGAATTACTTAAAAATAATTTAAATAAATAAAACAATAAATTTGATAAATTAACATTATATGAGTAAATAAAATAATATCTAATTTACAATAATAAAATTTGATATAACATGTACATTATCATGAGGTAAGAAAGGAAATTTAAAGAAAGGGAGAAAAATTGCTAAATAGATAGGGCGAGAAAAAAAGATAAAAAAGGAGTAAAAAATGAAAGAAAAAGAGTTAAAGTAAAAAATAAAACATACAAAAATATAAAAAGAAATGGGAAAATTATACCACCTCAAAAGAGTTGATCTACATATTTTGCCAAAAAATATAGTATTGTAAATTATTCTTTTCCACAAACAAAACTAACTAATATATCAGATGAATAATAAATGAATATCAAATTTTACTTGTAAATTAGAGAATGACAGGGTAAGATGATCATTGGTCATAAAATTGTTTCAAGCAGTAATAATCAAATCAAAATTTAGACATCAAAGCAATATATATACACGAAATATTGAAAAATAAGTCAAACAAACAACATTATTACAAAAACAATAAAAAACAGTTAATTGTTGTGAAAATAAAGCTGTAGGCACCAATAGACGCAAACTGCTGGGGAATTCAAAGCAGAATGCCTGGAAAGTGACCCCCTTAATTGAAAATAAAATAAAATTTTAGTTCAATCGAAGAGATTAATGTAGAGAAAAGGGCATCTAAAAAAGGCTAAATCCTATGCCGTTTCCCTCTTCTCCCCCTTCTCTAATCACAACACCAAAATCACCAAAAATATATAAATAAATATGTACATACATATAAAGCTATAGGTAGAGAAAGAGAAATAGATCTAGAGAGAGAAAATTGAATGTTCGAAGTTCGGTAAGCAGATATGTCGACGGAGATATATACAACAACCGGCCAGATAACTTCTATGAATTAATTTATATAGCTACAGCCTGTTAGGCAATTTCAAGATCAAGGGTATTGTATTAAATCACACCCTTCACTTGGTACATGTAGCCCCTTTATACATCTCTAGAGACGATCAAAATGGAACAGAGATCAAAATTGAATATACCGACAGATAATATGGGACGAGATAAGATGGAGAAATATAGTACAGAGATAAAGAGGAAGAGATTTGTTTTGATGGAAACCCTAACTTATAAGCTGATAGAGGGAGAGGGAGAGGGAGAGGGAGAGGGAGAGATTTGTTTCGATTGAAACCCTAACTTCTGAGCTGATATATATATAGCCGAAAGATGAGAGATGAGCCCATATGAACCACCTGTGTTTTCAGTTTTCACTAAATCCGGGCCTATGGGCTTTTTTAAGTTTATAAACCTAATAATCATTTGATTATACCTTACTTGACTGAAGTTTGATTGCATGTTAATATATTTTGATAGTCTATTTTTTAATATATTTTAATAGTTCACATATTTGTATTTAGAGATTCTCTTAATAATTTAGATTCATATTTGTATCTTAATAATTTAAAGACATTTAGAAAGAAAATTTTTATCCCAAAAAGATGCATTAAGAGTTGACTCTTAAGATTAGGGGTGCTCATCGGTAAAAAAATAAACCAGTACCGAAAATATCGAACCGGTACCGATCCGAAATTATCGAAAAAATAAGAACCGAATTATTGATTTCAGTACCGGTTCGGTACAAAATCGGTACCGATTTTTTCGGTTCGATTTTCGATTATACCGCATGGTAATATATATATAATTATTAATAATAATTAAATAATTTTTTTATACATTAATAATTTTTTAAAAAACTAAGAAATCATTAACTAATAATAATAATTAATATATAAAATAAAACTACAAAACATTATTAATATATATAAAAAAATTAATAAAACTACTATTATATAGAAATTATTAATATATAAAAAATTATTTAATATATAAAATTATAAAACATTAACTATTAATTATTAAATTTTGGTATTTTCGGTATTTCGGTTTTTATTGAATTCAAAAAAGTCATTACCGCTACTGGTACCGAAAAATGTTAAAATACCGAAAAACCGGTACCGAAAAAACCAGTACAGCCGTTACTGATAAAAATCCGAAAAAAGAAAATTTTGAGCACCCCTAGTTAAGATGCATTAAATATGCAATCAAACACCACCTTGAGATTGTAAATAATGACCCAAGAATAGGATATTTGTTTGTGTTAGTATTTGAGGCATACATATTATCAGTATTCGAATTAAGTGGATATTAATTGTACTCAAATAAAAATATTGATAAATAAATCAATACAAATTGTGAATACATGTGCATTCACGGGAGTGATTAATATGAAGATAACTTTGGTCAATTGATCAATACAGTATCGACACGTAGGTCGGGAGGTGATCTCTCTCCGTGTGTCAACACTGTATTAGTTAATTGACAACACTGTATTGGTCAATTGACAAACTTATCATGAAATTAACTTCATAGTAACTGAATCATGTATTCACCAATATATACGTGGAATAACGAATTTTTGATATTCAGGATTTGAACAAATTAACAAGGTTTTGAATTTCTTTTCTTTTATTGGATGATACCTGACACCACGTCCATAGATGTCACCACATCTTTAACTGTCATATTGAAGGTCTTTGTCGTTGGTTGAACTAGTACATGGTACAGGCGGCTCGGTGATCATTGATTGGTTGTTATTCTTACTACTTCCTTCTACTTCTATTCTATTCTTCGGACAGTTTCGCGCTTGGTGATCTGAGACACCACACACAAAACACCCATTTTCTTTGGAAAATTTAGAGCAATGTGGCCCTCTTGTCCACATCTGTAGCACATACTCTTACCCCTTAAATACACTTCTGTGTGGCTCTTACCATAGTTCTTGCATGCCTCAACCTTTTTTTTATTGCCCCCTTCTTTCCTACTCGATTGTTGTTATTTTTCCACTTTCATTTATTATTATTATTATTATTATTATTATTATTATTACCACTTCCACTAGCCCATTTTATTCTTCATCATTCCTCATTTTTCTTCATCTTTTATTCTTTGTTAAATTTTATTAAGGCCTCACTTCTGCTCTCTGCAATGATCGTCTTCTCCAACATGGTAAAATTGTCTATCTGTAAGACAAAAAATCTATTATACAACCAGGGTTTAAGACCCTGTTCAAACCTTCTCACCTTTCTTTTTTTAGTGTCCATTTGATGTGGAGAAAATCTTGTTAATTTATTAAACTTGGTGGCATACTGGGGCACTGTCATGTCCCTTTGTTTCAGTTCTAAAAATAGCATTTTCATGCGACTTTGAATACTTCGTGGAAAATAGTTTTCAGAAAATAGTTCTTTAATCGTTCCCAAGGAATTATTCCATCTACAACCCGATTCTGGTTTGTTTTCCGCCAAAAGTTTGATTGTCACTTTAACATATAAGTAGCGAACATAGCCTTTTGATCCTCCCTTACGCTTGCAATTGCAAACGCCTTTTCAATCTCTTTGATCCATGCTTGAGCATCTATAGACTCAGTGGTTCCCTTAAATTATGGAGGTCCCACATTTTTAAAATCTTTGAAAGTTGTTGTGACGCCCCCAAAATAGGTATACACAACCCATTCTAAGTCGTCAAATACATGGTACAGAATTCAAATACAAATTTAATTTATACAATACGACAAACGTAAGCTGAGAGTTTTAACACGAATATTATCCCATAGATAATATCCAAACTCAAATGAAGTCCTCGTTACATTTTTTATCATACTATTTTATAGAATAGTAAAGACTACTATTGTGACGCCCCCAAAATAGGTATACATCACCCATCTTGAGTTGCCAAATACATGGTACAGAAATCAAATACAAACTTCTTTAATACAACTGTCGTGTAAAAATATGACAAAACATAGCTGAGTTTTTAAAATTAATATTGTCTTTTAGACAATATCCACACTCAATGAAGTCCTCATTACAATTATTATCATACTATTTCACAGAATAGTGAGGACTACTAAAGCCACTTATCCTGGACCATCACTCCATTCCCCGACTCGTCCCAGCTATATTCTCATTTCCTGAAGAGAACAATGAAAGAAAAGGGTGAGCTCAACTAGCCCAGTAAGAAATATTATGACTAAGATAATGCAGAATAAATTATCCTTAGCCTTCAACAGTATAACAACTGATAAAATATAATAGACAACAAGTTTTAGATCAACAACTGCAACGGAACAAGCAATCCATTAGAAGAGTCAAGTAGAGCATGATATCTACTATCTTCTATAATTAAAAAAGTTTTTCATCAAATTTATCGCTGAGACTCAGCTTAATAAATAAACCACATCATCGAATCATCCTTGCACAACGGGCCAAGGATATTCATGTAATCACTAATGGTTATGATTATACCAAATAATCTCTGGTCATAATCATACCAACAACTCTCCATCAATGCACTACGGGCCAATAAGGACTTTTACCACATCATTTATAATATTACGGGTTATGATTATACCAAATGATCCATGATCATAATCATACCAATCAACAGTTCATCAATGCACGTAAGCCAAAGATGACTTTCATCACAATATAAGCATGAGGATAATGACAATGATATAAGAAATAATCAAACGAAATCAAATCAAACAAAATCAATGATAAATATTAAAGACTTTAAATTTATCCATAGTTTAAAAATATCCAAATTATCAACATGATACTACTTTGTGGAGTAAAATTCAAGAATAATATTCATGTACCAAAAATAATTTGGACAGAAAAGAAATATATTTTTTGGGTAAATAGTACCCCGTGAATAGTACCCTATGAATAATACTTCGGGAATAGTACCTCGTGAATAGTACCTGTGACGCCCCCAAAACAGGTATACATCACCCATTCTGAGTTGTCAAATACATGGTACAGAATTAACTTCAACTTTATTATTACAACATATAACTGTGAGTTTAAATACAGATATTGCCATCTAGACAATATCCACATACAAATAAATCCTCATCATAATTATTGATACATTATTTTACAAAAAAATGGTGAGAACTACTAAACAACTCTCTCAAGAACCATCAATTCATACCCCGACTCGTACCCGCTATATTCTCGTCTCTTAAGAAGAAAAATAGAACAAAAAGGAAAAGGGTGAGCTCAACTAGCTCAGTAAAGAATATTATGACTAAGATAATATACAACAAATTATCGTTAGTCTTCAACAGGGAAAAATCTAATAGAATACAATAGACAACAAGTTTTAAATCAATTTTCACAGCGGAAAATATTAATTCATAGAAGAGTTACGTAGAGGATGAAATCTACTAATGTCTATGAATTTAACAGTCCATCAACAATATTTTTATCCCTGTAACATCAATCAATGCACATCTTGAATCATATATTCATCCTTGCACTACAGGCCAAGGATATTCATCTGTTGGTCATGTTCATCTAAACACCTGTTCATCTTTGCACTACGGGCCAAAGATATTCATCAGAAATCATTCATCTTTGCACTACAGGCCAAAGATATTCAATAATAACATCATTTAAGACTGAAGATGATAAAAAATATTTTTAAAGAAGCGAATCCAGTGAAACAAAATGACAAGGATTAAGGATTAAGGATTCGTACTTTGTTTTATCCATGTCCAAAAAATATCTCAAAAATAATCATAGTGGTGTAAAATTCAAGAATGATCAAAACATGGATACAATCAAAGCTAGTATCCACAATATATATTTTGGACGAAAAGAAAAAAAATAATTTTTCTGTGAATAGTGCCGTATACGTGAATAGTAACTCCGGCACAAAAAATTCCAAATTTGATAAAAACGTTCACCAATATTTTGGCATAATGATATTGAAGAAAATAATATCATTTAAGAAGAAATAACATCCCTTACCTCAAAATAACCGTACTTCTGACTGAATTTCGGTATAGTGCTGACAGAAACTCGCACCGTATAGCAACACTCAAAGTATACTCACAAGAATACGCTCGATGATATAGAGAGAGAAAGAGAGAAAACTTTGTTTCTGATGTGATTTTTAATTCTAACTTAGCCCTCTATTTATAGGAAAATGCTAGAACGCCAAAGGAGACTAAAATATTAAAATAATAATATTTCTCACCAATTCTTCTACTCATGCTTTTAATGAACAAGACCAGCCACCACCCTTGAAATATTTCCAGCAACCCACATGTTGTATCCACCAACCAAAAAGTGGGTCCCGTAATTTAATAAAAATTATTTTATTTTCCAAAACTTCAATAATTCATAGAAAATAGATCGTTTATCAGAAAAATTCGAAACTCGCGATTTTACATGGGAAATTCTATTCTCTACAACTTTGCAGAAGAAAATTTTTCCAAATTCCAAATAGAAATTGACCGAAATCCACAAACGGGCGATTTTACAGTCTATACTCAATTTTCGGTCAAAAATTATGTCCACCGACACACAAAACATGTGTTAAACATTTAATGCCACAAAAATACTCTACCTCCTCATATACTCATATATCTCACATTCATTGTAAAAATATCATCGTTAATATATTATTAAAATAATATATTTAAATGAATTATTTTATCAGAAAAAGATAAAATATTAATTTTCAACAATTGTCACATTAAAAATTTTCTCCATCTATATCCACATAAAATAAATATTTTCTTTATCATAATAATCAATAATTAATTATTAAAAATAATATTACAGAATCACAGTACTGACAACCAGACCGTTCCCAGGATAGAGGGGGCTTTCCAATAAGGATTTCTCCTTACTGGCGCGCAATTAGATGACCAAACCTCTCCTTGACAGAACTTTCTAGACATTGCCAATAATGTTATCTGATAATATTATTCAAATAATATGAATTATTGATCTGATAATGGAAAATACTGTGCAATGATAATTATTGAAATAATAATAATATAAATATCAACGCAGCAATTATTGAATCAATAAAGTAATGAACAGTAACTCCTGTAGCAATTATTGAGTAGTGCCTTCTTACGTAAGGATTAATAATTCAAAATACTGTGCAATACCGTGTGCTACTGTGCAACAACGCGTATTACTGTATTTTAACCACCGGGTATTCCAATAGTGTAAACGGTAACAACTACGCCGTTATTTTTAAACAACTTATATTTGTCGTTTTCTTCCTCCAATCTCTTTCCGTTATGGGGCCCACACATGGCTGCGCCATCGTACGAATATTCCCCGACAGTACGAATATTCCACGACCAAACGAATATTCCCCGACAACAATGAATATTTTATAACCACTTGCTTATTTTGAAATATTTACGTATTTTACCCATAACTGTCCACATTAATCAAATCAACCCTTACTATTCAAAATAATAATTAAAAGAAATTAAATTTCATTTATTAATTATTTGGGGTCTTACAGTACCCCGACATGAAAAGTACCCTAAATACCCGAGTGAATAATATTCGGGTGAATAATAATTGGGTGAATATTAACCCGTGAATAGTAACTCTTGAATAGTACTTCGGCATGAAAAGTGCCCTGAATACCCGAGTGAATAATACTAGAGCGAATAGTAACGGGGTATTACCAAAGAGCGAATAAATTTTCATTCGCCATGACGATAATACTAGAGCGAATAATAACCCGTAAATAGTAACTCATAAAAGAAAAATACCAAAGAAAATGATATTTCATGACGAGTACAAAAGAAATGATGTCTCATACGAGTATAATAGAATATACGAAACTGCAAATGAATTTTCATTCGCCATGCGGTAATCCACGTAGACAGATCATTTCCACAATTTAATAAAGAATGAATATGAAGGGTCATTCACAATGCATGCGGTAGTCCGCGTAGACAAGTTATTCCAATAGAATAATAAAGAATGGAATAACATAAGAATTTCACCATGCATGCGGTAGTCCGCGTAGACAGGTTATTCTAACAGAATAATAAAGAATGGAATAACAACCCTTACGAGTATTGAAAGAAAATAACTCTCTTCATGAAAACGAAAGAAATAATACCCCTTACCTCAGAAGAAGACTAGATACTGGAATAATGAAGTAGCAGACTTCGCTTCTTCTTTCTCTCTAAAGCTTCTCTCTTTATAGCATCTCTCTCTATAATTGCTCGTGTGAGTCTTAGTGAATTAGTGAGAATGAAGGAAGAATGAGCTTCTATTTATAGAAAAATATAGTTTCGATAATTGCACGTTTTGGGGCTCAAAATATTACAGTATAATACCTTTATCTTTTCCTTCATTTTGAATTTAGTCCTGCAAGTATTATCAAACTCGCACCACCTCCTCTAATAGTAAATCATGTGAATTAATAGTATAATCATGTGACTCAATAGTATAATCATGTGAAAAACTAATTACAGTATAGTACATTCATCTATACCTTCATTTTTAATTTAGTCATGCAAGTATTATCAATCTTGCACCAACTCCCCTAATAGTACATGCATGTGAATCAATAGTAAACACATGTGAATAAATAGTTATAAGCATGTGAATTAATAGCAATTAATTGCTCATTTATTCGATTAATTACCTGATTGGTCAATATAACTTCCAGACATCAATTATTATCGAAATAAATGTCAATTTCCACTAACACCAATAATTCACACACAATGAAACTATCAATTTCATCTTTAATGAACACGAACTTATTCCTCATTAATATTATAACTCATAATATTTAACAACCAGGTCATTCCCAGGAAAGAGGGGGCTTTCCGATAAGGATTTCTCCCTATTGGCGCGCAATTAGATTATCTAACCTCTCCTTGACAGAACTTCTAGACATTGTCAATATTGCAAATAATAATATGAATAACTTTGTCGTCTCAATTATTGATTTAATAATATAACATATTATGTGTAAGACCCCGAATTTTATGAAATAAAATTATTCTATTTTTCTTATAATTATTATTCAGTAAATGGTTAAATTGATAAAAGTTTAAAGTTAAGGGTGATATATATAAAAAAATTCAAAATACGCAGGTGGTTATAAAATACTCATTTCTGTTGGGGAATATTCGTTTGGTCGCAGAATATTCTTGTTGTCGGAGAATATTCGTACGACGGCGCATCCATTTGTGGGCACCATAACAGAATAACTGTCGGATGAAGAAAACGACAAGTTTGAATTTTTATAAATAACGACGTAATTGTTACTGTTAACATTATTAGAATACCTAGTGATTAAAATACAATAATACACGTTGTTACACAGTAGCACATGGTATTGCACAGTATTTTTGAATTATTGTTTCTTACGTAAGAAGGCATTACTCAATAATTGTTACAGTAATTATTGTTCAATATTTTATTTTATTGATTCAATAATTGCTGCGTTGATATTTTATATTATTGTTATTTCAATAATTGCCACTGCACAATATTTCTCATTATCAGATCAATAATTCATTTGAATAATATTATTAGATAACATTATTGGTAATGACTAGAAAGTTCTGTTAAGGAGAGGTTGGTCACCTAATTGCGCGCCAATAAGGAGAAATCCTTATCGGAAAGCCCCCTCTTTCCTGGGAACTGCCTGATTGTCATTATTGTGATTCTGTAATATTATTTGTAAATAATTAATTACTTATTTATATGATAAGAAAATATTTATTTGATGCGGATATAAATGATGGATTTATTTATGTGGTCATAAATGAAGGAATTAATGTTGAGGTATTTTATCAGTATTTTGTCAGATTGGAGGCATTAAAAGATCAAATCAGTGTTCTTAAATCTCTATTGCATGAGTTGTAATTTTAATCCGACCGTTGGATCGTTGTGATTTTTAGATATGTTATACATATATAAGTTGAGTATATATCCACAAATTTTGAACCGTTAAAAATTAACGTATGATTTGTTATGAATTTTAAAAGGTGTTGAAAATTGTCCGTTTTTAGATTTCGAATATTTTCTGTCTGGAATTTGGAAAAACTTAAAGCTACAAAGTTGTAGAGAATTCGATTTCGTGTGGAATGGATATACAATTCGTATTTTTCTGATAAACGGGTTATTTTCTATGAATTATTGAAGTTTCGAAAATTAAAATATTTTTATTAAATTATTGGGTGGGACCCACTTTTGTCAATTGTTGAAAACATGTGTTGAATTCTTGTTCAAAAGTGATGGCTGGCTGCTGAAATTTCAAGAGGTTGGTGCATAGAAGAAATGAAAAGAAAATAATAATATTTTATTATTTAGTCTCCTTTGGCGTTCTAGCATTTTTCTATAAATTGGCGCTCAAGTTAGAATTGAAAATCATATCAGAAACATAAGTTTTCTCTCTCTATATTATCGAGCGTATTTTTGTGAGTATTTAGATACTTTATGAGTTGCTATTCAATGTAAGTTTCATTCGGCTTTACATCTGATATTCCAGTCAGAAATACTGCTCTTTTGAGGTAAGAGATTTTTAAGGGTTATTATGTTTTTCAGTTTCGTACTTTTTTCGGACCTTCAAAAATTCTGAAAAAAATTGAAATGATAATTTGATGAGTTTTCTTGATTGTGTCGAAAAATGGCAATTTTTGGATGTATTTATGAATTTTATGAGAAAATACTATTTTAAAAGTAAACCCTTATAACTCCTTGTAGTTAACTCCAAAATTGATGAAATTTTTATTGGGAATACATCTATATAATATCAGTATACCCTGTAAATTTCAGAATTTTTGGATAAAAGTATAATTTATGATAAAAGTCTAAATATTCGGTAGTTTTGGCCATATGAAAAATAGTAAATGAATTTTAAAAATTCTGAGAAAAATATATGTTCAATATGGGACTATATTCTGCTAAATCCCAGAAAAGAAAATTTGTTTGTACTGATTTGGAATTTTTCATGAAAATTGACTAGTTATGAGTAAATGAATTAAATATGTTATGTGAAGTAACAAAATTGGAAAATATGATTTTATGTTTTGAGAATCCTATATGAGGTATATGCAGATTTGTGATGAGGTATTTGGTTATTGGTGATGAATTCTTATGAGTTTGGCATTTTAGGATGATTAAATGCATTAATTAATAAAGTATAAACAATTTAAATAAATTGTTTATAAGTTTAAGAAATGTTATTCTTTTAATATCATTATACCAAAATATTGGTATGGATTTTATTGTGAAATTTCTACCTTTTTCATGTCGGGATTACTATTCATGAATTACTATTCATGAGTTACTATTCATGAGTTACTATTCATAGGGTACTATTCACGATAAAATTGGTTTCTTTTTCTGACCAAATTTTCGTTGATTTATGAATATTGCTCTTGAAATTTAATCTATGTTTTGATCATATTGTTTTTATTATCATATATTATATTTTTATAATCCTGGTGAAGAAATTTCTCTTTGACTTGAGTGTAAAGGTGGGTAGATTATTGGTATGATCGTGACTAGGGGTTCTCTTTGGGCAATAGTGCAAAGTTGAATTGTTGACTGGTATGATCATGACCATTGAATTTACAATTGAATATTTTTAGCTTAAGTGCAAAGGTGAATTGATCAACATGGTTATAATTATGGTTTATATAAATTTTGAAATGATTATGTATTTCTTTGAGATATGAATATCTTTGGCCTGTAATGCAAAGATGACCTGTTGTTGAATATCTTTGGCCTGTAGTGCAAAGATGACCTGTTTTTGAATATCTTTGGCCCGTAGTGCAAAGATGACTTGTTGATGAATATCTTTGGCCCGTAGAGCAAAGAGGAATTTATTAGTATGATTATGAACAGGAACTATGATTTGGTATAACCATGATCTTTGATGTTTCAGGTAAAGACATGTGATAAAAATTATCTTCGTCCTGGGTGCGAAGAGAAATTTAGAATCACAAATATGATTATGAGTTATTCATATGATTGTGGAAAGGAACTGTTAATTGATGTTACAAGGATAAAACATTGTTGGTGGACTTTTAACATGGAGAAGATAATAGACTTTATAGTCTATTTGACTCTTCTAATGGATTGCTCGTTCCGCTGCAACTATGGTTGAAAAGTTTTATCATCTACCATATGTTCTAAATCTCTGATTTATTACTGACGATGACTATTGATAATTTAATTATCTTTAGTCATGATATTCTTTACTGAGCTAGTTGTGCTCACCCTTTTGCTTCACAATTCCTTTCAGGTAATAAGAGTGTAGCCGGGTCGAGCGGGGATAACAGGGGAATAGAACGGTGGTCTATAGCTGTTGAGGTTCTCCCTAAATAGTATGGAAATAATTTTATTGAGAACTTTAGATAAGTGTGTCGTATTGTATACGTCATTTGATATTTAATTTTGGTGAATCGAATAGGGTGAGGTGAACCCAACTTTGGAATGGTGTTTTGCCACAATCATACAAGATGTCTAATGACATACAACCTCGTGTTATCATAAGACAGGGGTGTGTACATCCACTTGTTGAGTATATCTACGAGCACTACCTATATGATCTCGGAGTTTGGTTGAAACATAACGTTCAATTACAGACAGTGGAGATAATTATATGTCAAGAGAAGACTCATCATCGGAAGGAACATGATATTAATCTTCTCATTTTTCTTTGAGGTCTATTGGATCAACTAAGAATAATTCTCGAGTCATATGATATCTATCATAACCTAGACGCATGGCCTCCTATATACGAAGGTTTCCTTGAGCACTTCCCAAAGATTTTAATATCTTAAATAGTTATTGACTGTACCTTTATGTAAGGTATCACTGTGAGGTGTTGTCCACGGTTGGGACATGAGTCACAGTTGGTATATATTTGTATCAAAACTCACAACATATGTGTTGTTGTAGTAATAAAGTTTTAGTTATTTTTTGTACCATGTATTTGGCGACTTAGAATGGGTTGGATGGATTGGACCTATTTTGGGGTGTCACATTATGCAGATGATATTGTGACAATAATTGAATCAATAATATAAGAGATATGATGCAGTAATTACTGTATCAATAATTGAGTATAACTGAGTGACTTCTCACGTAAGCATCAATAATCAATATCGTGTGCTATTATCCAACCATGCGTATTACTGTACTTTTACCATCGATTATTTTATGACAACTTACTTTAAAAAAATTTCACATGTCACCTTTAACTTTAACTTTTTATCAATTTAACCATTTACTAAATAGAATAATAATTATAAAAATTGAATACTTTCATTTCGTAAAATTCGGGGTCTTACAACTATAGCCACCATCTTGGACCATCACTCTATTCCCTGACTAGTCCCAGCTATATTCTTATTTTCTGAAGAGAACAATGAAAGAAAAGGGTCAGCTCAACTAGCCCAGTAAAGAATATCATGACTAAGATAGTGTAGAATAAATTATTCTTAGTCTTCAACAGTATAAAAATTGATAGAATATAATAGACAACAAGTTTTAGATCAATAAATGTAGCAGAAATAGCAATCCATTAGAAGAGTCAAGTAGAGCATGATGTCTACGATCTTCTATGATTTAAAAGTTCATCATCAATATTTTATCTCTGCAACACATTTTAATAAATAATCCACATCACCAAATTATCCATACACTACGTGCCAAGGATATTCGTTAGTATATCCACATCATTGAATTATTCATGCACTACGGGCCAAAGATATTCATTAGTATCACATCCACGAATCATCCATGCACTACAGCCCAAGGATATTCGTTATTATCACCAGTGGTCATGATCATATCAAACAACTGTCTATCAATGCACTACGGGCCAATGAGGACTTTTACCACATCATTTGTAACATTACAGGTTATGATTATACCGATACATAATTCATGGTCATAATCATACCAATCAACAGTCCATCTATGCACTACGGCCAAAGATGACTTTTATCACAATATAAGCATGAGGATGATGACAATGATATAAGAATTCAATTAAGTGAGATCATGGACAAATTTTAAAGATTTATAATTATATTTATCCAGAGTTTAAGAATGTCCATATTGTCAAATGATAACTGTAAGACCCCAACTTTTATGAATAAAGATGAATTTTTAATAAATATCATTTTTGAATATTATGGAGTAAATTTGATATAATGTTATAGTTGTGGGTAATATTTAGAAATTTTGAAAAGTATGCAAGTTGTTATATAATATTCGATTGGTCGGAGAATATTCGTTTTAATAGGAAATATTCATACGACGACACAATCATTGGTGGACCCCACAACTGAAATATTGTCGGATTGAGAAAATGACAAAAATATTTTTATGAAAATAACGGCGGAAGTTTTACCATTAATTGTTGAACTACTAGGTAGTAAAAGTACAGTAATACGTGTGGTTGTCTTTATTGATGACATCCTTATTTATTCCAAAATCTGTGAAGATCATGAGCAACACTTGAAGCTGATACTCCAAAAGCTTCGTGAAAACAAGCTTTATGCCAAGTTGAAGAAATGTGAGTTCTAGCTTGAGGAAGTAGCATTCCTTGGGCACGTAGTGTCAAGTCATGGAATATCTGTTGACCCAGCAAAGATTGAAGCAATTCAAAGCTGGGAGCAACCTAAATCAGTGACCGAAGTACGTAGCTTTCTCGGTTTAGCTGGTTATTATCGGAGATTCGTGGAAGGATTTTCTCGAATCACTACTCCATTAACTTAGTTGACTTAGAAAGATACAAAGTTTGGTTGGAGCGAAGAATGTGAGAAGAGTTTTCAAGAACTCAAGAGAAGACTCATTTCAGCACCTGTTCTGATAATACCATCTGGCTCGGAGGGATTTGTCATCTACAGTGATGCTTCAGGCAAAGGGTTAGGATGTGTTCTAATGCAACATAGAAAAGTCATAGCCTATGCCTCTCGACAACTCAAAGAATATGAGAGGAATTATCCTACTCGTGATCTAGAGTTGGTAGCTGTTGTCTTCGCACTTAAAATTTGGAAGCATTACTTGTATGTGGAGAAAGTGGAGATCTTTACGGATCATAAAAGCCTCAAATATTTCTTCACTCAAAAGGAACTCAACATACGACAACGACGTTGGCTTGAATTATTGAAAGATTATGATCATACCATCCAAACACCCTGGAAAAACGAACGTGGTAGCTGACACATTGAGTAGAAGATCATATATTGGTACGAGTGCAATATTGTCAACACAAAGGCCCATTTTGTATGACTTACAAAGAGTGGAGATAGAGTTAAAGACTCCAGGGACCCATGTGATGATGGCGAATATACGAGTAGAACCGAATTTAATCGATAAAGTTAAAGCTGCTCAAGCTACAGACCTGGAGATGATGCGTATGAGGAAGAAAGTGCAAGAAGGTGCTATGTCGGAAGCAAGAATCGATGAAGAAGGAATACTTCGAGTCAACTCCAGACTTTGTGTTCCTAACGACCCTGATTTAAAGTATAAAATCATGATGGAGGCGCACAACACATTGTTTGCAATCCATCTTGGGAGTACCAAAATGTATCATGATCTTCGTCATACATTTTGGTGGAGCAATATGATGAGAGAGATAGCGCCGTTTATATAAATTTTACTCACAACTATAACATTATATCAAATTCACACCATAATATAAAAATATTTCGAGAAAAATATTTATTCATAAAATCTGGGGTCTCACAACAATTATACCGAATGATCCCTGATCATAATCATACCAATCAATAGTCCATCTATGCACGTAAGCCAAAGATGACTTTCATCACAATATAAGCATGAGGATGATGACAATGATATAAACATTAATCAAACGAAATCAAGGATAAATATTAAAGACTTTAAATTTATCCAGAGTTTAAAAAAATATCCAAATTGTCAACATGATATTGCTTTGTGGAGTAAAATTCAAGAATAATATTCATGTATCAAAAATAATTTGGACAGAAAAGAAATATATTTTTTTGGTGAATAATACCCCGTGAATAGTACCTTATGAATAGTACTTCGGGAATAATATCTCGTGAATAGTACCCCGATATGAAAAGTGTCCCAAATACCTGAGTGAATAGTAACTAGGTGAATAGTAACTCGTGAATAGTAATCAGTCTTCATTACTTGTTAATCTTGCCCTTGCCTTTACTAGTGGAAGGCTCGTCAAATCTTCCGTACTTAACTGCAATGTTATTATTACGCAAGAGTGAGCACGATTGCCCACAAGTATAACAATATAACTAATGAATAATAACATGCGAATAAATTAAAGGCTTCTGAAATAGGAAAACTCGGCTTTTGAATCAAGAATGAATAACAAGAAATAAAAGAACTTCTGAGGGTCATAAGACCTTGAACTATGTCCTAGGTTGTCAAGTATTTATACTTGAAACCTTTAACAGTCATAAGACTATGGACTCCTCTTCTCGTACTTAGGGGGATCAACCCTTAGTACCATACTGTGCACAATATCTTAACGCTAACGCATAAGTATTCCCCCATCCAGGGTTGTTCATCTTAGTTTGGCATTAGAGTCCGCACCAAAGGAAGTTTGGTTTGGATAATTCATCAAGGGTTCTAAAATTTAGAACACTCATCAACTATGGACTAGTCGAAACATTAAGGGTTCACTAGTCTAACAAAGTTCAGCAGTAATTGATAATTTAAAATTGAATAGCAATCTCAAAAGGTATACAATAGAATAATTATTATATAACAGAATCATACTTTGAAAGATTAATACATTTTAATATACTAAAAATGGACTTGATCAATAATAACGAGAGTTTGTTCAATGTAAAGAGACAACTTATAAGCTCATATAAAGATAACGAGTAAGGTTAGGAAACTTGCCTTATGCATAAATTACACGTTAATTAAACTTGTTCCTTGATTTAAATCTTACATATCATTTACGTTCATAATACCAGTCAATTATAACGTACTAGTCATCACAAGTTCATTCTTTTTGTCTAACTTAAATTCATGACTATACTTAGTTAAATTATTACACTCATTGTCACAATTAACACTTCATGAACAATAAGCTAACTATGCATTCAATCATTCAATTCACACGTACATGTGTTAGTGACATGTTAAGAATTTGTTTTAACACCTCATTATATGTCTAACAAGTTTTTATGTTCATTAGATTAAGTTACCAACACATTGCTAGACTTAAACATTTTAAAAACACATTTCTGAACCATTTTGCTAAGTGGCGCTGTGGCGCCACTGTTATACTAGGTCTTGACGCTGCGGCGCCGTGGCACTGTGGCTTAGGTATCTGGCGCTGCGGCGCTGTGGAGCGAGTCTTAGGCCTGGAGTTGGCGCAGCAGCGCGAAGCTCCAGTTTTTGAATTTTTAGTTCGCGAAGAACACAAAAACAGGCGAATTTAACATTACATGGTCATTGAATTCACCAGATTAAACATAACCACGTGTTAGAATTCATATATAATCATTACCCGACATTTATAGAGTGATTTAACCAATTAAAACACATAATTATAGAATTAAAACATGCAAATTTCACTATTCTTGGTGTTCTTGAAGGTTTTGAACAAAAACATAAAATTTTAACACTAGAAATTCGTTATAACACCAAATCCATCCATTCAAATTTTGTTTTCTTCATTTTAGCATGCATAATTATATACAAGTGGAAATTTTACAAAACAATTTATGTTTGACATATTAAAATCACGTATAAGGGCCATATGGCCATATTCTATACTCTGTAACTTTTGAAGCCATAACATACGTTAATATTATGAAACTGATGATATGGAAACCTATATAATATATAATAAAACATGTTATGCTAATCATATTATCACATATATCCATATAACAACACAATTTCCCATTTACAGAGATTTAACAAAGAGATTGGAAACCATTTTCATGAAAGCTTAATGACGTAAAAAATGAGAATTGGGTTGGAGAGAATTACCCAGAACGTAGAGTGAGTAAAGATAACAATTCCTTTTTCAGATACTATTTCAATCACAGACTTTTCTCCCACAATTCCTCTGAATTCTCTCTGAACTCTCTCTAAATTCTCTGACTCTCAGTTTGAACACTTAATAGCAAAGTACGTAAAACAAAGCAACTGACCCTTTATGCGCAGAGTTGAGGTCAGTTACTCCATACGTGGTTTAACTGCCCCCAACTCCTCTTAAGGCCTCGTTTGGCTAGCCTTAAAGGCTTATATCCAATTAATTTAATTAAACCTTTATAATATAATTTAAATAATGTCACACTCCTTTATAAAATAAATCCAATATCTTATTTAATTTAATTAAATAACATATAATAATATCTCATAAATCCACATAGTCACATAATTAAATTTCTCATTTATTAATAATGTTAAATTATTATATCTCTAATTAATTATTAAATTAATTAAAATACAATTAGGCTTATTAAATATTTCTTTTATTATAATAAGCTCACATAATTACATACTTCGAATATAAAAAAAAATTCACATTAATTTAATAAATATAACACATATAATTAAATTAATCTACCACAATTTCATCAATTAATTATTTAATCTAATAATTAATTCATCGAAAAATATTTATTTAATCTAATAAATATTAAAATTAAATTACAAAATCTCGGTTGTCACAGAGTATAGAAGCAATACTTTAACAGAATGAGGGTATAATCAGAAATACGAGACAAAATAATATTACTCACATACTACAAAGTATGGAAGAAAATATTATTCCTATGAATACCAAACAAAATAATATCCCTTACGACTGTTGAACGAAAATAATATTCCTACGAATATTGAACGAAGATGATATTCCTTACGAATATTGAAATAAATAATATTCATACGAATACGAAAAATAATATCTCTTCAGAATATGAAATAAATAATACCACTTACCTCAGAAGAAGACTAGATACTGAAATAGTGAAGTAGCAGACTTCTCTTCTTCTTTCTTTTTATAGCTTCTCTCTCTATAATTGCTCTTGTAAGTCTTAGTGAATTGGTGAGAATAAACGAAGAATGAGCTTCTATTTATAAGAAAATATAGTTTCTATAATTGCACGTTTTGGGGCTCAAAATATTACAGTATAATACCTTCATCTTTTTCTTCATTTTTAATTTAGTCCTACAAGTATTATCAAACTTGCACCACCTCCCCTAATATTACATCATGTCAATCAATAATACAACCATGTGAATCAATATTTCAATCATGTGAAATTTTTTTTTACAGTATAGTACCTTCATTTATACCTCCATTTTTAATTTAGTCATACAAGTATTATCAATCTTGTACCATCTCCCTTAATAGTACATGCATGTGAATCAATAGTATACATATGTAAATAAATAGTTATAAGCATGTGAATTAATAGCAATTAATTGCTCATTTATCCGATTAATTACCCGATTGGTCAATATAACCTCCAGACGTCTATTATTATCGAAATAGATGTCGATTTCCACTAACACTAATAATCCCAACACAATGGAACTATCAATTTCTTCTTTAATCAACACGAACTTATTTATCATTAATATTATAACTCACAATATTTAACAACCAGGTCGTTCCCAGGAAAGAGGGGACTTTTCGATAAGGATTTTTCCTTATTGGCGCACAATTAGGTGACCAAACCTCTCCTTGACAGAACTTCTAGATATTGTCATATTGCAAATAATAATATGAATAACTTTGTCTTCTCAATTATTGATTTAATAATATAAAATATTATGCAGATGATACTGTGACAATAATTGAATCAATAATATGAGAGATATGATGCAGCAATTACTGTAGCAATAATTGAGTATAACTGAGCGACTACTTACGTAAGCATCAAGAATCAATACCGTGTGCTATTATGCAACCACGCGTATTACTGTACTTTTACTTCCGGGTAGTTCAACAGTTTTAACGGTAACACTTTCGTCATTATTTTTATAAAAAGATAATTTTGTAGTTTTCTAACTACAACAATACTTCCATTGTGGGGTCCACCAATGATTGTTCCTTCGTATGAATATTCCCTGTTAAAACGAATATTCCCCGACTAATCGAATATTTTATGACAACTTTCTTACTTTGCAAAATTTTCATATATAACCCTTAACTTTAACCTTTTATCAAATTAACCGTTTACGAAATAAAATAATAATTATAAGAAAATTGAATACTTTCATTTCATAAATTTTGGGGTCTTACAATCTCTCCTCCTTATGAAATTTCGCCCTCGAAATTTACGTACGTACTTGGTATGCCGAAGAGGTGATGATACCTTGTTTAGATTCTAACTCTTGAGGTATAACCTTTGAGTGTAAAATATGACCCTTTTTATTCAAGATTTTAACACGTATCTCCTCATACATTAAATCTTCTGCTATCTTGTCTAGTTCTAATTCAATAATGTGGTTCGGGTCATCCACATATTTATGTAACATCAATACGTGAAAAATGTTATGAACATACAACATACTTGGCGATAAAACGAGTATATAGGCCACAGTTCCTACTAAATCAAGGATTTCAAATAGACTAATAAAATCAAGGGTTGAGATTTCCTCTATTCATCGACTCTTGCTTCTAGAATAACGCCTTGTTGAACCTTCTTCTTCGTATTCATCAGCTCCGGTTCTGTAGCTTGAACGACTTTTAACTTTATCGATTAAAGTCGATTCTTCTCGTATATTTGATATCACTACGTGGGTCCTTAGAGTCTTTAACTCTATCTTCATCATTTGTAAGTTATACAAAATGAGTTTTTATGTTAACAACGTCACACACGTAACCGCATATGATCTTTTACTCAACGCGTCAGCTACCACGTTCGCTCTTCCATAATGATATTGAATGGTATAGTCGTAACCTTCAACAGCTCGAGCAAATGTCTTTGACGCATGTTACGTTCGTTCAGGGTGGAAATATATTTAAGGGTTTTAGAAATGAGTTTTGTACTGGGGTCAATACAAAATTTGATTTCACGCTCTGGGTAGGCCAAGAAGTCTTCAGGAATACGTCAAAAAATTTATTAACAATAGAAATATTATTCAAAACTGTGACTCTCATCCCAAGAGTTGGATAGCACGTCACATTGATACCTATCAACTTGTCACCGTTATCCACAGTGTCCCCTACGGATAGTCTGGCTTTGGTGCATTCCACACAAGGAAGTCAACAACGAAAGGATCGGGGCTCTTTACTTATGTCTTGATATGACAGTGATTAACTTTAGTGGTTTGGTTGCTTGAATTCGCATAATAGGCTGGTTAGGAATATGAAAGCTAACAACCTTACGAAAGCAATCAATTTTTGCATGATGAGTAGTTAACCAGTTGATTACTAAAATCACATCAAATGCAAGTATTTTTAAAGAGATAAGATCGACATGTAACGTGAGGGTGCCGATTTGAATCAAACAAGATTTATAAAGAGTGGGTGTAACGAAGGTTTCTCCTAACGGAGTTTCAACCGATAAATCAAAGTCTAATTTCTCTAGAGTTAAATTTAAATGTTGAGCGCAAGCAATAGAGATAAAAGAATGGGTAGAACCGGTATCTAACAAGGTATAGACTTCGCAAGAATTTATAATTAACTAACCCGTGCTAAATTCGTTTGGGTTAATCGCTTTTTGAAAAGTCATAAAAAACGCTCTTCCTGAAACCATCGAATTTATTTTGTCCGTATCCGCCTTTGGTGCCACCGTCCCAGCTGGACTTGATTTCGCTACAGGACAAAATTGAGCTATGTGACCGTCTTTTCCACAACTAAAGCATACCTTGGAAGGTTGTGGATAGTTTGGACTTATGTATCCCTCCTCTCCTCATTTGTAGCATCTAACTGGCGGTCGTTCTCCTCCCCTAGAATTTGTTGCTGGTGCTGGTGCTGCTGCCGACGTCTTCCCATCATCCTTAAATCTTCTCTTCTTGAATTTTCCACTTCTATTATCTTGGTCATGATTACCACCAAAGTGGTTACCATTCTTGGCATGATAATTTCCCCCACGATGGTTATCATTGTTCCGGTGGTTGTGGCCACCGATACGATTATTATCGTGTTATTGGTCGTTGTCGTTTGGTTGTGTTGACTCATTATCGCGCTCCAATAACTGAGCCATATTCATAACATCTGAATATAAACAAAGTTTGTGAGAAATGAGGTATTGACGTATATCGGGTTTCAAACCTCTTAGAAACATTCGCGTCATTCACTCCTCATTATCGACCAAATGGGATGCAAACCGGGATAACTCCATAAATTTAGCCTCGTATTACGACACGGTCATATTGTTTTGATCCAACTTGATGAATTCCACCTCCTTCATGTGTGAATACTTTTGGGAAAGTACTTATCGTTGAACAGCTCATGGAACTTCTCCCAAGACATCTTGAGTGCGTCAGGCTGGGTATGTTTTACAGATTCCCACCAGTAATCCGCCTCTTCACGCAACATAAAGGTGGTGAAGGGAACCTTTTGCTCCTCTGAGCATTCCAAGACATCAAATATCTTGGTGATCTGCTTTATCCACGACTCCGCTTTAAGTTGTTCTGTCTTTCCCAAAAACTTCGGCGGTCCCAGCTCCTTGAACTACTTAGCAGTGACCAACCGTGGGTTGCCATTGTTTCCACCTGCATTATGAACAGAAGTCTCTCTCGTTTGGTGTTTCATGAATTCTAAAAAGTTCCTAAACATATCATCGTTCGTCATTTGGTCAGTTTTGTTGCTTACACGAGGATTATTGCCTTCGTGATGCACATTATCCTGGTTATTGATCGTTGGTGACTCAACGGTCTCATGTGCTTCATTGCTTATCTCAGCATTTTCAGATGTCATTCTCAAACACTGTCACAAAACAAGGGTTAATTGACATGCCACATATTATCCATATACTCTGACCGACCAATTAAATAACAAATAAACTTAAGTAGGTCATACTAGCGAAGGAATTCCCCATCTCTCCTCTCATAGTTCTTGTCTCACATCTTAGCCAGGGATCATATCCCTAAGCTTTGATACCAACTGTGACGCACCCAAAATCGGTATGCATCACCCATCTTGGGTCGCCAAATACATGGTACTGAATACAAATAAAAACTTAATTATACAACTGTCGTGTAAAATACGGCAAAACATAAGTTTAGAGTTTTAACACAAATATTGTCTTCTAGACAATATCCACACTCAATGGAGTCCTCATTATAATTATTATCACACTATTTCATAGAATAGTGAGGACTACTAAAGCCAATTATCTTGGACCATCACTCCATTCACAGACTCGTCCCCAGCTATATTCTCATTTCCTAAAGAGAACAATGAAAGAAAAGGGTTAGCTCAACTAGACCAGTAAGAAATATTATGACTAAGATAATGCAGAATAATTATCCTTAGCCTTCAACAGTATAAAAACTGATAGAATATAATAGACAACATGTTTTAGATCAACAACTGCAGCGAAATAAGCAATCCATTAGAAGAGTCAAGTAGAGCATGATATCTACTATCTTCTATGATTTAAAAAGTTTTTCAACAACTTTATCGCTGAGACTCAGCTTAATAAATAAACCACATCATTGGATCATCCCTGCACTACGGGCCAAGGATATTCATGTAATCATCAATGGTCATGATTATACAGAATAATCCCTGGTCATAATCATACCAACAACTGTTCATCAATGCAGTTCGGGCCAATGAGGACTTTTACCACATCATTTATAACATTACGGGTCATGATTAAACTGAATGATCCCTGGTTATAATCATACCAATCAACAGTCCATCTATGCACGTAAGCCAAAGATGACTTTCATCACAATATAAGCATGAGGATGATGACAATGATATAAGCATTAATCAAACGAAATCAATGATAAATATTAAAGACTTTAAATTTATAAGAGTTTTAAAAAATATCCAAATTGTCAATATGATACTGTTTTGTGGAGTAAAATTCAAGAATAATATTCATGTATCAAAAAAAATTTGGACAGAAAGGAAATATATTTTTTGGGTGAATAGTACCCCGTAAATATTACCCTGTGAATAGTATTTTAGGAATAGTATCTCGTGAATAGTACCCCGACATAAAAAGTGTCCCAAATACCCGAGTGAATAATATTTGAGTGAATAGTAACTGGGGGAATAGTAACCCTTAAATAGTAACTCGTGAATAGTACTCCAGCATGAAAAGTGTCTCGAATACCCGAGTGAATAATATTCGAGTGAATAGTAATTGGGTGAATAGTACCCGTAAATAGTAACTTATGAATAGTATTCCAGCATAAAAAGATCAATAATTATCAAGAAAGCTCAGAATAATATTTTCATGAAAAGATACTGAATGAAGCGCAAATATCAAGGATATTCTACTAATTTCACGGAGTATAGAAGCAATACTTTAACAGAATGAGGGTATAATCAGAAATACGAGACGAAATAATATTACTCACACTCTACAGAGTATGGAAGAAAATATTATTCCTATGAATACCAAACAAAATAATATCCCTTACGACTGTTGAACGAAAAAAATATTCCTACGAATATTGAACGAAGATGATATTCCTTACGAATATTGAACGAAAATAATATTCATACGAATACGAAAAATAATATCTCTTCAGAATATGACATAAATAATGCCCCTTACCTTAGAAGAAGACTGGATACTGGAATAGTGAAGTAGCAGACTTCTCTTCTTCTTTCTCTCTATAGCTTCTCTCTTTATAGCTTCTCTCTCTATAATTGCTCTTGTGAGTCTTAGTGAATTGGTGAGAATGAAAGAAGAATGAGCTTCTATTTATAGGAAAATATAGTTTCGATAATTACACATTTTGGGGTTCGAAATATTACAGTATAATACCTTCATCTTTTCCTTCATTTATAATTTAGTCCTGCAAGTATTATCAAACTTGCACCACCTCCCCTAATAGTACATCATGTGAATCAATAGTACAATCATGTGAATGAATAGTTCAATCATGTAAAAAAATAGTTACAGTATAGTACCTTCATCTATACCTCCATTTTTAATTTAGTTATACAAGTATTATCAATCTTGCACCACCTCCCCTAATAATACATGCATGTGAATCAATAGTATACACATGTGAACAAATAGTTATAAACATATGAATTAATAGCAATTAATTGCTCATTTATCCGATTAATTACCGGATTGGTCAATATAACCTCCAGACATCCATTATTATCGAAATAGATGTCGATTTCCACTAACACTAATATTCCCAACACAATGAAACTATCAATTTCATCTTTAATCAACTCGAACTTATTCATCATTAATATTATAACTCACAATATTTAACAACCAGGTCATTCCCAGGAAAGAGGGGGCTTTTTGATAAGGATTTCTCCTTATTGGCGAGCAATTAGGTGACCAAACCTCTCCTTGACAGAACTTCTAGACATCGTCAATATTGCAAATAATAATATGAATAACTTTATCGTCTCAATTATTGATTTAATAATATAAAATATTATGCAGATAATACTGTGACAATAATTGAATCAATAATATGAGAGATATGATGCAGCAATTACTGTAGCAATAATTGAGTATAACTGAGTGACTTCTTACGTAAGCATCAAGAATCAATACCTTGTGCTACTATACAACCACGCGTATTACTGTACTTTTACTACTTGGTAGTTCAACAGTTTTAACGGTAACACTTTCGCCGTTATTTTTATAAAAAGATAATTCTGTCATTTTTTAACTACGACAATACTTCCATTGTGGGGTCCACCAATGATTGTGTCGTCGTACGAATATTCCCTGTTAAAATGAATATTCCCCGACCAAACGAATATTTTATGACAACTTGCTTACTTTGCAAAATTTTCACATATCACCCTTAACTTTAACCTTTTATCAATTTAACCATTTATGAAATAAAATAATAATTATAAGAAAATTGAATACTTTCATTTCATAAAATTCGGGGTCTTACAATCTCCCCTCCTTATGATATTTCTCCCTCGAAATTTACGTATGTACTTGGTATGCCGAAGAGGTGAGGATACCTTATTTAGATTCTAACTCTTGAGGTATAACCTTTAAGTGTCAAATATGATCCTTTTTATCCAAGATTTTAACACGTATCTCCTCATACGTTAAATCTTCTGATATCTCGTCTAGTTTTAATTCAATAATGTGGTTCTGGTCGTCCATATATTTACGTAACATCAATACGTGAAAAATGTTATGAACACACAACATACTTGATGGTAAAATGAGTATATAGGCCAAAGTTCCTACTCGGTCGAGGATTTCAAATAGACCAATAAAATCAAGGGTTGAGATTTCCTCTCTTCATCGACTCTTGCTTCTAGAATAACACCTTGTTGAACCTTCTTCTTCGTATTCATCTACTTCGGGTCTGTAGCTTGAACGGCTTTTAGCTTTATCGATTAAAGTCGATTCTTCTCGTATATTTGATATCACCACGTGGGTCCTTAGAGTCTTTAACTTTATCTTCATCATTTGTAAGTTTTACAAAATTGGTTTTGTGTTAACAACGTCACACTCATAACCGCATACGATCTTCTACTCAACGCGTTAGCTACCACGTTCGCTCTTCTACAATGATATTGAATGGTATAGTCGTAACCTTCAACAGCTCGAGCAAATGTCTTTGGCGCATGTTACGTTCGTTCGAGGTGGAAAAATATTTAAGGGTTTTTGAAATGAGTTTTGTACTGGGGTCAATACAAAATTCGATTTCACGCTCTGGGTAGGCCAAGAAGTCTTCAGGAATACGTCAGGAAATTTATTAAAAATAGAAATATCATTCAAAACTGTGACTCTCATCCCAAGACTTGGATAGCACGTCACATTGATACCTATCAACTTGTCATCGTTATCCACGGTGTCCCCTACGGATAGTCTGGCTTCGGTGCATTCCACACAAGGAAGTCAACACCGAAAGGATTGGGGCTCTTTACTTATGGCTTGATATGACAGTGATTAACTTTAGTGGTTTGGTTGCTTGAATTCGCATAATAGGTTGGTTAGGAATATGAAAGCTAACAACCTTACGAAAGCAATCAATTTTTGCATGACGAGTAGTTAACCAGTTGATTCCTAAAATCACATCAAATGCAAGTATTTTTAAAGAGATAAGATCGACATGTAACGTGAGGGTGCCGATTTGAATCAAACAAGATTTATAAAGAGTGGGTGTAACGAAGGTTTCTCCTAACGGAGTTTCAACCGATAAATCAAAGTCTAATTTCTCTAGAGTTAAATTTAAATGTTGAGCGCAAGCAATAGAGATAAAAGAATGGGTAGAACCGGTATATAACAAGGTATAGACTTCGCAAGAATTTATAATTAACTAACCCGTGCTAAATTCGTTTGGGTTAATCGCTTTTTGAAAATTCATAAAAAACGCTCTTCCTGAAACCATCGAATTTATTTTGTCCGTATCCGCCTTTGGTGCCATCGTCCCAGCTGGACTTGATTTCGCTACAGGACAAAATTGAGCTATGTGACCGTCTTTTCCACAACTAAAGCATACCTTGGAAGGTTGTGGATAGTTTGGACTTATGTATCCCTCCTCTCCTCATCTGTAGCATCTAACTGGCAGTCGTTCTCCTCCCCTAGAATTTGTTGTTGGTGCTGGTGCTGCTGCCGACGTCTTCCCATCATCGTTAAATCTTCTCTTCTTGAATTTTTCACTTCTATTATCTTGGTCATGATTACCACCAAAGTGGTTACCATTCTTGGCATGATAATTTTCCCCACGATGGTTATCATTGTTTCTGTGGTCGTGGCCACCGATACGATTATAATCGTGTTGTTGGTTGTTGTCGTTTGGTTGTGTTGACTCATTATCGCGCTCCAATAACTGAGTCATATTCATAACATCTGAATATAAACAAAGTTTGTGAGAAATAAGGTATTGACGTATATCGGGTTTCAAACCTCTTAGAAACATTCGCGTTATTCGCTCCTCATTATCGACCAAATGGGATGCAAACCGGGATAACTCCGCAAATTTAGCCTCGTATTACGACACGGTCATATTGTTTTGATCCAACTTGATGAATTCCACCTCCTTCATGTGTGAATACTTTTTGGAAATTACTTGTCGTTGAACAGGTCATGGAACTTCTCCCAAGACATCTTGAGTGCGTCAGGCTGGGTACGTTTTATAAATTCCCACCAGTAATCTCCCTCTTCACACAACATAAAGGTGGCGAAGGGAACCTTTTGCTCCTCTGAGCATTCCAAGACATCAAATATCTTGATGATCTGCTTTATCCACGACTCCGCCTTAAGTGGTTCTGTCTTTCCCAAAAACTTCGGCGGTCCCAGCTCCTTGAACTACTTAGCAGTGACCAACCGTGGGTTGCCATTGTTTTCACCTGCATTATGAACAGAAGTCTCTCTCGTTTGATGTTTCATGAATTCTAAAAAGTTCCTAAACATATCATCGTTCGTCATTTGGTCAGTTTTGTTGCTTACACGAGGATTATTGCCTTCGTGATTCACATTATCCTGGTTATTGATCGTCGGTGACTCAACGGTCTCATGTGCTTCATTGCTTATCTCAGCATTTTCAGATGTCATTCTCAAACACTGTCACAAAACAAGGGTTAATTGACATGCCACATATTATCCCTATACTCTGACCGACCAATTAAATAACAAATAAACTTAAGTAGGTCATACTAGCGAAGGAATTCCCCATCTCTCCTCTCATAGTTCTTGTCTCACATCTCAGCCAGGGTTCATATCCCTAAGCTTTGATACCAACTGTGACGCCCCCAAAATCGGTATACATCACCCATCTTGGGTCGCCAAATACATGGTACTGAATACAAATAAAAACTTAATTATACAACTGTCGTATAAAATACGACAAAACATAAGTTGAGAGTTTTAACACAAATATTGTCTTCTAGACAATATCCACACTCAATGGAGTCCTCATTATAATTATTATCACACTATTTCATAGAATAGTGAGGACCACTAAAGCCAATTATCTTGGACCATCACTCCATTCCCCGACTCGTCCCCAGATATATTCCCATTTCCTAAAGAGAACAATGAATGAAAAAGGTGAGCTCAACTAGCCAGTAAGAAATATTATGATTAAGATAATGCAGAATAATTATCCTTAGCCTTCAACAGTATAAAAACTGATAGAATATAATAGACAACATGTTTTAGATCAACAACTGCAGTGGAATAAGCAATCCATTAGAAGAGTCAAGTAGAGCATGATTTCTACTATCTTCTATGATTTAAAAAGTTTTTCAACAACTTTATCGCTGAGACTCAGCTTAATAAATAAACCACATCATTGAATCATCCCTGCACTACGGGCCAAGGATATTCATGTAATCATCAATGGTCATGATTATACCGAATAATCCCTGGTCATAATCATACCAACAACTGTTCATCAATGCAGTTCGGGCCAATGAGGACTTTTACCACATCATTTATAACATTACGGGTCATGATTATACTGAATGATCCCTGGTTATAATCATACCAATCAACAATCTATTTATGCACGTAAGCCAAAGATGACTTTCATCACAATATAAGCATGAGGATGATGACAATGATATAAGCATTAATCAAATGAAATCAATGATAAATATTAAAGACTTTAAATTTATAAGAGTTTTAAAAAATATCCAAATTGTCAACATGATACTGTTTTGTGGAGTAAAATTCAAGAATAATATTCATGTATCAAAAAAAATTTGGACAGAAAGGAAATATATTTTTTGGGTGAATAGTACCCCGTAAATATTACCCTGTGAATAGTATTTTAGGAATAGTATCTCGTGAATAGTACCCCGACATAAAAAGTGTCCCAAATACCCGAGTGAATAATATTTGAGTGAATAGTAACTGGGTGAATAGTAACCCTTAAATAGTAACTAGTGAATAGTACTCCAGCATGAAAAGTGTCTCGAATACCCGAGTGAATAATATTCGAGTGAATAGTAATTGGGTGAATAGTACCCGTAAATAGTAACTTATGAATAGTATTCCAGCATAAAAAGATCAATAATTATCAAGAAAGCTCAGAATAATATTTTCATGAAAAGATACTGAATGAAGCGCAAATATCAAGGATATTCTACTAATTTCACGGAGTATAGAAGCAATACTTTAATAGAATGAGGGTATAATGAGAAATACGAGACGAAATAATATTACTCACACTCTACAGAGTATGGAAGAAAATATTATTCCTATGAATACCAAACAAAATAGTATCCCTTACGACTGTTGAACGAAAAAAATATTCCTACGAATATTGAACGAAGATGATATTCCTTACGAATATTGAACGAAAATAATATTCATACGAATACGAAAAATAATATCTCTTCAGAATATGAAATAAATAATACCCCTTACCTTATAAGAAGACTGGATACTGGAATAGTGAAGTAGCAGACTTCTCTTCTTCTTTCTCTCTATAGCTTCTCTCTCTATAATTGCTCTTGTGAGTCTTAGTGAATTGGTGAGAATGAAAGAAGAATGAGCTTCTATTTATAGGAAAATATAGTTTCGATAATTACACATTTTGGGGCTCAAAATATTACAGTATAATACATTCATCTTTTCCTTCATTTTTAATTTAGTCCTGCAAGTATTATCAAACTTGCACCACCTCCCCTAATAGTACATCATGTGAATCAATAGTACAATCATGTGAATGAATAGTTCAATCATGTAAAAAAATAATTACAGTATAGTACTTTCATCTATACCTCCATTTTTAATTTAGTCATACAAGTATTATCAATCTTGCACAACCTCCCCTAATAATACATGCATGTGAATCAATAGTATACACATGTGAACAAATAGTTATAAGCATATGAATTAATAGCAATTAATTGCTCATTTATCCGATTAATTACCGATTGGTCAATATAACCTCCAGACATCCATTATTATCGAAATAGATGTCGATTTCCACTAACACTAATATTCCCAACACAATGAAACTATCAATTTCATCTTTAATCAACTCGAACTTATTCATCATTAATATTATAACTCACAATATTTAACAACCAGGTCATTCCCAGGAAAGAGGGGGCTTTTTGATAAGGATTTCTCCTTATTGGCGAGCAATTAGGTGACCAAACCTCTCCTTGACAGAACTTCTAGACATCGTCAATATTGCAAATAATAATATGAATAACTTTATCGTCTCAATTATTGATTTAATAATATAAAATATTATGCAGATAATACTGTGACAATAATTGAATCAATAATATGAGAGATATGATGCAGCAATTACTGTAGCAATAATTGAGTATAACTGAGTGACTTCTTACGTAAGCATCAAGAATCAATACCTTGTGCTACTATACAACCACGCGTATTACTGTACTTTTACTACTTGGTAGTTCAACAGTTTTAACGGCAACACTTTCGCCGTTATTTTTATAAAAAAGATAATTCTGTCGTTTTCTAACTACGACAATACTTCCATTGTGGGGTCCACCAATAATTGTGTCGTCGTTCGAATATTCCCTGTTAAATTGAATATTCCCCGACCAAACGAATATTTTATGACAACTTGCTTACTTTGCAAAATTTTCACATATCACCCTTAACTTTAACCTTTTATCAATTTAACCATTTATGAAATAAAATAATAATTATAAGAAAATTGAATACTTTCATTTCATAAAATTCGGGGTCTTACAATCTCCCCTCCTTATGATATTTCTCCCTCGAAATTTACGTATGTACTTGGTATGCCGAAGAGGTGAGGATACCTTATTTAGATTCTAACTCTTGAGGTATAACCTTTAAGTGTCAAATATGATCCTTTTTATCCAAGATTTTAACACGTATCTCCTCATACGTTAAATCTTCTGATATCTCGTCTAGTTTTAATTCAATAATGTGGTTCTGGTCGTCCATATATTTACGTAACATCAATACGTGAAAAATGTTATGAACACACAACATACTTGGCGGTAAAACGAGTATATAGGCCAAAGTTCCTACTCGATCGAGGATTTCAAATAGACCAATAAAATCAAGGGTTGAGATTTCCTCTCTTCATCGACTCTTGCTTCTAGAATAACACCTTGTTGAACCTTCTTCTTCGTATTCATCTGCTTCGGGTCTGTAGCTTGAACGACTTTTAGCTTTATCGATTAAAGCCGATTCTTCTAGTATATTTGATATCACCACGTGGGTCCTTAGAGTCTTTAACTTTATCTTCATCATTTGTAAGTTATAAAAAATTGGTTTTGTGTTAACAACGTCACACTCATAACCTCATACGATCTTCTACTCAACGCGTCAGCTACCACGTTCGCTCTTCTAGAATGATATTGAATGGTATAGTCGTAACCTTCAACAGCTCGAGAAAATGTCTTTGGCGCATGTTACGTTCGTTCGAGGTGGAAAAATATTTAAGGGTTTTTGAAATGGGTTTTGTACTGGGGTTAATACAAAATTCGATTTCACGCTCTAGGTAGGCCAAGAAGTCTTCAGGAATACATCAGGAAATTTATTAACAATAGAAATATCATTCAAAACTGTGACTCTCATCCCAAGAGTTGGATAGCACGTCACATTGATACCTATCAACTTGTCACCGTTATCCACAGTGTCCCCTACGGATAGTCTGGCTTTGGTGCATTCCACACAAGGAAGTCAACAACGAAAGGATCGGGGCTCTTTACTTATGTCTTGATATGACAGTGATTAACTTTAGTGGTTTGGTTGCTTGAATTCGCATAATAGGTTGGTTAGGAATATGAAAGCTAATAACCTTACGAAAGCAATCAATTTTTGCATGATGAGTAGTTAACCAGTTGAATCCTAAAATCACATCAAATGCAAGTATTTTCAAAGAGATAAGATCGATAGGTAACGTGAGGGTGACGATTTGAATTAAACAAGGTTTATAAAGAGTGGATGTAACGAAGGTTTCTCCTAACGGAGTTTCAACCGATAAGTCAAAGTCTAATTTCTCTAAAGTTAAATTTAAACGTTGAGCGCAAGCAAGAGAGATAAAAGAATGGGTAGAACCGTTTTATAATAAGGTACTATAGACTTCGCAAGAATTTATAATTAACTAATCCGTGCTAACTTTGTTTGGGTTACTCGTTTTTTGAGAAGTCAAGAAAAATGCTCTTCCTGAAACCACTAACTTTGTTTTGTCCGTATCCACCTTTGGTGCCAACGTCCCAGCTGGACTTGATTTTGTTACAGGACCAAATTGAGCTATGTGACCGTCTTTTCTACAACTAAAGCATACCTTGGAAGGTTGTGGACAGTTTGGTCGTATGTATCCCTTCTCTCCGCATCTGTAGCATCTAACTGGCGGTCGTTCTCCTCCCCTAGAATTTGGTGCTGGTGCTGGTGCCGACGTCTTCCCATCATCGTTAAATCTTCTCTTCTTGAATTTTCCACTTCTATTATCTTGGCCATGATTACCACCAAAGTCGTTTCCATTCTTGGCATGATAATTTCCCCACGATGGTTATCATTGTTCCGGTGGTCGTTGCCACCGGTATGATTATTATCGTGTTGTTGGTCGTTGCCTTTTGGTTGTGCAGACTCATTATCGCGCTCCAATAATTGAGCCCCATTCACAACATTTGAATATAAACAAAGTTTGTGAGAAATGAGGTATTGACGTATATCGGGTTTTAAATCTCTTAGAAATATTCGCGTCATTCGCTCCTCATTATCAACCAAATGGGATGCAAACCGGGATAACTCCACAAATTTAGCGTCGTATTGCAACACGGTCATATTGTTTTGCTCCAACTTGATGAATTCCACCTCCTTCATGTGACAAATACTTTTGGGAAAGTACTTGTCGTTGAACAGCTCTTGGAACTTCTCCCAAGGCATTTTGAGTGCGTCAAGCTGGGTACTTTTTACAGATTCCCACCAGTAATCTGCCTCTTCACGCAACATAAAGGTGGCGAAGGGAACCTTTTGCTCCTCTGAACATTCCAAGACATCAAATATCTTGGTGATCTGCTTTATCCACGTCTCCGTCTTAAGTGGTTCTAGATTTCCCAAAAACTCCGGCGGTCCCAGCTCCTTGAACTACTTAGCAGTGACCAACCGTGGGTTGCCATTGTTTCCACCTGCATTATGAACAGAAGTCTCTCTCGTTTGGTGTTTCATGAATTCGAAAAAGTTCCTAAACATACCATCGTTCGTCATTTGGTCAGTTTTGTTGTTTACACGAGGATTATTGCCTTCGTGATGCACATTATCCTGGTTATTGATCGTTGGTGACTCAACGGTCTCATGTGCTTCATTGCTTATCTCAGCATTTTTAGATGTCATTCTCAAACACTGTCACAAAACAAGGGTTAATTGACATGCCACATATTATCCATATACTCTGACCGACCAATTAAATAACAAATAAACTTAAGTAGGTCATACTAGCGAAGGAATTCCCCGTCTCTCCCCTCATAGTTATTGTCTCACAGCTCAGCTAGGGATCATATGCCTAAGCTTTGATATCAACTGTGACGCCCCTAAAATAGGTATACATCACCCATCTTGGGTCGCCAAATACATGGTACTGAATACAAATAAAAACTTAATTATACAACTGTCATGTAAAATACGACAAAACATAACCTGAGAGTTTTAACACGAATATTATCTTCTAGACAATATCCACACTCAACGGAGTCCTTATTATAATTATTGTCACACTATTTCATAGAATAGTGAGAACTACTAAAGCCACTTATCTTGGACCATCACTCCATTCCCCGACTCGTCCCCAGCTTTATTCTCATTTCTTAAAGAGAACAATGAAAGAAAAGGGTGAGCTCAACTAGCCCAGTAAAAAATATTATGACTAAGATAATGCAGAATAATTATCCTTAGCCTTCAACAATATAACAACTGATAGAATATAATAGACAACAAGTTTTAGATCAACAACTGCAGCGGAATAAGCAATCCATTAGAAGAGTCAAGTAGAGCATGATATCTACTATCTTCTATGATTTAAAAAAAAAATCATCAACTTTATCGTTGAGATTCAGCTTAATAAATAAACCACATCATTGAATCATCCTTGCACTACGGGCCAAGAATATTCATGTAATCATCAATGGTCATGATTATACCGAATAATCCATGGTCATAATCATACCAATAACTGTCTATCAATGCACTACGGGCCAATGAGGACTTTTACCACATCATTTATAACATTACGGGTCATGATTATACCAAATGATCTCTGGTCATAATCATACCAATCAACAGTCCATCTATGCACGTAAGCCAAAGATGACTTTCATCACAATATACGTATGAGGATGATGACAATGATATAAGCATTAATCAAACGAAATCAAGGATAAATATAAAAGACTTTAAATTTATAAAAGTTTAAAAAAAATATCCAAATTGTCAACATGATACTGCTTTGTGGAGTAAAATTCAAGAATAATATTCATGTATCAAAAATAATTTGGTTAGAAAAGAAATATATCTGTCGGGTGAATAGTACCTCATGAATAGTACCCTTTGAATAGTACTTCAGGAATAGTACCCCGACATGAAAAGTGTCCCAAACACCCGAATGAATAATATTCGAGTGAATAGTAACTGGTGAATAGTACTCCAGCATGAAAAGTGACCCGAATACCCGAGTGAATAATATTCGAGTGAATAGTACCCGTAAATAGTAACTTATGAATAGTATTTCGCCATAAAAAGATCAATAATTATCAAGAAAGCTCAGAAAAATATTTTCATGAAAAGATACTGGATGAAACGCAAATATCAAGGATATTCTACTAATTTTACGGAGTATAAAAGCAATACTTTAGCAGAATGAGAGTATAATCAAAAATACGAGATGAAATAATATTACTCACATACTAAAGAGTATGGAAGAATATATTATTCCTATGAATACCAAACAAAATAATATCCCTTACGACTGTTGAACGAAAATAATATTCCTACGAATATTGAATGAATATGATATTCCTTACGAATATTGAACGAAAATAATATTTATACGAATACAAAAAATAATATCTCTTCAGAATATGAAATAAATAATACCCCTTACCTCAGAAGAAAACTGGATACTGGAATAGTAAAGTAGCAGACTTCACTTCTTCTTTCTATCTATAGCTTTTCTCTCTATAATTTCTCTTGTGAGTCTTAGTGAATTGGTGAGAATGAAAGAAGAATGAGCTTCTATTTATAGAAAAATATATTTTCGATAATTGCACATTTTGGGGCTTGAAATATTACAGTATAATATCTTCATCTTTTCATTTTTTTTTAATTTTGTCCTGCAAGTATTATCAAACTTGCACCACATCCCCTAATAGTACATCATTTGAATCAATAGTAAAACCATGTGAATCAATAGTTCAATCATGTTAAAAAAATAATTACAGTATAGTACCTTCATTTATACCTCTATTTTTTAATTAAGTCATGCAAGTATTATCAATCTTGCACCATCTCCCCTAATAGTACATGCATGTGAATCAATAGTACACATATGAATAAATAGTTATAAGCATGTGAATTAATAGCAATTAATTGCTCATTTATCCGACTAATTATCCGATTGGTCAATATAACCTCCAAACATCCATTATTATCGAAATAGATGTCGATTTCCACTAACAGTAATAATCCCAACACAATGGAACTATCAATTTCATCTTTAATCAATACGAACTTATTCATCATTAATATTATAAGTCATAATATTTAACAACCAGGTCGTTCCTAGGAAAGAGGAGGCTTTCCGATAAGGATTTCTCCTTATTGGCGCGCAATTAGGTGACCAAACATCTCCTTGACAGAACTTCTAGACATCGTCAATATTGCAAATAATAATATGAATAACTTTGTCGTCTCAATTATTGATTTAATAATATAAAATATTATGCAGATGATACTGTGACAATAATTGAATCAATAATATGAGAGATATGATGCAACAATTACTGTAGCAATAGTTGAGTATAACTGAGTGACTTCTTACATAAGCATCAATAATCAATACCGTGTGCTACTATGCAACCACGCATATTACTGTACTTTTACTACCTGGTAGTTCAATAGTTTTAACGGTAACACTTTCGCCGTTATTTTTATAAAAAGATAATTCTGTCGTTTTCTAACTACGACAATACTTCCATTGTGGGGTCCACCAATGATTGTGTCGTCGTACGAATATTCCCTGTTAAAATGAATATTCCCCGACCAAACGAATATTTTATGACAACTTGATTACTTTGCAAAATTTTCACATATCACCCTTAACTTTAACCTTTTAGCAATTTAATCATTTACGAAATAAAATAATAATTATAAGAAAATTGAATAATTTCATTTCATAAAATTCGGGGGTCTTACAAAAATCTAGTGGGAAAAAAAACCTTAGCGAAGGAAAAAGAGTACAATCAGCATATATCCTTTTTACACCCCTTCATAAGTACATAGAATTTCCATTGTTCATGGTAAAAAAAAATCATTAAGTCGAAGCATGCCAATATTGTGCACCATCTTCTTCAAAATCTCAGTTGGTAATGAATTAGTGAATATATCAACCAAATTATCACATGATTGTATCTGTTTGACATCAATATCGCCACTCTTCTGGAGCTCATGTGTATAAAAGAATTTTTGTGCAATATGCTTGGTTCTATCACCCATGATATAACATCCTCTAATTTGAGTGATACAAGTGACATTATCTTCATATAATATCGTTGGACTATTTATGATTGATGATAATCCATAGTTCACACAAATATGTTGATTTATTGATCTCAACCAAATACATTCATAACTTACTTCATGAATTGTGATAATCTCTGCATCAGCAGATCCAACTAACTGTGGTTTTGATCCATATTGCTAGTAAGTTAACTACAAATGCTATATCAGGTCATGAGAAATTTTTCAATATATATCAAAGCACCAATTGTACAAAGACATGGTACTTCAGTACTGAGAGTTTCTTCATTATTTTCTTGTGGTCAAAACGGATCTTTCTTAATATCAAGTGACCAATCTATTATTGGAGTACTCAAAGGATTAACATTATTAGTGTAAAGTTACTTCAGGACATTTTTTGTGTATATTGATTGATGAACAGGAATTCCATAGTTCAATTTATAGGCCAAGACAAAAATTTGTCTTACCAATATCTTTCATCTCAAATTTGTTGTTTTTGTCGACTTTTCTGGAGCAAGATCTTTGATTAATAAATACAGTAATAATAGTAAATCCAGATTATGATCTTTTGATAAAAATGCATGCACAAATTGGATTATTCTCAAATCCTTTTTTTCAAAAGATATCCACTCAGGCGATTATACCATAATATATATGCATCTGGATTGCTTTAACCCATATAAAAATCTTTGTAGCTTAATAGAATACATACTTTGAGATGTAGAATTATATGTTTCAGGCATTTTATATCCTTCAAGGATTTTCATATAGATATAATTATCTAATATTTCATGCAGTTATGTTGTAATAACATCCATTAATCGCATATCCAAATTTTCTTTTGCTACTAAGCTAATTAAAAATCTGAATGTAATTGCATCCATTACAGGAGCATATGTTTCTTCATAATTAATGTAAAGTCTCTACGAAAAACCTTGTGCTAAAAGTCGCGCTTTGTACCTTATACTTTTATTTTTCTCATTTTGTTTATGTACAAATACCCATTTATATCCAACAGGTATTACACCTTAAGGTGTTCGGACTATAGGTCCAAAAACTTCACGTTTATTTAGTGAATTTAATTCTGCTTGAATTGCCTCTTTCCATATTGGCCAAATATTTCTACGTTGAACATTCATCAAAAATTTGTGGTTCATATTCATGATCATTAATTCTGGTAATATCAAGAATAACTTTATATAAAAATATGTTGTCGACAACAATTTTATTTCTATAAAATATATTCGTCTCCTGTATATATATATATATAATGCATCGAGATCTCGTTATTTTCAGGTACCTGATCCTCTTCAGGGAATAAATCATCCTCTTTAGGGTATAACTCTTCAAGATTTTATTTATAGGATATTTTTGTTCATAAGTTTTGGATAGATCGATAAATTTTGTTGCATATTTCATGGGTATAGCCTCTTTATAGGCTGGAACTTGTTTTTCTTGTACTTTCTTTTTATGGGGATTTTTATCTTTAACAACGATCATTCTTCCACGTTTTAAGTGTGACTTTGATTTAATTTGTTGTTGTATTAATTGATTGTCCTACAGGGACTTCAATCTCTGCTAGAGTATTAGCAGCTAGAATGTGAAATATCAATATTTTCTTATTATCAGTGAATACTTCTGGTAATTGATTTTCAATTCATTACAAATGAATAATCCTTTGAACTGCTAGTTCATATTGATTTGTATGAGGATCAAGATTAAATAACGTTGAAACATTCCAATTAATATACTGTCGTGCTTCAGGTAACGATCTCACGGCGTGCTTCAGGCAACGATTTTTCTCCCCCACTACAGGAAAAATGTCTAACAGCTACCAAAAACATTTATGACCGACTATTTCGGTCGCTAATAGCATTAACAGCGACCGAAAGTAGCGACTGCAATGTAATTTCGTCGCTATTACTATTAGCGACCGTATGCGGTCGCGAATAGGTGCGTACTCGGTCGCTGAAGATATTTTCCCTCCAAAAAATTGGCGAAAAAGGAGAGCGGCAAGCCGAATAGCGACTGATTCATAACAGCGACCGCACTCGGTCGCTAATAATGCCACGTGTTTAAAAATCAGCGACCGCGTGCAGTAGCAGACAACGGTCGTTGATTCTAAATAATCTCAGTCGAACCAGGTATTCAAACAGAAACGAAAACGAGGAGAAAGAAAAAGAAAAGGAGAAGAAATGAGAGGGAGGCGCGATTTCATACTGCTCTTAGCATCTATCTTGTAAGACCCCAACTTATTATAAATAAAATTGAATTTTCCTTTATTCGTTATTCAAGGGTTAATTTGATATAATGCTTTGGTTATGGGTGAAATGTGAAAATTTTACAAAATAAGCAAGTAGTTACAAAATATTCTTTTTGTCGGAGAATATTCGTTTGGTCGTGGAATATTCTTATTGTCGGGAATCTCCGTACGAAGGCGCAGTCAATTGTGGGCCCCATAACGGAAAACGGTTGGATGAAAGAAAACGACAAAGATTGAGTTTTATAAATAACAGCGTAAATTGTTACCGTTAACACTGTTGGGTTACCTGGTGGTTAAAATACATACGCGTGGTTGCACAGTAGCACACGGTATTGCACAGTATTGTTGAATTATTGATTCGTACGTAAGAAGGCACTACCCAATAATTATTACAGTAGTTACTGTTCAATATTTTATTGATTCAATAATTGTTGCGTTGTTAGTTTATATTATTATTGTTTCAATAATTGTCACTGCACAGTATTTCTCATTATCAGATCAATAATTCATATTATTTGAATAATATTATTAGATAACATTATTGGCAATGTCTAGAAAGTTCTGTCAATGAGAGGTTAGGTCATCTAATTGCGCGCCAGTAAGGAGAAATCCTTATTGGAAAGCTGCCTCTTTCCTGGGAACGGCATGGTTGTCATAATTATGATTCTGTAATATTATTTGTGAATAATTAATTATTGATTTATATGATAATGAAATATTTATTTGATATAAATGTTGGATTTATTTATTTTATGTGGTTATGATTGAAGGAATTAAATGTTGAGGTGTTTTATCAGTATTTTGTCGGTGTAGAGGTATTAAAAATTATCCGTTTGTGGATTTCGAATATTTTATGTTTGGAATTTGGAAAAATTGAAAGCTACAAAGTTGTAGAGAATTCGATTTCAGGTAGAATGGACATAAAATTCGTATTTTTCTGATAACCGGGCTATTTTTTATGAATTGTTGAAGTTTCGGAAAAATAAAATGATTTTTATTAAATTTATGGGGGGACCCACTTTTGGTTGGTGGAATATGCACATGGGCTGCTAATTTTATTCAAAGATGGCTGATCCCAACCTACCATGCGTAGAGAAATTGGTAAAGAAATAATATATTTTATTATTTTAGTCTCTTTTGGCGTTCTAACATTTTCCTATAAATAGAGGGCTAAGTTAGAATTGAAGAAATTGGTAAAGAAATAATATATTTTATTATTTTAGTCTCCTTTGGCGTTCTAACATTTTCCTATAAATAGAGGGCTAAGTTAGAATTGAAAATCACACCAGAAACAAATTTTCTCTCATTCTCTCTCTATATTATCGAGCGTATTCTTGTGAGTATACTTTGAGTGTTACTATACGGTGCAAGTTTCTGTCAGCACTATACCCGAAATTCAGTCAGAAGTACGGTTATTTTTAGGTAAGGGATGTTATTTTCTTCTTAGATGATATTATTTTCTTCAATATCATTATGCCGAATTATTGGTGAACTTTTTAATCAAGTTTGGAACTTGTTGTGTCGGGGGGTTACTATTCACGTATACGGCACTATTCACGTATACGACACTATTCACGAATACGGCACTATTCATCGAAAAATAAAAATTTTCCTTTTTGTCCAAGATGTCTATTTTGGCTACTATCTTTGATTGTATCCATGTTTTGATCGTTATTTTTGAATTCTACTTCAAAATTGGTTATTATGGAGTATTATTGATCTTAGATAAAACTGTTATACGAATCCCTAATATTTGTCCTTCTATCTCACTGGATTCGTTCTTAAAAATATTTTTCATCATCCTCAGTCCTTAATGATGATATTATTGAATATCTTTGGCCTGTAGTGCAAAGATAAATGATTACTGAAGAATATCTTTGGCCCGTAGTGCAAAGATGAACAGGTGTTGAGATGAACATGACCAACCGGTGATATAAATGAATATATTTGGCCTGTAGTGCAAAGATGATTAAAGATGTATATTGATTGTTGTTACATGGATAAAATATTGATGATGGACTCTTAAATATTAGAAGATAGTAGAATTCATCCTCTACGTGACTCTTCTAATGGATTACTGTTTCCAATGTATTTGTTGATCTAAAACTTGTTGTCTATTGTATTCTATCAGATTTTTCCCTGTTGAAGACTAACGATAATTTGTTGTATATTATCTTAGTCATAATATTCTTTACTGGGCTAGTTGAGCTCGCCCTTTTCCTTTTTGTTCCATTTTTCTTCTCAGGAGGTGAGAACATAGCAGGATCGAGTCGGGGTATGAAGTGAGATTTCTAGAAAGATGTTTTAGTAGTCCTCACTATTTCTATAAAATAGTGTTTGAATAATTGTAATGAGGACTTATTTGCGTGTGGATATTGTCTAGAAGACAATATTTGTATTTAAACTCACAGTATGAATTGTCGTATTTCACACGACATTTGTATTATTGAAGTTGTAGTTTGCTTTATGTACCATGTATTTGGCGACTCAGAATGGGTGTTGTATACATGTTTTGGGGGCGTCACATATCTCATCTAAAATAGTATATATGGAGATTAAGATTTAACAGAAGTGGGGAAAATCAAGCTATTCTCTAGTAAAGTAAAGCACGAGTGAAGGTAATTTGTGTTTTTTTCTCTTTCTTCTTCATGATATTACTGATTTAAAAGTTCTTATATGACTACGAGAATCGGATAATAGAATCATTTAGAAATATTTGGTATTAGTGATGTGATGCAATTAAAATGGGCTTGATTAATTTACTGGTATTAGTGATAATGGAATCATTTACTGATTTAAAAGTTCTTATTAGTTATGTGTTGAATTAATTTCATATAGAAATCTGGGGTTCTTATAATGATGAGTATGGATATGTTGATGTATGATTTTTTGATATTCAATTCTAAGTGAAAATCAAAGAATTGAGTTTTATGAAGAAAGTAAACTAATTAGTTTTTAAATGTGGTACTTAGTCACATGTATGGTTGAATAGTAAACTGTTTTGGTTGTTCTATGAATTGTTATGGCTGGAAATGAATAGAGGAGATAGGTTGGGTTGTGAAGTAATAAGGGGGATAAGCATGGATTTATGATATAAACCAATAACTATGAATAAGGGGGATAAGCATGGGTTTATGGAGTAATAAGGGGGATAAGCATGCATGGGTTTAACGCCACATGTTTGACAAAAGTCCCAAACGGATTGTTTTGTCTAAAAGTCAGATATTAGGTAACTTGGGTACTGTTTTGGACAACATATTATGACAGAAATGAAGGGGCTTTATATGCTCAAAATATTTCAATATACCATGTATATTATATCCAGAGTTAGGTTTAAACTATCCTTTGAATCAAAGTTGGGGCAAATAAGCTAAGTTGGGGCCGCGGGGCAAATAAGCAAAGTTTGGGCCACATGAGGCCACGTCAAGCTTAGCCAAGCCTCACGGGGTCAAATTAAACTATGATAAGAGGTTGCTAAGCAAAACTTGGCTACAACATAGTGAAATGATAAGAGGTTGCTAAGCCAAATTAATTTATGCTAGAGAATTGTTAAATTAACAATAAAGGCTGCTAGATATATTCTGATGTGGTTATTACTAAGGAAATCAAGAATGGTTAAAGCAATAATGCCTTGAGATGAATCTATAAAAAAATGGGAATAAAGATGTATACGTAAATAATCAAAGCAATAAATCCAAGCAAGGCTATAAAATTGTTAAGTCCAAATAGGGTTGTGTTGATATAACTAAGAAACGCAATAAGTTGAATGAATAAAGCTGCAAAATCAAGGACTAAAGAGTGAAAAGAAGTTAGATTTATGGCGGTCTAACGAGAAATAAATAATCTCAAACTAATCATATTCCCCATCTTTTCAAAATAAACTTAATTCTTTAATGCAGGCAAAAATGATTTTGAAACCAACAAAAGAATAAACTAATTACAAGCCAATAAAACCTTCATTATTCTTAGTAAGAGGTGAGATAATGAGTAAAGGTGTGAAACTATACATTCCTTGAAAGACTTAGAAGGTAGAATTACTCTGTAATGATTCCGTTGTAACAAGTTAAGAAAGTAAGTGAGCAATAGTGCAAGAAACATTCACTTAACATGTTTATATTAACATTTTCTTACAAAATATAAGGATCACACACATTCGTATTCACAGTTGAGTTTAATATATGTGATGGCATGTATCCTTGTTCAATTCCCGAATAATCATATATGATGCACACTCATGTTAACTATTTCATACAATTAATTGTCATTATTGTCCTTTTCTATAAAATGTATGTTTAGTTTTAATTGTATTACATACAATTACATATGTACATGTTCTCTATATCCTTGACATGTTTATGTACCTTTCATTTATAACTCATACTAACATCCTAAAAATTTTATTTATAGATGTCTTCTGAACCAGCAACACGAAAGCGTGGGTTGGGTCGAGGCCCTAATCATGTGCCGAAGGCCCCGGCTAATCCGGATGATCGCATTCTCATAAAGATCCATCCTCCTCCAGAAAGCACGTAAGTTAAACATCGTGTATATATAAGAGTTTAATATTTCCATTGTTATAAATATATTTTAATGTAAATTATTGTATATTGTAGTGATTTTCAAGATAGTAAAATTGTGAAGTGCATTTCACAATTATGCTTACAGAACTGGCCTACGCCAGTGATTACATGGGCGAGCACACCTTTCACCCATAAGGATGCAGTTTAGGCTGAATTTCAGGTATATTTTTTTATCACTCTGATAGATAATACATAGTTAATCAAATAATATTGTTTATTAATGTTGGATTATAGTAATATAACAGTTTTAATATTATTATTGTTGTTTTATTTGTAGAAGTGGTATAAATGGGACGACGCACATGCATCAATTATTCAGACACTGTTCTGGCAGAAGTGCGTCGTCCGAACTAAAGACAATCTGAACAAGGAACGACAGAAAACCCTGTACAATGCTGAGATTGACCATCTAGGACATGGTAAGCAGTATATGCATGAGCATAGCCCCTGGTGGTGCGCACAGCCCATATGGGTGCAGATGTGTGACTAGTGGAGAGCTGAGAGCTGGGTCAAGAGACGCAAGACTGCCGCCTCGAACAGATCCTCAGGTGTATCTGAAGGCGAAAAGGCAAAAGGCACGTACAAGGGCGGCAGTATATCACAGCTGCAATATATTGCTACCAAGGTACGTATGTATAGCAAGATTATTGGCTTAATTATTTTTTTTTATGTTTACAGTCATGTTATGTAGCTAAAATATCATATGTTTACATATTAATATAAGAACATAAACTGTAGAAGTCTCAGTCTCAAGGTCAACCTATCAATTGGTTGGATGTGTATGTGGCCACCCGTGATGGTCTACCTGATGTTGTTCAGATAGCGGTAATAAGTTAAATTTATACTAATATGTTGTTTATAAATTGTGACGACCTTTTTTAGCATTTTTTATTTATTTTTAACTATTTAATTATTGACCTTCTAGCAGGACACTTATAAGGGCTTAATGAATGAGCGTTATCCTGAAGGCACCCCACGTCCGTCGATTGATCAAGAATTATGGGAGAGGGTGTCCGTCGTGAAGAAAAACTATGTTCAAGGCCAAGGACAAAAACGACGCCCGATCATCAGTGGCACAGGCAGCTCTGCTACCCAGTCTAAACAGTCATCAGGTCATCCAGCATATCATACTCCTACTGACTGTGTGAGAGCAATCTATCAGAATCGTGATCTTCTTCGTATACTGGGCGGGCATCTGCATTCTCTGAGTCCTGATGAGTTAGCAGAGGCAGTGGCGGCAGCAGCAGCATCAGAGCATCAGGGTGGCGACCAGGTATATATATCGATATTGTTACTGTCACTGTCTTACTTATATATTTCGCTACATTGTCTATTGTTTAGCTTTCCCCAAGCCATAGCAGTATCAACACATGTAACATATATGTTTTATTCTTTTGTTAATTACAGGGTACTAATTTGGATGATCCATGAAGAGCTAGCTAGACCAGTCATGTTAGATTTTTAAAGCCTTGCTAGACTTATTTTTTAGATTTTTAAAGCCTTGTACTCTTTTAGATTCATTCTTTGGACAATTGTATTGGTTTACGATTCTATTATATGGATGTTTATGATTCTATTATGTTGTGTTGGTTTACGATTCTATTATATCGATGGATGTTAATCGTACAGTAGTTATCATGGATGAATGTTTATCATATGGTAGTTATCATGGATGGATGTTTATATATACTGTTGTGTGTTGGGATAAAAAGCAGGTACAAAGTATGTTATTTTTAGGAAATCAATAAAACAGGAAAAATATTTTTTAAAAAAAACATCAGCGACCGCATGCGGTCGCTAATACTGAAACGCGATCGTTGATAACTACTTGGAAACTAGCGACCGAATCGGTCGCTATTACCGGTCGCTGACACGTGTGCCACATCACACCTGACAAATGACTCAGCACGAGTCAGGATAGAGACGATTGCAGTCGCTAATAAGTCGGTCGCTATTGTTGGTCGTTGATGTCCATTCAGTGACCAGATTACCTGCGACTAATATCAGCAACCGAAGTCAATCGTTAATAGTCATCTGCGACCATATGCGGTCGCTGATAGGCGGTCGCTGATAAGACTTTTTGTTGTAGTGTAAGTGTTCGGACTACAGGTCCAAAAACTTCACGTTTATTTAGTGAATTTAATTCTGCTTGAATTGCTTGTTTCCATATTGGGCAAATATTTCTACGTTGAACATTCATCAACAATTTATGGTTCATATTCATGATCATTACTTCTGATAATATCAAGAACAACTTTATATAAAAATATGTTGTCGACAACAATTTTATTTCAATACAATATATTCGTCTCCTGTATATACATAATGCATCGAGATCTCGTTATTTTCAGGTACCTGATCCTCTTCAGTGAATAACTCATCCTCTTCAGGGTATAACTCTTCAAGAGTTTTATTTACAGGAGATTTTTGTTCATAAGTTTTGGATAGATCGATAAATTTTGTAGCATATTTCATGGGTATAGCCTCTTTATAGGCCGAAACTTGTTTTTCTTGTACTTTCTTTTTATGGGGATTTTTATCTTTAACAACGATCATTCTTCCATGTTTTAAGTGTGACTTTGATTTAATTTGTTGTTGTATTAATTAATTGTCCTACAGGGACTTCAATTCTGCTAGAGTATTAGCAGCTAGAATGTGAGATATCAATATTTTCTTATTATCAGTGAATACTTCTAGTAATTGATTTGCAATTCATTGCAAATGAATAATCCTTTGAACTTCTAGTTCATATTTATTTGTATGAGGATCAAGATTAAATAACGTTGAAACATTCCAATTAATATCTCGTCGTGCTTCAGGCAACGATCTCACGTCATGTTTCAAGCAACGATTTTTCTCCCCCTAATGGTGGGAAGACTGTTTCATTAAAATAACAATCCTCAAAATATACCTTAAAAATATCACTTTGTTGAGGTTATGAATAGCATGACCCCAAACATATATTGATTTAACTATACCATTTTGAGTATGTGTATGTGCAACATGATGTTTAGCATAAATATAACCATCTGGTTAATGCATCAAGTAAAAACATAAAATACTTGAATATACCACAATGTGGGTGTATTGGTCCACATATATCACTATGAATTCTTTCTTAGAAAGATGAACACTAAATAAAAATAATTAAATGTGATAGTTTTATAATTAATTTACTTTGATATAATCAATAGGTAAAGGAATCTTCTGGTTCTTTAAGGGATGTTCATGGGAGTTTTCAATAATTCAATGCATCATTATAGATCATAGGTGATCATGCCAAATCATAAAAACATTTGGATCCGAACACTTCTGGTATATTGCACATTTCTGGTGTATTACAATTTTTGTTTCAACTATTCTCATTTTAGTATAATATAAATCAGAAGAGAAAATACACAGTTTTTCTAATATGAGCTTCTGGCCCGATACTATTGAAGTAATATAAAGAAATTCTTCACTGCCTTCATTATTGGTTTCAATATAATAACCATTATAACATATATTCTTAAAGTTGAGCAAATTTTTGCTTACCTCAGAAGAATATAAAGAATTATCAATACAAAGTTTTGTGCCCTTTGACAACATTATAATCGCTCTTCCAGAGACTTTAATTAAGTTTGATGAATAATCACTCTTTAAGAGTCTTCAATTATGTTTGATGAATAATCGCTCTTTTAGAGCCTTTAACTAAGTTTGATGAGCTTTTGGCCCATACAACTTTATATATGCAAAACATAAATTTAACTTTATTACTTGAAACATAAATAAAATATCTAATAAAAATACTTATTATAATGTCATTATATAATGAAATAAAAATAATTAATTGGTATGAACATTTCTATCAACATACCATCAAGGAAACCATAGATATCAGAATTAGTTATATCCACTCCATTTGATAAGTTAAAATAATTCATGGGATCTTCAGGATCGTTATAATCAATAAATTTTGTTTTAATTTCATTTCCTTTTCTTTTAAAGAGTCTTGGTACAAATCTACCAAATGTTTAGGAGTACGACATGTACATTTCCTTTTCTATATTGATTGTTCTTTTCACGTCCACTACTACAATCACAACCATAATTTTCTCTATGATTATCAAATGCAGTTTCATTCACTTAAGGGAATGTAGTAGAATCGGTTGGGTGATATTGTTAGTTTTTTCAACAAAAGCTCATTATTTTGTACAGCCACTAGAAAATATAATATCACTTCTGGGAACATAGTTTTCTTTATCGCTTCAGGGAATATTTTGTGAACTTCCACTCTCGATATTGCTGCTACAAGAGCATATTCGAGGCATGAAATATAATAAATATTTTCTCTAACATGTCTTTCCTTTAAAATCATTTCATAAGACAAGTGAGTCTTTTATTGTAATGTACTCATATTTTAATTTTTCATGGAGATGATAGCGAATAAAAATCATTAATTTTGCATGATCCTGCAGGGATGCATGATTGCCAACTATAATTGTATCTCCAGTGTTCTTCGCCTTTAGATGAATCTCATCATTAAGAGTACATGACAAATAATTCTTGTTCGATATAAATCAAGAGCAACAAATTCAAATTTATAAGATTTGAATATTAAATAACTAAACATATTCTCCATCAAATTAAATAATTATATATGTTCAGATTTAATTGTAATGAAACAATTTATAAAAATGCAGTAAAACACGAAACTAAATTTGTCCACTAAAACTAAATAACAAACCAACACTACTAAGCATATTTATCATTGTAACTTCATACAAAAATATATCAAAAAGATCATTATAAATATATCAAATATGCTACCATGCCAAAAAGAAATATATCAAAAGATCATTAGAAATATATCAAATATGCTACCATGCTATATCACAGAAAAACATACATGTTGGTTAGTATTTCAAAAGAAGATTTATATGCAACTCCGTTTCCCATCTTGATCATGTTTCATCCATCTTGTACGTATATAAACAATACTATATATATATATATATATGATCAAATTTAATTGTAATGAAACAATACTTATAGTGAGTTAAGAGAACTCCTTTTCCAAAATTGGGTAGAGTTTCGTGCTGATAACGTGTTATAAAATATTACTAAAATTAAGAACAAATGATTAGAGAAAAGTGAATATTCTCATAATATTTTCTATATCTCCTTCTCTATTACAATGCTCTTATTTATAGATATATGGACTTGGAAGTTTCAAAACTCAAAAGTCATGAGTTTAAAACTTAATGAACATGGGAGTTTCATAATACCAAAGATCATTACAATTAAATATAATCTAGACATCAATAAATATATGTTATAATTTTATAACATGTTTAACATTATATTAATTATTTTAGATTAACATTAAACTAATATTATTTATTTTTCTCTTACAACTGCAATTAGTTAGGATGCAAATTAATGAAGGATGATTGCAAAGAAGAACAAGAGTTTTACCATCTTTTCAATGATGTTAATTTGATTCTTTCTTTAAGATGTTTAAATTTTGATTTTTATGATCAATGGTGTATGATGATGTGTTTGACATTTTCCTCCCCTTTATGATTAAGATGTATGATTTAAACTTTAAATTGTGATTGGTGATAAGTAATTATTCAATTTTTTCTTTATTTTTTATAAATAATTTGAATGAATTTTATATTAGGTGATTGATAAATGAATTCGGATACCCGAATATTCAAATATTCTTGTTATTCGAATAAAATAAACGAAAACTATTATTTTCCCTATTCGGATATTATTTCGAATACCAGATACAGATAATATTTTTAAAATATGCCGAATATCGAATACGAATATGGATAGCAAATTAATTTTGTGTATATGGATACCACTGTATCCGTATCCATATATATATATATATATATATATATATATATATATATAAATTCATTTACATCCGTACTAATATTTAGGGGTGTATATTCAATTAGGATTTTTAAAGACTTTTAAAGACTTTAAAAGTTTGGGTGTATTCAATCAAGACATTTAAAGAGTTTATAAAAGTTGAGTGGTATTCAATTACAACTTTTTTAATGTCTTTAAAAGTTAGGTGGTATTGAATTAAGATTTTTACAAATTCTATAAAAGTATTTTGGTATTCAAAAAGTCATAGACTTTTCAGATTTCTATTAAATGGTAGAGTTTGACAGACTTTAGAAGAAGAATTATAACTATCAACCCATATTCAAAGTCTGACCTTATCTCTAAAGATTTCTAAAGACTTTCAAATAAATACAAAGGTGGATAAAACTAGTTATTAATTGGACTTTGTCTTTTATTGGGTCAAACTAATTATTTATTTTATATGGGCTAATAAATATTAATATGTGATGGATAAATAATTTGGTAAAATTTGGGCCATAAAAATAATTAAATTTATTATAATAATAGAATTAAAACAAGATATATTAATAAGTAAACAAATAAACCTAATCTGAATTGGTGACAGAAAAAATAGCCGTTCGAAAGCTTCCAATAGAAAGAGAAAAGAGAGTTGTTCAACAAAGGTGAGATAGAATCGTGAAACTCTCATATCAATTGTACAGATTATGTATGTATAATATATGAAAATAGAAAATATATGATGTGTATGTGTTACTGTTAATATATGATTATGTATGTATAATATATGAAATTACTGTTAATTTTTGAAAATATATGAAAATATATGATTATGATTATGTATGTATAATATATGAAAGTATATGAAAATATATGATTATGTACGAAAATATATGATTATGCATGATTATGATTATGTATAATTATGATTATGTGTTACAGTTAATATATGAAAATATAAGATTATGTATGTATAATATATGATTATGTATGTACAATTCCGTGAATTGAATTTCGATATTAACAAGATAAATAAATAAATTATGAGTATTTTGAGAAGATAGTTTACTGGAGATTTGTTCGTTTGAATTTAATATAATTATTTAATATCAAGTATATCACATTTTAATTAATTTATTTACCCTGTAAGTCTTCTTGATGTTATTCAACAATCTTAATTGATGGAACATGAAATTCAGTATTTATGTGCTTATTATTAACCACTTTGTGCTGAATTATGTAGCCCTTATGTTTCAGCTCTAACTGGATGTTTAGACATGCATTCACTTTACGTAAATTCTTCCCTTTTTATAGTTGTATTTTTGTGTGAAGCTATTATACAAAATTTATAAACTAATGAATGTCAATGTAACATGTGACATTTTAGCCTACTTACTACATAATATATGATTATGTAGTACATATATGATTATATGATTCTATATAGTACCAAGTATGTATAATATATGATTATGATTATGTGTTTAGACTAATAAACTACTAAAGAAAATACTAAGATATATGTGTATATATGACATAGTAATTACAAATGAGAGAATCTCAACAAGGAAATAACAAAGGAAAGGGAAAAAAGGTTGGAACTTATAATTCGTGGACATTAGAAAAGAGCAATGAGTTGCTACAACTCATGGTTGATGCTGCAGTTCGTGGATGGCATGATAGTAATGGAATGCTAAGTAAGCAAACAGTTGAGAAAAAGATACTTCCTGCTCTTAATCAAAAACTTGGCTGCCAAAGAACATACTCACAGTACCTAAGTCGACTGAAATGGTTTAAGAATCGTTATGGCAATTTTGTGGAGCTTTTTCGTAATAGCTCTGGGTTTGGGTGGGATCCAATCAATAAAAAGTTCACTGCTAGGGATGAAGTGTGGGAAGATTACTTCACGGTAAGCTTCTAGTATTTTTAAAAATAATTATCATTGAAAACTCTATTTATATGTTTATATTATTTACACTGTGATTAATGGAGTTCTTTTTTTGTTGGTAGTCCCACCCGAATTATAGATACTTAAAGAACGATACTTTTGCTGACTATGAAGATTTGAAAATTGTAATTGGAAATGGAACTACTATTGGAAAAAACTCAATTGCACTTGGTGATGAAACTGATGCGAGAACATTTGATGTGGAAGAAAATAGAAATTTCGGGATAGAAGATTTGAATTATGATTACAGTAATGATGTGTTTGTACCGAATGAGGTTGGAGCAACATTTCAAGAACAATCACCTAGGCAACCTACTCCACCCTTACCATTTCAAGGAACAAATACGGAGGCTTCCTTGTCCACTAATGCTCAGAAAAAACGAAACAGAATTGATTTTGAAGGGAATAATAGCTCCATTGAGACAACTACTCGAGTTAATGTTTTAGAAAAACTTTCTGCTAGCATTGACTCAATTGCTACTGATTTTTGGGGAATCCATAGCCTACTGGAGAAAAAGGAAAGAGATAGTAGTTGTTGGGATGCTATCAAGGAGATACCAAATTTGGACAACCAAATTCGTTACAAGGCAGTTGAATTGCTTAATACTAAATCAAAGAAAGATATGTTCTTGAAAATGTCACCAGAAGAGCGCTCAGATTGGATAACATACAAATTGTTAGAATGATTGCAATTATTGAGATGATGGCCCGATTTGAGAAATATTCTCTAGTTGGTTTTTGCATTCAGTGTAGGCTTGTTAACATTCTGAATTTTGATTTTGATGTATGTTCTAGTTGGCTTCTTTAATTGGTGTTGGCATGCCTAACATTTTGGAATTTGGTTTGGATATGTGATGTTTGATTTTTGTAATTGGTGCAGGCATGTTTAACATTATGGGATTTGGTTGAAATATATGTGGTTGGTTTTTGTTAATTGGTGTTATAATTTCATGGCTCCTACCAATTTTTATGTAGCAATTACATGCTGCCTTCTACAGCTAAATTCATATTATAGCAGTTACGATATTATATTAATTTTGTACCAAATGAATGATATATTAGACAATGTAATTTACTTCTAATTTTTTGCGAGATCAATTATAATGTCTCACACAAATATGCAAGGAGATATTGGAGTACATGGAGAGGATGTACTACAAAAAAAGAAATAGACGAGGAAGAGATAGAGGATGCTATGGAAGAAAATATGGAAGAAGCAATGGAAGAAGAATTTTATGAAGCGATCAGGTACTTAATAATGGCAATTGAAACTGTGATGCATGTCTTAAACGAGCTTATGATTATACTACATGATGAACATATTGGACGTCCATTAATGCGACGACCAATTACATCGAATGGGTATAATTACATACATAATGTATTGGATGAGGAACCTGAGAACTTTTGACAAGTCTATAGAATGTATCTAGATGTGTTTCGCAAACTATGCAATATTATTAGGGAGAAAACACTTTTACAAGATACGAGATTTATTTGTATTGAAGAAATGGTTGCAACTTTTCTACTCACTGTCGGTCAAAATTCTCGATATTGTTTAACTCGTGAGACTTTTGGTTGATCCCATTTTGCTACTAGTAGAAATTTTAACAAAGTCTTGAAGGCTTTGAACACACTAGCACCTCAAATGATGGCTAAACCTGGATCCACAATACCTTCTAAAATAAGAGAAAGCACAAGATTTTTTTCGTACTTTAAGGTAAGTAATGAAAATTTCATTATTATCATTGTTTTTGTTGTTGTTATTTATCACTGTTATATTGAATAAAAATGTCTATTAATTCATTTAAGGATTGCATTGGAGCTATTGATGGTACGCACATTCCATCAATGGTAAAAGGACGTGATGTAAGTAGTTATCGTAATCGTCATGGAAAAATATCGCAGAATGTATTAGCAACTTGTAATTTTGATTTGGAATTCATATATGTGCTTAGTGGGTGGGAGGGTTCAGCTCATGATTCAAAAGTGCTAAGTGACGCTTTAACAAGAAGGAACGGACTTAAAGTGCCACAAGGTATGTACTTATCTTGTTTTTCATTTTATTTGTTTGATCTTAGATCTTACATTTCATAGTAATTTTTTAAATGGCATATAATTAGGCAAATTTTTCTTGGTGGATTGTGGATTTCCAAATCGGCGCCAATTTTTAGCTCCTTTTCGAGGTGTTCAATATCATCTTCAAGATTTTGCTGGCCAGGGTCGTGACCCCGAAAATGCAATCGAGTTGTTCAATCTTCGTCATGCTTCCTTAAGGAACGCAATTGAGAGAATATTTGGTATATTTAAATCGAGATTCACAATTTTCAAGTCTGCACCTCCATTTCCTTATAAAACTCAAGCTGAGCTTGTACTAGCTTGTGTAGGACTCCATAATTTTCTTCATAAGGAGTGTCGTTCAGATGAATTTCCTATTGAACTAGATAACGAGTCTTCACTATCTTCATCGTTACCACTCAATCAAGGAGATAATTTGGAACAAATTTTTGAAACTCAAGAGCAACAACAAGAGAATGCTAATGAATGGAGGACTAGTATAGCTTCTGACATGTGGAGAAACGTCGATCATAATAATAACAATGGCCGGTAACGAGAGAATGCTAATGAATGGAGGACTATTATGCTAATGTTACTTGTTAGTGATTTACTCACATGTATGAAGTTTTGCAACTTTTGATCATATAGATTTTCATTGTCATTATTTTGTGAAAAATAGAGTTTGGTATTCCTACTAAAAAGCGTACACATATGCATAAAGTATATACAGCTCAATGAAAATTGAGCTTAATTTTTGTATTACGTCTGTAGTTTCTAAAGTTTTATTGGTATCCGAGTATCCGAATGTATTATGAAATGAGTAGAATAATATGAACGCTTTCAACATATATAAAATCTCATGCCGCAATAATATAATGAGATTTACTCTAGTTCATGAAAAAAGAGAGAGATGTTATACACATGGGCTAATTAACAATTAATATAAGTTGCAAGATATATTAAAAGTATACAAAAGTCTATCACAGTTTTGATAAAAAGTTTATAAAAGTCTGTTACTTATTTCATAGAGTCTATAAAAATCATTTTAAAAGAGTCTTTAAAGTATTTGAAAGTCATTAAAATCTCACAAATTCTACAAAAGTATGTCACTTAAAAAAAGTCTTTAAAAATCCTAATTGAATACACCCCCTTAAGGAATTAAAAAGTTTGTAGACCAAGTATGTCGTAAAAAATATTTGGGGACTAAATGTGAAAATGAAGATAAGTTCAGAGAGGTCTGAAGGTTATCCCTATTTGGAATTAGGCAAATGTTAGGGGTAATTTAAGTCTTTTAGTACGTATCACATTTTGCCAAACTTGTTGGAAAAATTGCAGAAAAGAGATTCTGTCATGGAAGATCAGACATGAAGTGCATATTGTTAGCCAAACCAATTGCTGTGCTTGCAGTCACCTTCAGTATCACCGTTGCCTTCATACTACTACCCACACACCAAAACCCAAATCCAATTTCTTCTCCAAAACCCAATTCAATGGCTCGGAGCTTTATCTTATGGCTTCATGGATTAGGCGATTCAGGCCCCGCTAACGAACCCATCAAGACCCTCTTCACTTCTCCTCAGTTCAAAAATACTTTATGGTCTTTCCCTTCTGCTCCTTCCAATCCAGTCACCTGCAATTGTAAGTCTTATGTATATATGTTATTTATTCTTTATGGGGTTTTGTTTTTAGATTATGTTTTGAAATTATGCAAATGGTTATTTTTTTTATTGTGGAATTTGTTTGATATGGGTTTTTGATGATTAAATGGGAATTAATCAAATTGTATTTTTTTTTTCTTGTGGAATTTGTTTGATATGGGTTTTTGATGATTATGGTGTAAATAAGTATCACTTTATTTGATGGCATTGTTGTGAATCCTTAGATAATTTTACATGTTATTGATGAATGTGATTTGACTGTGGTTGTTGAATATTAATCCCTTGAATGAATTTTGAGGATTGAGGAGATGCTTGTTATGGGAGAGAATCACCTGATCAGTTTTTAATCTGAGCTTAATCTAAGGAACTTGATTGTAGGCAAAATATATACAAAATCTGTGCAATGCTTGATTGGTGGAATAAATTATGTTAATAGAAACAATTACTTTTTATTTTATTGTATGTATTAAGGATTGAATGAAACTAATGAGAAGACCAGAGAAACGGGACATATAGAGGAGAGTAAAAAGCAAAAGTGACCTTTGTACATATAGAGGAGAGTAAAATGCAAAAGTGACCCCTGGACTATAGGGGTATTTGGATATTGCGGCCATTTTTTTTAGTCAATGCAAAACGAACCCTTTACTATCTAAAAATTTGGATTGTGAACCCTATTATGTCATGGGGCGTTGACTTGTACACATGACAATTTGAACTTAACACCTCATACTTTCAGTACTTACAAAACAATTGATTACCAACTAAGCTAAGAATTAATATTACTTTTTAGAAAATTATTACTAACACTAATAATAATAGTACAACTTTATTAGTTATTAGTAATAGTATTAATAAGTTAGTAATTAATTATTAGTTATTAATAATTCCTTTTAACATGATGTTACTTGAATAAATACTTATAATATACTCCCTTTCATTCCAAAATAAACTTCTTAATTAATTTTGGCACGCTGATTAATAAAGTTTTCTTTTACCTAAATTACCCTTTTTGATTACTATTTATTAATTAAATTATTTTTTCACTTTTCTATGACCTCAATAATTACTTTTTTACTTTTCTATGACCCCAATAATTGCTTTTTTCACTTTTATATGACCCTAATAATTACTCTTTCCTATGTCATTTAATTCTCTAGATACATTTTTTTTTGTAACTCTCGCATTCTCAATAAGTATATTAAATATATTATGAGGGTTTAAGAGGAAGAATATGATAAATATAGTTAGTAATATAGAAATAGGACATTTATTTTGGAACATCCTAAAAAAAATTAGGACATTTAATATGGAACGGAGGGAGTATTATCTTAATATCATTACTTATTAGATATTAGTATATTTTAATGGTATTAGTAACATTAATATTTTAATAGCATTACTGTTATAATCTACATTATTGTTAAAAAAATGAACCTTGTTTTATTTTAATTTATTTTTTAATTTTTATATTATTTTTTTAACAAAAATAATAATTGTAGTCATGTATGCTAATAAGAATAATTTATCATAATAACAATAATATAATAGTTATAATAAATAAATAATTTAATCTTGTGATCGCATATTTTATAAAATAATAAGTACTTTATTTATTCAATATATTTAAGTTATTTTTTAGATTTCATCATTTGCAATAAATAACGAAGTTGGAGAGGTAGAATTAATAGAATAACAAATAATAAAAACCCTAAGATAACTCTTATTTACGGTCTTGACTCTTCTCGCCCGTTCCTACAAGAGAAACTAAACAGAGAGAAAGAAAAATTAAATTTCTCTCTTCTTTTTGTCAAAATTATCTTATTTTTTCATTAGCGTTAATGTATATTAATAACAATAATATTGTAAGGATATTGATATTATTAATAACATTAATATATGTTAATATCTAATAAGTAATATTATTAAGATAATATATTTTATATTTAGCTAAGAAGTAAAATCATGTTAAAGAGAATTACTAATAACTAATAAGTAATTACTAACAACTTATTAATAATATTACTAATAACTAATAAGTTGTATTAATACTATTACTGTTATTAATAATTTTTTAAGAGATAACATTAATATTCTTAACTTAGTTTGTAATCAAATGTTTTGTTAGTTTTGAGAGTATGAGGTTTTAGTTTCAAATCTTGAGAGAATAGATATTTTTAGCCCAAATGTGTTAAATTGACATGTCAACGTGTCATGTGCACAAATCAACGCCACATGACACAACAGAGTTAACAATCCAAATTTTCAGATAGTAAAGGGTTCATTTTGCATTGACTAAAAAAGGGGTGTAATATCCAAATACCCCTATAGTACAAGGGTCACTTTTGCATTTTACTCTATAGAGGAAGTTAAATGCCCTTTTTAGCTGTTAAGCATGAAATAGTTACCAATAAGGATTAACTTACATTTGCCGGGGCTGCCGGAGCTATTGCCTTTAGGATTAAGATTATACATGAGAAGACTTTTCCAATCAATAAAAAACAACATATGAGAAGACTGATAGCAAAGCATTAAAAAATGTATTTCGATCTGGCAGCTTGTCACCGATTCTAAGAACTTCCCTTTTATATATATATATATATATATATGATTAGTGATATATTAAAATAAAATGCCAGAGGGGCTGAACTGATGAGGGAAAAAGGGCAACAAACCAGTGCCAAAGACCCCCAAGACAAGGGCACAAGAACTTGTACACTTTTCACCTCAAAAGAATGTATATATATACATCCAGGCACTAGGAAACGAATATTATTGAATTACTAGTGCCTTCAAAAACTCCAATAAAGGATGAATTAAGGCTCGTATGAAAAGCTCATGGAACCAAAAATAAAATAAGCTTAACATTAGTGACTGCACTCCCAGTTGAATTCTCAAGTCTCACCTCCTTCAAAACATCTCCTATTATTCTCCCCCCAAATCAACCACCCTATAATGCAATATGGTGAAACATCAAATTCTTTTTTTCTCAACATCTCTCTTTCTATTTTATATCTATATATACTATATAAAACTAATAGTAGATGTAAATATTCTAAATTTTTACATGAAAAATTACCAAAAAATAATATCTTATAACAAATTCATTTTAAGCATTGTAGATCTTCAAAGCCTTCACTAAAAAAATGTGGTAGAGGACTAGTTTTGCCTAGACAGGGTTTTTTAGAACACTACCCAACACACATCGAATTTCACAAACTATGTATTCCATACTCTATATCCATAAGGCAATCGATAAGCAAGCAATCAAAAGTCACAAGTTCACCAGAAATTATCCTCACTTCCTAGTTTTATTAATAATATTGCCCCTTCGCACCATATGAAAAAACTGTTTTTAGTTTCTGCTTTAAGCTTCATTGGGGAATGGACTTGATAACTGACCTAAAATTAAAGTGTAGTAACCCTTAACAGAAGAAAAAAAACATTCCAAGGTCTGGTCCATCTCCAACCATCTGCCTGCGCTCGAGATAAATATGCGGAATGGATAATACTAAAGAACGAAGATGGATTCAACCATCTCGTGCTCCCAATTCCTAAGAAATAGGGGTTCTGCACCAAGTTATCCCCAACATAGTCACTAACTCAGCAGACATCATGATTGTGTGCTGGAAATGTGATGAAGTCAAGACCTTACTCTCAAAAGGGGTGCTGTCTACACCATCAATCCTGCCAAAAGCGGCAAGATTGACATACAGTAGATCACTAGACCGAAAAGGGTCCTTTTAGTCAAAGTCGGTATGCCACCTTTTACCAGGTAGATACTACAAGCGTCTCCACCCCGCCAACCTCCTCTCATATCTTATCTCCACCATTGGCTCCCAAATAGCTTCACTTTTATGGGTACCCCTAAGAGAAGACCAAGTCAGTAGTCCACACCACACCTCAAAGAAGCTGCTAATCCTCCAAGATCGTGCACCTCTACAACAAGGAAATCCCACTTTTGTGTACTTTGATAAGCACCATTCTACTCCCTAGTAGAATTTATCTAAATCAAAGTGCAAATAGATAAAATTGATAGTAAACAAAAGATTAATGAAAGAGGGATTGTTCTGGACTGCATTTGGCAATGGATGAGGTCAAAAACGACAATGTGTGTATCGCCCAAGGGCTAGCAAACTAACAGTTGGATCAGCTAATCACAAAAGGGTTTCTGGAAGCAACAATAATTTTTTTAAATTTAGATTCCTTAGTGTTAGCACACGACGCAAGTAGATGTGCTAAAAGGTCCGTCATTGATTAGAATGTGGTGAGTGAAGACAAAGCCACATAAGAATAAAGAAGAATGAGACTACATTGCAGCCTGAAATATCACAAAATTTTGGTGACTATTCAGGCATCAAAGCGAACTCCTAGATTGTCTGAGAATCCTGACACCTAGCACAATCAATAATTATAGCATACTAACTACTAATATGATTTAAGCAACTCATTAATGTTGAAGAGATGATAAATACACATAACTTTTTATCATTTACAATTTATTAAAAATGAGCGGATTTATTCTATACTGAAATGCTACTGATATATATGAAGTGCAACCATTGTCAAATGTTAACCTTCCGTTATTTTTAGATTTTTATCTTTCCCTAGTAAGAGAAGTTTGATCCAATAATTAGTATTGCTGACTTGAATTGAAAGAGGATATAAAGATATTAGCCAACAATGCTGATTTTATTTTGTTGGTTCTCTCTCTCTATGAAGTCTATGCTATTATTTTCTTGGTCAGACTTCTCACTTCTCCCACTAGGAAAGAGTAAAAGTTAAAATAAGAAAAGGTTAACATTAGATTGTTGCGTCACTTTACATTTTATTAGTTTTATTTAACTATAGAATAAATTTTATTTAGTTTTAATAAAGTGTAAATGATGTGAAGTAAGTGACCAAGTGTATTTGTCATCTACTAAACATTAATGAGTTGCTTAAATCATACTATTCGTTAGTATGTTATGATTGTGGCAAGTGTTAGCATTCTCGAGTAGTGTAGTGACCACTTTCATGCCCCAAAAGTCATCTAAATTTTGTGACATTTCAAAATTCTAGAAATAGATAAGCAATCATCTAGACTGTCCACTAGCTCTTCTTTTTCTTTTTCTTTATCTGTTTTTTTTTATAAAAAAGTTCTTATGTGGCTTTGTTCTCGCTCACCAGAATCTGGTCAAAGGCAGAAAATTTCATGCCGTTCACGTAATCTTTGATACTAAGCAATCAATTTTGAAAATTATTGTTGATTCCAAAATTTCTTTGTGGGTGATTCAGTTGTCACTTTGCTATTTGCTCATGCGGAACTCACATAGGTATTTAGGTCTACTAAAATGGACTAGCAGTAACGGTTTGTCCATGGAGATGTTACACGTGACATTTGTTGGTAACTCACACGTGACACGCCTAAAGATTTTTATTTTATTTTTTTATTTGATAAATAAATATTCTCGTGAGAAAGCACCAAAAAGGAGGGGGAGGGTGAATTGACGTACACTTCGAGTGCACACAACAGGGGGAAAACATGTCTGAGATTTAAATAGGTCATTTGTTGGTTTACATTTTAATATAGGTATTAAGAATTTATTAGGAATCTACTTGTAAAAAATAGGAATGTAGGAGTTATTTTTTATGCATAATGTGGCTAGAGAGAAGAAAAAAAACTTTTAGAGGAAAATTCTGTTTCGCCAACACCATTCTAAAAGTGTTCAACTGCATAGATCATCACTTGATACTGATTTAGATTGCACGTACTTAGTGGTATTGTTGAAAATGTAAACATGATTTAGTAGCTAACCTGGAAGCCCAAGAATTCGTGTCGGATAGGACACAAATTCGCTTCAACACGTATCTGTGAGCTTCCCTTTTTTCTTTTCTTTTTTTAAACTCAAACACTCCTTGGACACTACTTGACTCGCTTGGACACGCTTTGGACACAAAGGACACACCTAGGGTAAAAAATTTAAAAATAAAAATAAAAATTTCAGTACTTAAATTGCAAGATAAAAGTTAATTGAGGGTACCCATATGCAATTGGTACCTTTTAAACCTAATTCCTTCAAATCGGTACCTTTGAATGGACCATATGGTGTAGGCTGTATATGTTAAAAATTTGTATATGGACCATGTGGGCTGCCTAAAATGGGTATTTTATAAATTTGTTTAAGTTTTTATCATACTTTATTAATAATTAAATTTATTTATTGAAAAAAGGACATTTATATTATTAAATATATGTATATATATAATTGAACGTGTCCCCGACGCATCGTTTCCTTTTTTTTTTGAAAAATGTTGTATCCCGTGTTGCGTATCGTGTTGTGTCCATGTTCGTGTTCGAGTCGGTGCTTCATAGTTTAGTAGTTTTAGTAATTTTTTTCAGTTCATGAATGGGTGAATATCTAAGTAAATGGTACATGTAGGTACATGAATATATTTACAAGTTCATGTACATATATTTGGGCAAGTAGTTATTATTAGAGTGACTCTAGAAATGTCCTAAGTCCTATAAATAGTTTTATAATTGAGTCATTTTATGTATGTGGGAGACAAGTGAAATACTAGTGGAATTAAGTTGAAGTGAAACATTTCTTCCGGCATCTCCACGTTGTATCCTCTTCCATATTTTTCAACAAAGTGGCATCATAGGCAAGGTTTTGACAAGGTATAAAGTTCGTGTAGATGACCAAATTGAGGTGATTTGGTGCTATCGAATTGTTCTATTAGGGCGAGTGCCAAGTGTGCGCGTTAGAGCTCCGGAAGACGATCTAGTGAAGGTGCTAGTTGAGAAGTTTTGAATTTTTTTTTGTGAATTGATGCATGTCACAAAGGTCGTCGTGTTGATAGCATTTTGAAGAGGTAAAATATAGAAAAATGTTGCTTCCTATGTTTGCTGACAAATTAGTGTCTAGAAATTACAATGTTTGGAGTATCAAAACTAGAACATATCTTGGAGCTTGCAATTTATGGTGGGATGTCATTACAAACCCAAGAAAGTGTATTTCAAACAAGGTTTGAAATATGAAAGAAGAAAGAATAAGGGAGATTTTGCAAAGAGCAATGCATGAAGTAGTTTGGAAGAATGTTGAGAAAATTGAATCTCTTCCTCAGTTATGGAAAGAGCTGGCATTTCTTTTAATTACAAAGGTCCAACTTTACCTAAAGAGCATTGGGTGCAAAATTATGAGGAAGATGAGATATCTCTTGTAGAAATTGATGAAGTTGAGGAAGAAGAAAATGAAAAGGAAGATTTTGAAGAGAGTGCCAACTTGAAGAAGAAAGATACAACACCAAAAGCGGTGAGTTTGAAGAGAAAACATTTGAAGATTTTTTGAGGAAGAAGAAAAAGAGGAGGTAATCAAAAAATTTTAGAAGTAATTGATGAGAATTCCTATGAAATTGTGTTTGTTAAAATTGAGACATTGTTGGAAAAGATTGTTGTGAAGAAGATTCCTATGAAGCTACTGAAAACAAATTTTCTCGAAGGATTAGACATGAAACAAGGAATTGTTAAGCATGATAGTGCATTGAATTGCATGGCTCTGAGTGTTGAAGCTAAAGTTGTGTCATTCAATCAATTTGAATTGCATTCGGGAAATATAAATAAAGGGCTACCTAAATATATAGAGAATGTAAGAAAAGTTTACGTTTTAAGTGAATGCAAAGACAGATCTTTGGATTTGTTGGAAGTAATTTTACAAGATGCTTGAAGATGAAGCAAGCCAAATTCGGGAAATTCAAACATGAGATTCATCTGTGTAAAGAAAGCCTAATTCAGCATATATAAACGTTGGATTTATGTTCATTTAGGGAAGAAAAGAAAAAGGCGAGAATATCAAGGAATGTAGAAGTTTTTCCAAGTACAAAAAACTTGGACGATCGCTGTCATAAGTTCAAGCCATTTACATCAATGGAGATAGCAACAGAGGTTCTTGCGTTTGAAGGCATCAAAAGATCAAAAGGCTTTACGGCATTATGAAGATTTTCAAGAAGGCCCTTCAATTTTGGTGTTTTCAGGTTTATGGATTAAATCAAAGTTTAAGAGGGGGTGTTGAAAATGTAAACATGATTAAGTAGTTCTAGTGATTTGTGTTAGTACATGAATGGGTAAATGCCTAAGTTAATGGTACATGTATGTACGTGAATGTATTTAGAAGTGTCTTGGTACATGTATGACTAGGTTCATGCACAAGTTCTTGGGCAAGTAGTAATTATTAGAGTGACTCTAGAAATGTCCTAAAGGTCCTATAAATAGTCTTGTAAGTGAAATACTAGTGGAATTAAGTTGAAGTGAAACATTTCTTCTTACGTCTCAACACTCTTAACCAAAAAGATAAGCATTGAATTTGAATGACTTTCATTTGCGGGGGCAAAACCAAATAATTTATGCTATTTTTGCAAATATACTTCCTCTGTCCTCCAAGGGTCCCTTGGGGTTTTCACAATAACACTCTTATAATCTCGTGCTTTGCACGAAACTTGTTGTAAAATTATTATATTGTTAATATTCTTATAAATATATTTTAATAAATAGAGTTATTGATTTTTATTTTGAAAAAAAGTTTTTTCTATTCTTTTATTAACTGATTTATGTATCGGATTCCATTCGCCTCACGGTTGAGAACTAATTATTGTCTCTTTTATAAATTATAACTAAATAATATGGTTGATGATTGTGTAATATTATAGTAAGTTATTGATAATAATAATATTAAATTAATATTGTATTAGATGGTTTTCATAAGAAAATTTATTCATTCTAAAACTATATTATTTAACTAATAATAAATTCTATATAATTAGTTAATAAATTTGAAAATTTTACAATAATAATTTATTTATTTGTATAAAAAAATAGATTATTCATCTTTTTTTAACTTAATAATTCATCTATTTATGTAATAATAAATCATTACTAAATTCAAATAGTTATACTTGCATGATTAGATATTATTAATAGTAAGAGTATGAATTGCAGTACAATACTGACTAAATCAAAATTTATATGAAAATAGGATATGATGGTAAGAAAATAATTATTGTAGTAAGATTATGTATGAAAAGAGTTTTGAAGTAGAATGAATCATGGAAAAATAGCCAAGTGAATCTTTCTCTGATTCTTTCGGGATGGGTGTCTAAAATGGAATCTTTTTTATTTTAATTAATTAGTTAGATAATAGTAGTAAATCATTTTCCTAAAAATTTGTGTTGAAGGACCAACTTCTGTGTGTGTATCTATGTGTGTGTGTGTGTGTGTGTATATATATATATATATATATATATATATGGTGACCGATCAATAGCCAACGTTGTAAAATTAAGATTATCCTTGTAACAAATTATGGTCGTCCAATGACAGATCTAATGGTGAAAAATAACACTCATCCACACTTTAATAATGGGGGAGTCCGCATAACTAAACTACAGACGGAGATCCACTATATCAATGTTCAAAAATACCCCTTTTAAAATTTTTTTACCGTCCGCACAATTAAAGTGCTGGCGAAGAGTTTTTTTTTATGGTTGGTGCGACTCTCGGTACATCTATTCACGTATAAGAAGTTGCAAGTCCAACCAAACATAGTAATTGGATTCTTAACAGCAAATATGGGTAAGAAGCTGCAAGTCCAACCAAAAATAGTAATTGGATTCTTAACAACGAATATGGGTAAGAAGCTGCTGATACCGTCCGCACAATCACTGTTTACTGTAGTCCATCCATTCTTAGCAGCAGCCCAGCTAAACATCCTTGTATTTAGTGAAATCAATATACCACGGTTTCAATCCTAAATCAATTTCAGTCGCCAACCTTCACCTTTTCCGCCAATTCTTCAAAATCAATCAGAGTACAATTCTCAAAGAAGCTGAAATTAGAGTGGTAGAGCTTTTGGGTGTCTCTGTTGGTGCCCGAAATTGCCAGAGATTCACGAAGATTGATAGAAAGTATATATGCACAAATCGAAGAAGATCCAACATGTATGCAAAAAATAATTGAAGAAAACATGAAGAATTGAAGAATATAGTGCAACGGGGTTGTAAAGCCTTCTGTTCTTCCGCGTAAAAAAAAACTCTTTGTCCGCACTTTAATTGTGCGGACAATGATTTTTTTTAAAAGGGGTATTTTTGTACATTGATATAGTGGGCCTCCGTCCACACTTTAGTTCTGCGGGCTCCCCCATATTAAAGTGTGGATATGGTATTATCACGATCTTTTATAAGGATATTCTTAATCTTACAGGTTATGGATTGATCTCCATATATTTATATATATATAAATATATATGTGTGTGTGTGTGTATAACTAGCTCATGATTCCGTGCAAAACACGAATTTTATTATAGAATTATTGTATTGCTTATACTGTTTGTATTATACTACTAATATATTAATTATAGTAATAATAGATTAAGATTGTGTAAAATGATTTTTATATGAAAAAAATAACCTATTAAAATATATTATTTAACTAATAATGTATAACTAATCATTAATTAAAAATTAAATAAATTTAAAATTTTGATATTAATAATAATTCATCTATTCATATAATTTAAATAGTAGTATTCGTCTTTAAATTAATGATTCATTTGTTTATATATTCATTTATTTATGTAACTGTAAAATCTTATTTAAACTCAAATAGCTATACTTATAGAATTTAATAATAAAAAGGTTATTATATAATTAAATTAAAAATTAAATAAATTTAAAATTTTTATATTAATAATAATTCATCTATTCATATAATTTAAATAGTAGTATTCGTCTTTAAATTAATGATTCATTTGTTTATATATTCATTTATTTATGTAACTGTAAAATCTTATTTAAACTCAAATAGCTATACTTATAGAATTTAATAAAAAAATTTATTATATAATTAAATATTATTGATAGTAAGAGTATGAATTTTAAAGAACACTAAGTAAATTAAAAAACGTATGAAAATAAGAGAATGGAAAATGCATAATTATGATAGTAAGAATATAGATAGAAAAATTCTGAAATCGAATAGAGGATGAAAAAAATAGTTGAGTAAATTTTTTTCCTACGAAAATAAAATATTCTTGTGATTTTAAATATATAATGTATTATTTTCCTAAATTTTACAGTTGAAGGACCATTCTGTGCTATTATACACACATGCCTATATTTGTAGGGATATTAAAAGGGAGCTGATATTTCCACATCATTTTTTGATATTTTCACATCATTTTTTGATATTTTCACACGTATGACCCACATATTAGCTAATAAAAATTCAACACATCAGCTAATATGTGGGTTCTATTTGTGGAAATATCAAAAAATGATGTGGAAATATCGGTTTCCTATTAAAAAACCCAAAGATCTCCATATTGCCTAGTTTTGTCATATGTGGATTTTTATCTCATGATCTGATCTTATTTACAACACTGATTTATTTTATTTTTAACAAAATCCTTCCCCTCCATAAACCTTACACCTTTTTATGCTCTAATCTTAGCACCAATCGCTGTTCAACTTTACATTCACCTTTTCTTATTTTGCTCTTAAATTATGTTGATATTGCATGGATGTTAAACCTTCTAAAAATGGATTTTGAGTTCAAACATTATGCAACTTGCTACTTGATTGAGGGACATTAATGCCATTTTTGTTTCCATGGATAACACTTGGGATTAGACTACTAATCCCAGGTCTCTTTTTTGTTTTAAAAATTAGACTTAGGACTGTGATAACAAAATGACTTGGAATGGAGGACTATTTAATACCATGTCCAACTAGGTATTACAATCCCTACCATTTGGGATTAAAATTTGTGGACAAAATTAACCTTTACTTTTGTTTAAAGTAATTGGTGTATCCTATTCTATCCATCTACACTCACAATACCGAGAATACAATATCTTTGTTATTACAAGTAAGGGTATAATGTCCAAACAATAAGTTTTTATCCATTTCTTTAAATAATCTTGGACAAACTAAACATAACATCAGATTATTTTATGTTATCCATGAATAATCCCATTCTAAACAAACATTTAACTAGGACTATTTAATTCTAGGATTAATAGTCTTGAGATCATAATCCATAGAAATATTATAATCCTTACATACAAACATGGCCTAAAGGAACAATAAAGTAGGAGGCCTTTTAATAAGAATAAACAAAATATAGCAAGTTGAACATCCTAAATAGTAGAAGCTTCTTTGAGGAGAGGACACTATAACTAGAAGCTCATCTTTACGTTTAAAAGATCTACATCATGGTTGTTGCATTGTTGTCTATTTTGATGTAGGACAATGTTATGATTCAATTAGTAGCTTATGGGGCTAGTCCCACATTGGTTGTACTTGTATGGGACTCTTGGTGTGGGTTGATATGGTATTTGTTCTCCCTCTCTAGTCTCTAACAGCTAGCTTTTTGGGATGGGTTCTCCTAAGATCAGAATAGTGCAATCCGTGGACTGCCTTCTAAATGAAAAAGGGCTACCTAGAGGTTGGATTAAAATACTAGTAGGTTATGGCGGGCTAGTGTTTCTAGAGTAAAGGAAAGGGATACCTAGAGGCTAGATTAGAATACTGGTAGGTATACGGTAGGCCAGTGTCGCTAGAGTGGAACAGTTGTGGACGTCGATATGGAAGTGTGGTGGCTTGTTATGATTCCATTACTAGCTTATGGGGACTAGTCTCACATCGGCTGTATGGGCAAATTGGTGTGGGTTGATATGGTCTTGGGCTCTCCCTCTCTAACAGCTAGCTTTTGGGGATGAATTCTGTAAGATCATAAAAGACTAGTGTGGGGATAATGGTTAATCTGGACAGGAGGAAAATGAAGACAGTAGGCCTCTTTTATTTTGCCATATTGAATGAGTGGATAAAATAACCTTGATGCAATTTGGTCTTATCATGTATATTTGGCATGGACACCATATTCTGCTAATACACGGTTAATCCGTCATGTCCTTTCTCACCGGATAAAAGCGAACCACAAGTGAGGTGGTTTTGAAATTATCTTACCCAAATAGTGTAAAAACGCTTATAGTAGGAGATCAAATGTGAGCAATTGCCTTTTTAGAAGGATTTTGTAAAAAAATTAAGTTAACAACATTCCTAAAAACTATTTATCAATAATAATAAAAATAAAATCCTAAAAACTAAATAAGTCGTCAAGAATCTGATTGTTAATTCTCCTAGACCAAGCAGAGGATGAAAATACTAATCTACTATGGAGTGGGAAAACTTATTATGCTTTTAGGCTTTTCGTATAGCAACAACTACCATTTAGCCTAGATTTCTTACACAGTAAGCATTCAGATTAGTAATAGGATGTCGAATAAACTCGTAGGAACAAGAAAATCTGTTAGGTGAGATGGGTGTCATATTTATACCATGGAAATCAACTTCAGAGCTCTTACTATTGATTATAATCATTGACCTTGCATGTTCCTCTGATATGTAATAATCTCGTCGTGAACACAATTCTGTGGAAGGTTACCCATCGTATTACAATGTTAGTCATTGCATGTTCATCTTGATACTTTCACAATTGTGATGTATTCTGGTTTCCCTATTTGTTCTGTGTACTACATACTAACTTTTCTTTTTTCTAGATGGTCATGTGATGCCTTCATGGTTCGACATTCACGAGATACCTGTAACAGCAGTAAGTTTTACTTCAACTTCTCTATTTCTCAACATCTCCTTCCATTATCCTTGCTCAGTGATATTTGTTTGTGTAGTTCTTTAGTTATTGGATTTTATGTATTATGATCGAGATATCGCTGGCCACATGTAAAAGGGCGTAGTTATATAATAATGTTAATTTAAAAAGAAAAAAAGAAAGTCATAGTCTAATGGTGGTTGGTTGCAACCCCAGGGTTCCAGCGTCTTAAAAAAAATTGTTTATTTGAAAAAATGTTGATATATTTGCGGTATTTAAAATTTCCATTCAGTAGGGGTTCTCATTCATGCTTTATTCTTGTCAATTGTAGCCGGCTCTTGATGTATCACTTTCCAAATCTATCAGTCTGAAAGATATTATAAAAAGCTCATTTTATGGAACTTAAAGATTTTCAGGTGTCATGATTCTGGAAACTTAAATGTTGCTTTATAATTGAATATGGAGACTCACTAAACAGAGAGCAGTCTATCTTGTTATTGATTTAACCATCTATGGTGGCATGATTTGCAAAACTGAACTGTGCTGTAATAATCTTTGTTCTACGAAGTAACTACACCAGTGGAAAAAGCATAAATTTGTGCAGACTGTAGGTTTCTATTTCCATTGTATTAACAACATGCTACGTACTAAAAGTAAAATATATAGGTCAAATTGCAATAGTGTCCCAAAGAAACTTCTCAGCACATACAGATATTTCTGCCGATCCTTCAGCAGTACTGCTTCTCATGATTCCTAAAGCAAACTCTAGAAAGTGCTTCGAAAGGCCCATATTTTTTCATACTCAAAAAAAAATTGATCCTAGCTCAGAAGGAACGCTAGCTATATGCTTAACACATGCAAGTCGAACAACTACATCATACTACCAAACACCAACTTCCAGCTTCTCTGGAGCCTTCCAATTCAACTCAGGTTCTAAAGGACCCCCAATAGCATGCTGCCATGGCTGAGGAGTTCACTGCTCTTGGCAAGCGAAGCATTCTTTCTTTCATATGTGAGTTATCTCTCTCTGTGAGAAGCTTCTCGCTGTCACTGATGCCCCTAAGAACTATACTATGCCACTAGGGGCGAGACACTTTGTCTATGGACATTGTAGAAAGGAAAGGTTTATCTGCTCATAATGATATTCATTTAAGTCTTCGGCCCATATTTTTTCATACTCAAAAAAAAAAATTGATCCTAGCTCAGAAGGAACGCTAGCTATATGCTTAACACATGCAAGTCGAACAACTACATTATACTACCAAACACCAACTTCCAGCTTCTCTGGAGCCTTCCAATTCAACTCAGGTTCTAAAGGACCCCCAATAGCGTGCTGCCATGGCTGAGGAGTTCACTGCTCTTGGCAAGCGAAGCATCCTTTCTTTCATATGTGAGTTATCTCTCTCTGTGAGAAGCTTCTCGCTGTCACTGATGCCCCTAAGAACTATACTATGCCACTAGGGGCGAGGCACTTTGTCTATGGACATTGTAGAAAGGAAAGGTTTATCTGCTAATAATGATATTCATTTAAGTCTTCGGCCCATATTTTTTCATACTCAAAAAAAAAAATTGATCCTAGCTCAGAAGGAACGCTAGCTATATGCTTAACACATGCAAGTCGAACAACTACATTATACTACCAAACACCAACTTCCAGCTTCTCTGGAGCCTTCCAATTCAACTCAGGTTCTAAAGGACCCCCAATAGCGTGCTGCCATGGCTGAGGAGTTCACTGCTCTTGGCAAGTGAAGCATCCTTTCTTTCATATGTGAGTTATCTCTCTCTGTGAGAAGCTTCTCGCTGTCACTGATGCCCCTAAGAACTATACTATGCCATTAGGGGTGAGGCACTTTGTCTATGGACATTGTAGAAAGGAAAGGTTTATCTGCTAATAATGATATTCATTTAAGTCTTCGGGTAGCACCACTAGATCTTCAACAAGGTGGAAATTCTCGTATTCCATATGTACATGTTCCTGCGGTTCGGATGAGTATTATTGTTTATATCGCTACGACTATAAGCACTTTCTTGTTCCTATTAACAAAACATCCCCTTGTGTAGCTTGTTACATGGGTCGTGAGTGGGAGCTTAGTTTTCGTCTTGATATGCAACCTTGGATTGCTGTTGCATATTCAGCTCCTGTCCGTAATGGCACTGAAGTACTGAATCTATCGGCACCATAGTGGTGACATACAACTTTGGATCTGACAGCCAGCCCAGTAACCTTTCGGAATGGGGGATCCCCGAACCTGGGTGATCTATCCATGACCAGCCACTCAGTGAAAAAAAAGAATATGCTATTGAGGAGAAAGAAGAGAGACAAAGCACAAGAAGTGGTAGCTGTTAAGGCGAATTCTTTCTCGTATTATGATGAGAAAGAAGGGCAGAAAAAGCTGCTAAAATCCAATTCTCACCCTCCACTCATGAGTTGTTGCCCTATTTTCTTTTTCTTCGCTAGCCTTGTGGTTTAGTTACTTAATTAAGAGCTATCCCCCTCCCACACAAAAAGAGTTCTTCCTCATTCAGTCAGATTCTTTAGTAAGATATTGTTCCTTTTTCCTTTTGTTTGAATCTTCATATAAATTTTCAATTCCTCGTACTCCTCCCTTCATTCATTGAGTTGGGGGAATCTATAGGAGGCCCAATACGCATTTGTATGCTGGAGCTTTCCCATGGTTTAAGAAGACCAAATTTGGGTCAAAATGCAGGTGCCCAATTCTTTCTTGATATAGAAGATTGGCTACCCAAGTTGTCACCCAATTTCGATTTGGCCCTTTAAGTCGCAAAAAATCTCAATTTAGTTATTCAAGTTAGCATGGTTCAATTAACTCCAAACATTGACTTCAACTTAATTTTTTATAACCAGAAGGGTAAAATTGTCATACAACACTAAATATATGTTTAAAAATAAAACAAAAAATAATAAATCTCAAAAATAATACCTAGTATAATTAAAAATAAAACAAAAAAATAATTCTCAAAAGAACATGAAAATTAATTAAGTCTGACCCGGAAATCATTTTAAACTAAAATCCTTTTTAATTAATTAAATCCATTTTAAAAATTATTAATAACCCTTTGTGGATCTATTGTTGATTGAAGTTTGGGCTGATTAATTAGGGGTGATATAGATTTGGACAAAAAAGGTGATTAGGTGCAATTGTAGCCGTGAAACTCATTCAATCAGCCATGGTAGAGTTATTGCTTCTGCTAACATAATTAATGATGAATATATATAGTACACATTAAAATCATGCACATCCAATATTCAGAAGCTTATAATTATCGATCTTAAAGGAAATAGTAGATCATACAAATATTAACCCTAGCTAGTAATTGATTGACGAGTTAAAGAAGGATGAAAGAGAATTTCAACAGAAAAATGAATCACAAAGTTTGGATGAATAACTGAAAATTAAATGCAGAAAATGAAATTGCGAAGAGAGATTCTAGAGAGAGGAAATTGAAATGAAGAGAGAGAAAACACAATTCTGTTCTGCGTCGAGTTGCTCTCTACAACTGATCAGTTCTCAACAGCATGATTCTGTGTTTCGATCATGGAGGATGTGGAGACGGGTGTTTGGGCTTTTAGAATGGGAGAGAGGACCTATGAGAGAGAGCAGTAAATTTGGATAAAAAACCTAGCCCCAGTGATGGGTCGGGTTTTATTTCAGTGATATCATCGGAGAAGTTTGAGTTGGGATTTAGGTGAAGAATGGATTGGATCTTGGTTGGGGGTTGATGTGAGTTCTTGGTGTGTTAGCGTGTGTAGCGGGTCCAATAGTGTTGCCAAAATACATTAACATGTTAGCGCAGTTTGTTTAGGTACGAACGTTCCAAAACATGGAACACTTTCATTCCAAAACATTAAATTGAGCAATCAAGAACTTCTTTTCCTATTTAGTAACAAGTGACTGAAATTTTTATTCCACAAGAATGATTACAACTATATTTTATGATTTTGCAAACGACGGACATCTTTATATAGTCATTAGGCCTTACAATGGCTGGGATCAAATCTAATAAAAGATTAAGATCGCCCATCTATAACATTCCTCCAAAATATCTAGAATATCTTTCAACTTAGGAGATGTTTGATAAAAATTGAATGAATCTGAATCTGAATGAGTTGAATTTGAATCTGAATGAAAAAAACTGTTTGATAATTGATATGTCTGAAACATCTGAATGACAAAACTTTATTATTTTACCCTTCTGAAAAAATTTAAAATTGTTGTAATTTATTTAATATTACTTAATATAATAGTTAATATATTTTTTTTATTTTTAAATTATTTTTAATTTTTTTTACTTTATTCAGCTGCTCATTCAGCCATTCAGCTAAAAAAATCTAACTTAGCCATTCAGCTCATCCATCTTACTGATTCAACCATTCAGACCAAAACAAACGCACTGACCGATTCAGCCATTCAGATTCAGCTCTAAACAAACACCCTCTTAGTTATCACATAAGATAAATCTAAAACGTTTTATCGGAAACCCTAATATTTACAAGATAACTCTAAAAATATCAGCTACTATCACCAAGTGAACACCTTGTGGGCGTCCAATAAGGGTAATGTGGTGTAGCATCTTGAAAATGCGCATGTTGCGACATACTTAACTATATTTAACTATATCTTTAAGAAATTATCCTAATGTATTTGGTTTCGATTAAACGTATTTCTTACCAAAATAACCCCAAGAACCTACCCCTAATACCATAACATGTCATGTTTCTCATTCCCCTTTTTGTTCCATGTACCATATCGAACCTGATAACGTTAATTCAGATCTGAATGTTGGTTTAAATCAATATAGGATTGGTTGCGAAATTGGGGACTTTATGTTGCAGGTGGTGATGGTGGATTTGCAGGTGGGGGAAACAAACAAATAGTGATGAATTTGTTCTTGGTATGTGTGTGTTCTCGGTGTGTCAGTGTGTGTATTTGGATTTGTAGGTGGGGAAGACGAACAAATATAGTTTTATCTTTTGTTTTATTTTTAAACTTAAATTTGGTGTTCTATGACAATTTTATCCTTCTAGTATAAAAAATTGAGCCCAAGTCGACGCCAGGAGTGGATTGAATCAAATGTTATTGGAGAAGTCTGATCCAAAATTAATTCAGGGGTGATTGTAAAGCTACCCAAAAGGTAATTGGGCATGTTCCTAGAGTAGAAGGCCAGTAGTTTTGTACTTTCAGGTTGAATTAGGGTTTTTTATATTATGTTATATAAGGAGGAGATCCTGCAATCGTAAGAAGTACGAAATTTTCAAAAGATAGTGGAGCTGTCAGCGGGCCGGCCGTGGACTAGTCCAACGTATAAAATTTTTCGAGTGGCAACTTGGAGGGCAAGTTTGTAATTTAGCCAATATAATATGTTCTATCATCTCGATACCAAAAAAATTGTTCTACTATCTCAGCTTGTGTATATTCATTCTCAGATTGCACGAATAAATAGCCTAGGAGAAAAGGTACTGTGGCTGAATTCTAGTAGTGCAACCTTCTTATCAGATGTACAAACCTTTTAGATTGTAGCATGATATAATAAGTTAATCAATTAGTTATGGTTGTCAAAATATATGCCTGCAACATGTTTTGGAAGCTTCAAGTGATTGTCCTTCCAAAATATAATGAAGGCATGCTTTGATAACCATAACTGATTGATTAACTTACTACCCCATGCTACAATGTATTAACAACTTCCTACTGGACACACAAGAGTCTTTTACAGTTGAGTGTATAAAAATACTTTACATGGTTCACAGCTGTATGTCGGTCTTTTTTATTTGTGACTTTTTTGGAATCACGTCTACTGTTTCAGAATGGCACAACAAAATTTTATCCAACTTCTGTAATGTTACGGAAAGTAAGAGATTATAATGCATAAAAAAAGGAATGTTCAACCCAGTACCATCAATTTATTTTGTTTTGTGTGGATTTCTTTTTGTGCCCATTTGCTATGTTATTACATCATCATGCTGATTTCATACACATTCATTTTGCAATCTGTTTTCTAAAACATATCAGGATTCTCCAAAAGATGAAAGTGCAGTGCTCAAAGCAGTTCAAAATGTGCATGCTATGATAGACAAGGAGGTAGCTGCTGGCACAAATCCGAATAACATATTTGTGTGTGGATTTAGTCAAGGAGGTCTCCCTTTCTCACGTTGTCTCTCGCTACACTTGAAAACACACTTATCCTTTGTGTTCATTCTTATTGTTAAATTGCAATGAGTTTTGCAGGTGCCTTGACCTTGGCAAGCGTTTTACTGTACCCAAAAACTTTAGGAGGAGGTGCCATATTTAGTGGATGGGTACCTTTTAATTCTTCTTTGGTAGAACGAATTACCCCAGACGCAAAGAAGGTATCTTCTAACACACTAATGGTGTCTGGTCTTTCATTTAAACAATCTTCAATATCTTTTGGCACATGAATGTGGTTGTTTGTTGACTTGTTTTTCCTATGCTTAAATGGTAACACTATGTCTAATAGATGGATGATCAGCCAGTAGCATGTTGGTAAGATGGCATGTAAAGAGAGTGAACTCGAGTGCGAAGTGAAGTCCAACTTTAAGCCCGTCTTTCAACCTTGTTTGTACATGTTTTATTTTTAACAAACTAAAAAAGTTGTAACATGTAACCTTTGTCCTCAGGGTTCTGGGGCAGGAAACATGAAATGGGGCATTTTGAGAGTTGTAGATCCAGTGGTTGATCTAGGATTTGGACTTGGGCGACTAAAAGTATACATGTAGGGTACTAGGGGGTGGTGTTATTGTAATGGAAATGGTATTTTGTGGGGACAAGTCTAAAAATATAGGGACTTTGTTTAGAGATAAACTAAATAACCATGTAAATTTTAGAAATCACCAAAATATTTTGGGCATCATGGGCCCCCTTGCACTCCATAAATACGCTACTGCAGTAGATATTGCATGCTTGGAATTCAGATAAAGGTGAATGGTTTTGTATAGTATGTGATGAATCAAAAGCTACATTTGGACTTCAAAAGTTGTGATATAAACCCTATTTTTAATCCAGTGCAAGTGCATACAATGTTACATCTCAATTTGGGTTGGCAACTATTGAAACTTATCTCGTAAAACTGGCGTCAAATTTAGAGGATAAATGTTATTTTTCTAAATCTCAATGCTCAATGTTGTGTTAGTGTGTTACTATTATAACGATCCCTTTTTCTTTTCTTCTAATTTTTGTATCTTGCGATTGTAATAATACACTTTCACTTACTATAGCATGAGACCCTCGTTATTAAATTTGTTTAGGCAGGTCAATTGTTATACCATTATAATGATTCTAATGCTAAGAAATTCATTATGTTGTTTGATGTTTTCGTTTACTCTTGATAAGTATCTGATATCTGAACACATGTGCAGACGCCTATACTGTGGAATCATGGTATGGCTGACAAGACGGTATTGTTTGAAGCTGGACATGCAGGTCCACCTTTTCTTGAGAAAGCCGGCATAAGCTGTGAGTTCAAGGTAATATCTTGTTACTCTTCCTTTTTTTTGATAACAGGGAGTTTCCCAACCGCAGTTGGACCGCGTCCCCGTGGCCCCATGAACCATTTATGGCCTTGATAAATTGTTGCTAGTGAGAGTCGAACCTAAGATGTCTGGGTTTACGGCTCATCCCAAGGCGACCTTAAACCACTGTGCCAACTACTAGGGTTTCTTGTTACTATTCCTTAAAACACCGTCATGATTTATATATTGCTAACAAAATTTGGTTTGTCACGAATCACAGGCGTACCCAGGTCTTGCTCATTCAATAAGCAGCGAGGAGCTCCGCTACTTAGAATCATGGATAAAGCCTCGTTTACAGAGTTCTTCATGAAAGGTTGAAATTTCGTGTGGTTTTATCATCATAGATCCAGATTGTTTTAAG
>CM035103.1:4720728-4909099 GCA_020205505.1 Panax japonicus
TTATCATGCATATGGACTACATCAGACTATATTTTCAGCCTATAATATGTGCTCTAGCATATTATGTCATTAATGTCCTATTTCAAGCTTTCTAGCGAATAAAAAATTGACTAACATTTATGCAAGATTAAGCATAACATGAAAATTGACTTTGACACCGATGTTAAAATTAAATGGAAACTAACATGTAAATCCACAAAACGAAAGCGGTTGAACCGGAATATCAAATCTACAAGCAATGCCACGAACACAGTTACTACGATCCTTCGTACAAACACTTCTCGTTAATATGGAGTTGTTACTAACAACGATCCAAACGAACTCAGGTATTCACACAAATTACACACAAGCCTATTGATGGAAGCTTGGAATACTAGAAAGAGTATTTAGAGAGAAAACTATCTGGAAAAAATAATGCGTTATTTTTCCTTAGCCCTACACTTTGCAGGAATCAGTATTTAAACCAATTAATATGGGATAAGTTTACAACTGTCTAAATCAGGAGAATCATCTCATATAGAGTATTAGTCATATCAAGTATTATCTAAAATACGATGGGACTCTTCCAATCCCAATTGGGTTATCCAATATTCATACCCGAGTGGAGTCCATGATTCACGGGTCCGACCTGGATCAATTACTAACAGTTTTAAAATTAGGAAAAAAAACTGCACTATATTGGGATAAATTGTAGGGACCTAAAATCAAACACATATCATGCACTGCTAATTAAAAATCCAACATGCACAATGTTGGGATGATAAAGCCTTGAAAGCAAAGCAACTTCTGAGTTGAATTGAGCTCTTGTCTCGTCCTTATGAGTTGGAATTCTCACCATTTTCATAACAACTACCATCTGCTTGTAAATTCCCCGCCAGAAGCAAACTTGTTCCCAACAAATAACTAGGAAAGATCAACTGTCCAATCCTCTTGAGATACTTCCCAAGTCTCCACATTCTCAGAATCCAAAATCATTGACCATGAGTCCTGTTGGGTCATGATATTTCGCCTATTCGGTCAAATGTGTGACACCCCCAAAACATGTATACATCACCCATCTTGAGTCGCCAGAAAAATACACTATAAAAATTATTTACAACTTCATTTATACAACTGTCGTGCAAAATACGACAACATATATACTGTGAGTTTAAATACAAATACATATACCTACTCTGACTCATGTCACAATTGCACCTTACATAAAGGTACAGTCAAAAATTGTTTTACAAATTAAAATCTTTGGAAAGTGCTCAAGGAAACCTTCGTACATAGGAGGTCATGAATCTAAGTTATGATAGATATCATATGTCCAGAGAATTATCCTTTGTTGACCCAATAAATCCCAAAGAAAAACGAGAAGATTACTATTATGTTCCTTCCAATGGTGAGTCTTCTCTTGACATATAACTATCTCCACTGTCTCTAAGTGAAAATTATATTTCAAATAAACCCCAAGATTATATAGGTAGTACTCGTAGATATACTCAGCAAGTGGATGTGCACAACCCTGTCTTATGATAACACAAGGTTGTATGTCATTAGACATCTTGTATGATAGTGACAAAACACCCTTCCAAAGTTGGGTTTTCCTCACCCTATTCGGTTCACCAAAATTAAATATCAAATGACGTATACAATACGACACACTTATCTAAAGTTCTCAATAAAATTATTTCCATACTATTTAGGGAGAACCTCAATAGCTATAGACCACTGTTCTATTCCCCTGTTATCCCCGCTCGACCCAACTACACTCTTATTACCTGAAAGGAATTGTGAAGCAAAAGGGCGAGCACAACTAGCCCAGTAAAGAATATCATAACTAAAGATAATTAAATTATCAATAGCTTTTGTCAATAATAAATCAGAGATTTAGAACAAATGGTAGATGATAAAACTTTTCAACCATAGTTGCAGCGGAACGAGCAATCCATTAAAAGAGTCAAATAGACCATCAGGTCTATTATCTTCTCCATGTTAAAAGTCCACCAATAATATTTTATCCTTGTAACATCAATCATCAATTCCTGTCCACAATCATATGAATAACTCATAATCATAATTGTGATTCTAAATTTCTTTTCGCACCCAGGACGAAGATAATTTTCATCTCCTATCTTCACCTGAAATATCAAAAATCATGGTTATACCAAATCACAATCCCTACTCATAATCATACTAATAAATTCATCTTTGCACTACAGCCAAAGATATTCATTAACAATTCATCTTTGTACTACAGGCCAAAGACATACAACTGTATTTTAGAAGAGTCAAATAGAGCATGATATCTACTATCTTCTACGAATTTAAAAGTTTATTATCAATATTTTATCACTGAGACTCAGCTTAATAAATAATCCACATCATCGAATCACCCCTGCACTACTGCCAAGGATATTCGTTAATATCACATCCATGAATTATCCATGCACTACGGCCAATGATATTCATTATTATCACATCCTTGAATTAATATTTCATTGTTGAGACTCAGCTCAATAATTAATCCACATCATCAATTCATCTTTGCACTATAGGCCAAATATATTCTTTTAGTATCACGACCACGAATTATCCATGCACTACGGGCCAAAGATAATCGTGTTTTCATCAACGGTACTGATCATGCCATAAAACAATTCATCTTTGCACCCTTGGCCGAAGAGAATCCATAGCTATAATCATACCAAAAACTGTCTATCAATGCACTACGGCTAATGAGGACTTTTTCCACATCATTTGTAACATTACGGTCATGATTATTCCGAATAATCCCCGGTCATAATTATACCAAGTCCATCTATGCACTACAGGCCACAGATGACTTTCAACATAATATATACATGAGGATGATGACAATGATATAAGTATTAATCAAACAAAAACAAGGATAAATATTAAAGATTTTAAATTTATCCAAATATTATCAATCGCTTAATAAACTCATAATCAAATATTATTAATATTATAATAATATTTTAATCACTTCTTAAACGTATAAATAATTTATTTTAATTGTTTACACTTTACCAAATAATGCATTTAATTATTCAAAAATGACATACTCATAAGATTTCATCACCAATGATTAAATCTTTTATCAAAAATATCTGCATATACCCTATATAGGATTCTCAAGCCATAAAATCCTATTTTCCAACTTTGTTACTTCACATAACATATTTAACTCATTTACTCATAACTAGATCATTTTTATGAAAAATACCAAATCAGTCCCAAAAATATTTCTTTTCTAGGATTTAGCAGAATATAGTCCCATATTGAACATATATTTTTCTCGAAATTTTTAAAATTCATTTACTATTTTTTAAAAATCAATTTCTAATTAATTCCTTAAGAAATTAGCTACCTCAAGTTTAACTCCAGAAATTCCCAAATCTTGGCAGGATCTTACACATGTTAACGTGATCTTCTAGTTTAAATTTTAAGGTCATCAGAGTTATAGAACTCCGATTATAGCATTTTTCGTCGAAAAAACCTAAATATTGAAATGGTCATAACTTGCTCATTTTAAGTCGGAATGAGCTTATTTTTGGACAGGAGGTACCTTATACCATATACTTTCATGTCCCAAAGGCCGAAATTTTTGTCACAAATTAAGTGGCCGAAAATGCTCTTTTAAAAATCTGGGCAGTAGCTTTTTCCCATTTTTCACTTTTTCGTGCTTTGCAAAAATCAGTCCATACGAAAATCTACAACACCTTTTCTAGTGATTCCACTTGGATAAGTTAGAAAACTCATAGATCTAAATCTAGAACTTGACCATACTCAAAAATTCAAAATATAATAGGAGATATGGTCAATTGAATTTCATGTTCCATTTCCACCAAAATCTGATTTTCAACCCTTTATGATTTCTAAGAAACTTTCATATTTTCACATAATAACTAACATAACTCATCATAACACTTACTAATACTACATATACCCATGATTTTCATTAGTCAAATGCTTTTATTATGACTCTCATCATAATCAACATAAACAGATCATTTTCATAATTTAATAAGGAATGAATACAAAGGATCATTCACCATGCATGTGGTAATCCATATAGATAGGTTATTCCAATAGAATAATAAAGTATGGAATAATAGAAGAATTCACCATGCGTGCTATAGACTGCACAAGCAAGTTATTCCCAACAGAATAATAAATAATGGAATCAGGTCCGGCGTAAACGCACAGACAAGATTTTCCGACAGAATAATAAATAATGAAACCAGGTCCGGCGTAAACGCACAGACAAGATATCCCGACAGAATAATAAAGAACAGAACTAGGTCAGGTAAAATTCGTACCGACAGGATGTTCCAACAGAATAATAAAGAATGGAATAATAGAAGAATTCCACCATGTATACGGTACTTCGTATATACAGGTTATTCCAACATAATAATAAAGAATGGAATAACAGAAGAATTTCACCAAGTATAGGGTAGTCCACGTATACAGGTTATTCCAACAGAATAATAAAGAATGGAATAACATAAGTTCTCTTCATGAATACAAAAGAAATAATACCCCTTATGAGTACAACAAATAATATCCCTTACCTTAAAATAAAGCTGGATACTGGAATAGAGAGGTAGCAGACTTCTCTTCTTCTTTCTCTCTATAATTTCTCTCTATAATAATTGCTCTATAACTTTAGTGAATTGGTGAGAAATGAAGGAAGAATGAGCTTCTATTTATAGAAAAACATAGTTTCGATAACTGCACATTTTGGGACTTGAAAAATTATAGTACAATACCTACAACTTTTCTTTCATTTTTAATTTAGTCCTGCAGGTATTATTAAACTTGCACCACCTCCCCTAATAGTAAATCATGTGATTCAATAGTTCAATCATGTGAATCAATAGTTATAATCATGTGAAAATATGAATTACGGTATAGTACCTCCATCTATACCTCCATCTTTAATTTAATCATGCAAGTATTATCAACCTTGCACCAACTCCCCTAATAGTATAAGAATGTGATTCAATGGTACACACATGTGAACAAATAGTTATATAAGCATGTGAATTAGTAGCACTTAATTGATCATTTATCTGATAAATTCCCCGATTTATCAATCTAACCCCCAGACATCAATTATCATCGAAATAGATGTCGATTTCTACTAACACTAATAATCCAAACACAATGGAACTATCAAATTCATCTTTAATCAACACGAACTTATTCATCATTAATATTATAACTCACAATATTTAACAACCAGGTCGTTCCCAGGAAAGAGGGGGCTTTCCAATAAGGATTTCTCCCTATTGGCGCGTCTACCTTTTTATATCATAAACATCACGGAGTTGAAGCATCATCTTAAAGCATGAGTCCGCAATATAATCTTTCTGATCTGATATTGTTCCTGAGAGAGATCTCCAATAACCAGTAGAGCAATCATTACTAAATCTCCCGAAACCCCATAACTTTTTACCTATAAAGGTAAATTACCTTAGATGTCATAACAAACACTAATAGATCTGAAGTTGACAAAACAGGACATCCAAAAGAAAGAAACATATAATAAAAAATCATGGGGTCTAGCAAAATGCGCAAACACACATAAAAATTAATCAATAACCACTTGCACAAACTCATAACATGAACAAATAGAAATCATAAAAAATCATTAAAAGTAATTGAAAGTTTGATGAATAGTTACCCATATATATTTGAAGATCGAAAGTGGAATCGAGTGAAATAGGAGAGATAATGACCAGCTTTTTTGTGGACCAACACATGTGCAACATGAGCATGTCTACCGTCTATATAAGTATCTGTGTTTCATATATACTCCACCCGTTCCCAAAATAAAACTCCACTTGCAAAAACAAAGGCCAAGTGATCTAATATTTTGGAATGAATGTTGTATATTACAGTATTCAAATATTATAACAACTGTCAGTTTAGGTCATATAGATTTGTGTCTTGGTTGCAAATTTAGGTTCAATCTAAAATCTAGGTCTCAAAAAATTCAGTTAGCAAAATTCTAGCACACAACATCAATTGAACTAGTGTAAATTGTATATAAAAACAAATAAGCCCAAATATATATAGAGAAGGAGAAGGAGAAACCTGTTTTTATTAGAGAGGAGTTTGTACTCGTTAATCTTGCGGCCACCGCCTTTAGTGGTGTTGCTGGCACCTTCTTTCCACTTGTTCGGTACTATCACCTTCGACAGCTTCTTCTCACTTGTTCAATCTCAACTCAATTCAAAACCCTAGCTTTCAAATTCGAACTTAATTATAATATATGCCTCCTAGAACATAAATACCATATGCATAAACATATACTGTATGTAAAAATCATGACGAAAGAGTAAATGTACTTACACTTCTCACAAACCATTGTTATTGGGGATTTTACCGCCAACTAACTTAATAGCACAGGAACGAAAATTTGCGATTGAGGTCATCAGTCCCTGAATCAACTAAAAAAAGTTCATCAAAAAAATTAACATAGATATATACCTTCTTTTCGAGTTGAGAGGCAGCAGAGAAATTGTTCAAATTGTTAGCTTGAAGGCCTTCGTGACACATCTTAAGCAACCTCTCTTCTCTTTTGTTCTTTTGGATCTCAACCATGTTGTCCTCCCTCTTTCGTCACCCTTCATCGGTATAGACGACAACCTTGTACCTACTTCGCCCCTTGATTGGAGACGATTTGAGGGGATTTACAGGGAAGAGGAGGAGATCAAACCGAGGTGAAATTTATTGAGGATGAGATGAAAAGGATCGAGGCTGAAGAAGAGGAGTACTTTAATTTTTTGTCGATACCATTTGGGAGTTGCGTTGTTGTGGATGACAAAATTCTTCTTCTGATCGGTGGCTAAGGATGATTATGAGGATGAGGAAGAGGAAGAGGAAGAGGAAGATGATGAGATGAGATTATACCAACTCGGGAATTAGAATGATATTGGACGAAATTGATTTAAATTGATTAAGAGTCGACTTTAGAATCATCTTTGCTGCTTCTTTTATATATAAAGTATTGATATGTAAGGAAATGAAATAATTAATAATTCACATAACAATGACTCTAATGCCATTTTTGTGTAGAAAATATAATTACAAACAATTATATTAATGTAAAAACGCGAAAACATGACATTAATTATATTAAAAAAAAATTCTGTAATCCCTTGAATCACCTTTATGAGTTATTATTAATTGAAGAAGGTTTAAAATCATACTGTACGAAGACAAATTAACTCTTGATTTGATATTCAAGTTCTAACTTACCCTTTTCTTACCTAAGTTATTTGCCTAAAAATAGTCATATAAAACTGTATAATATAAGCAAATTTTATTATCCCTATATCACACCCTCCACTTACAAATAACTTAACTTATTTATTTATAAAACTAACAGAACTTAAAACAAAACTTATAAGTTTTTTTTCATCTTAACTTAAATGAAATGAATTATATGAAAAGAAGAGATGAATTTTAATTTCAAAACTAACTAATAGTAAGTGGAGTGGCCGATTAAAGATATATTTCAAATTTTGAATTTTATTTATCCAAAGCAAAATTTGTCTCTCAACAATTCTTCTAACGGAGTAATGTTAAGGGTTTAATTTTATTGGCACAATCACAAGAAATGTATTGCAACAAATGTAATAATTTCACATTATTTGGGACAAATTTTTTTAAAATGTCTAGGCTATGCTTGTTTGCAAAGATTATACTTGGGATAAGACTATTAATCCCAATTGTCTTGTTTATTTTCAAATTTAGACTTGAGATTATTAGTCTCAGAATTATAAAATGACTTAATAGTCTTGACATTATAATTATAATTCCGAGATTATAATCTTAGGATTAATAGTCTTTGAATTATAATCCTATGAATTATAATCCCGGGATTATAACTCCATGAATGTTAATGTGTAGGGCTGAGCAAGTAACCAAATTAGAATCGAAATCGCACCAAAATCCGCACGAACCGCACCAACGATTCCGGTGTATGTGACGGTTTTAAGTGAGTTGAATAACCAAAATTACGGTTCCGGTTTGGTTACTAGCCAAAATCGCACGCATAAAATCAAAACCGCATCATGTGTGTCTATGTATGTATTATCTTTAGTAAATTCTAAAGTTACTGTAACAACCCCAAAATAGGTCCATTCCATCCAACCCATTCTGAGTCGCCAAATACATGGTACAGAAAACAACTACAACTTTATTACAACAATTGTCGTGTAAAATATAACAACACATATGATGTGAGTTTGTATACAAATATATATCAAATGTGACTCATGTCCCAACCGTGGACAGCACCTCATAATGACACCTTACATAAAGGTATAGTCGAAAACTGTTTTAGAAATTAGAATCTTTGGGAAGTGCTCAAGGAAACCTTCATACATGGGAGGTCATGCGTCTAGGTTATTATAGATATCATATGGCCACAGAATTATCCTTGGTTGACCTAATAGACCCCAAAGAAAAACAAGAAGATTACTATCATATTCTTCCCAATGGCAAGTCTTCTCCTGACATATCATTATCTCAACTGTCTCTAATTGAGAGTTATATTTTAAATAGACTCCAAGATCATATAGATAGTGCTTGTAGATATACTCAGCAAGTGGATGAGCACATCCATGTCTTATGATGACATGAGGTGGTATGTCATTAGACATCTTGTATGACAGTGGCAAAACACCCTTCCAACGTTGGGTTCGCTTCACCCTAGTTGATTCGCCAAACATAACTACTAAATGATGACCACCGTTCAATTTCCCTGTTATCCCCCGCTCGACCCAGCTCCACTTGTATTACCTGAAAGGAATTGTGAACCAAAAGGGTGAGCACAACTAGCTCAGTAAAGAATGTTATGACTAAAGATAAATAAATTATCAATAGCCTTCAACAGTAATAAATCAGAGATTTAGAACATATTGTATATGATAAAAAATTTCAACCATAGTTGCAGCGGAATGAGCAATCCATTAGAAGAGTCAAATAGACTATAAAGTCTATTATCTTCTCCATGTTAAAAGTCCATCAACAATATTTTATCCCTATAACATCAATCAACAATTCCTGTCCACAATCACATGTATAACTCATAATCGTAATTGTTGTTCTAAATTCCTTTTCTCATCCAGGACAAAGATAATTTTTATCACCTGAAACATCAAAGATCATGGTTATACCAAATAACAGTTCATGTTCATAATCATACTAATAAATTCATCTTTGCACTACGGCCAAAGATATACATCAATAAGTCATCTTTGCACTACATGCCAAAGATATTCATCAACAAGTCATCTTTGCATTACATGCCAAAGATATATATCAACAAGTCATCTTTGCACTACAGGCCAAAGATATTCATCAGTTGGTCATGTTCATCTAAACACCTGTTCATCTTTGCACTACGGGCCAAAGATATTCATCAGAAATCATTCATCTTTGCACTACAGGCCAAAGATATTCAATTATATCATCATTTAGGACTGAGGATGATGAAAAATATTTTAAAGGAAACAAATCCAGTGAAACAAAATAACAAGTATTAAGGATTCGTACTTTAAACAATCTGAGTTTTAAAATACTTCATAAATAATCATACTGAAGTAAAATTCAAGAATGATCAAAACATGGATACAATCCAAGCTAGTATCCAGAATAGATATTTTGGACAAAAAGAAGAAATTTCATTTTTTTGGTGAATAGTGTCGTATTCGTGAATAGTGTCGTATACGTGAATAGTGCCGTATACGTGAATAGTAACTCCGACACCAAAAGATAGAAATTTCACAAAAAACATCTTTACGCTTCGTGAATAGTACTCGTGAATAGTAACTCGTGAATAGTAACTCGTGAATAGTAACTCGTGAATAGTAACTCATGAATAGTAACCCCGACATGAAAAAGTTCCAAATTTGATAAAAAGTTCCAACCAATATTTTAGCATAATGATATTGAAGAAATAATATCATTTTAGAAGAAAATAACATCCCTTACCTCGAAAGACAGTACCTCTGACTGGAATAACACTGAATGAACTTGCACCGTATAGCAATACTCAAAGTATACTCAAAATACTCACAAGAATACGCTCGATAATATAGAGAGAGAAAACTTCAGTTTCTGGTGTGATTTTCAATTATAACCTAAGCACCCTATTTATAGGAAATTGCTTAAAACACCAAAGTAGAAAATTTAATAAATTAATATTATTTAAACAAATATTATATGCATCATTTGAAATCTTAATTTCAGCTCTCAACACATTTATATCACATGTTAAATGAGTCCTAACAATGTAAAAAACGTTTTTGTAATTAAAAATATTTTAAACTTCCAAAAATCAATTATTTCGGAACTTCAGAACTTCAATAATTCATAATAAATAGCTCTTTTATCAGAAAAATTCAAAACACGCGACTTTCCAAAGGAAATTCAATTCTCTACAACTTTGCAGAAGGAAGTTTTTCCAAATTCCAAACAGAAATTGACCGAAATCTACAAACGGACGATTTTACAGGCTATAATCAAATTTCGGTCAATAATTGTGTCCACCAACACACAAAATATGTGTTAAACATTTAATGCCACAAAAATACTCTTCCTCCTCATATACTCATATATTCCACATTCATTATAAAATATCACCGTTAATATATTATTAAAATAATATATTTAAATGAATTATTTTATCAGAAAAAGATAAAATATTAATTTTTAACAATTGTCACATTAAAAATTTTCTCCATCTATATCCATATAAAATCAATATTTTTCTCATCATATAAATCAATAAGTAATTATTCATAAATAATATTACAGAATCACAGTACTGGCAACCAGGCCGTTCCCAGGAAAGAGGGGGCTTTCCAATAAGAATTTCTCCTTACTGGCGCGCAATTAGGTGACCAAACCTCTCCTTAGACAGAATTTTCTAGACATTGCCAATAATGTTATCTAATAATATTATTCAGATAATATGAATTATTGCTTCAATAATGAAAATACTGTGTAATGACAATTATTGAAATAACAACAATATAAAATATCAATGCAGCAATTATTGACTCAACAAAATAAAATACTGAATAATAATTACTGTAACAATTATTGAGTAGTGTCTTCTTACGTAAGAATCAATAAGACAAAAATATTGTGTAATACCGTGTGCTACTGTGCAACAACGCGTATTACTTTACTTTACCCACCGGGTATTCCAACAGTGTTAACAGTAACAATTACGCCGCTATTTATAAAAAATTTAATTTATCGTTTTCTTCATCCGACAGTTATTCTGTTACGGGGCCCACAAAAGGCTGCGTCGTCGTACGAATATTCCCCGACAGAAAGAATATTCCACGACCAAACGAATATTCCCCGACAACAATAAGTATTTTATAACCACTTACTTATTTTGAAAAAAATTCATATATCACCCTTAACTTTAACCTTTTACTGAATTGTAATTATAAGAAAAATTGAATACTTTTATTTCATAAAATTCGGGGTCTTACAGTTACTTTTCACTTGAACACGCTCAGAGAAAACCCCAGTCTTGCATTGTCATTTTTTTACCAATTGAAAGAAGATGATTAGAGGTTATATAGTCAAAAATTGAGCATTTGGGTTTTTGAATTTCGAATTTGTTTGATGCGTTACTAGAGGGGCTTACAGGTGAGGGGCCAAATTCGTTAGTTCGAGCACTTGATACATTGGTTAAGGTTTATACTATAGTAGTAATAGTCTAATAGAATATTGTTCAAATTAGATATAGTTAGGATTATATTCTATAAGTCCTCCCTGCAATATATAAGATAAAATTTTATTCTATCTCCAGTATATATTTTTAATTTTTGGGGAATTAAATAAACTTTCTTACTTGTTATCGAATATATGGTCTTCGTTGTGTTATATAATGTATGTTTTAGTTTTTACATCATTCCTTTATTATAAGCTAAAACTATTTTATGTGTCTCACTATTCTATAATTTGATGATAAATTTGACATGTTTGGCAGAAAGAGCTATGGTTTTATACTTGATATAATTCATATTGTCGACTCTGTCATTAAGTTAATTGCTCGATGTGAGCTCTGTGTTAAATTCTATTGAAGACTTGGACATTTTTGTTGTTTCAATTGGTTTTGGAACCGAAACCGCACCAATTAAAACCGCACCGCACAGTTTAAAACCGCACCGCACCACACCAGTTACAAACGGTTTCGTGTGCGATTTTGAATTTGTTAAACCGCACCTAAACGATTTTGAGTGTGATTTCGACTTCAAAATGCACCATGCTCACCCCTACTAATATGTTACGTATTTTTGAGACAAGTGATTTGTATGGAGTGACGTAGAGGTCATCGGGCATTATAGACAGAGATTTGACATTTTTACAACTGAAAATAATAGTTTCACAAAAAGAATTATATAGTTCTCATAATATATTGAAGTATCAACTCAAACTTAATTATAAGTGAATAGCAACTCTTATTTGTTCAATGTAGATCTTTGTATTTAAACAAACAATAGAAAAATAAGATAGGAGTTAAAATATATAATTTAAGGACAAACTTTTTTTGTTGTTTTAAAATTCTTCAATTTAAGGATAAATTTGTATATATGTAAAATATTCAAAATTTTAGCTATCCAAAGTACAACAGATACTATATTTTTATAAAAAAAAATTATTCAAATTTGAATTTAAAAAAAAATGTTGGAGTGCGAAAATGTGTTTTAAATTTTGTTGTTGTTATTTTATTAGACAGATCCCACAAAAATATGAGATATCTTTGGCCTCTTTTTTAATTCAAATTTGAATAATTTTGGTATTATATTAAAGTATCTTTGGTAAGTAGAGGTGATTGAGGTGCTCAAAATAAGAAAGGGTAGTTTGGTAAATGTATCCCACAGTAATAAGTTGAAAAAAAAAACTTGAATAACCGTGACATATACTCGTGTGACAGACTGTACTTCCATATTTGGGACAATGGCAAAAACGTCATTATCATAAAAGCCAATCCCATATTCGTCTTTTTCTCCACTCCATCCTCCCCACTCCATTATCACACCAAGTCTCCACTATACCACCTACACTCTCGTACTCTCTGCAAATTGCAATTAAATTCTCTCTCTCTAGAAATGGCGACCCGAATCCCATCACACCAGCTAAGCAGTGGGTTGTATGTCTCGGGTCGACCCGAACAGCACAAGGAGCGGCAGCCCACAATGGGTTCGCGTGCCGTGCCGTACACCGGCGGCGACGTCAAGAAATCCGGCGAGCTCGGGAAAATGTTTGACATACCAGTCGTGGATCCGGGTGTGTCCTCGGGTGGGCCACCAAATTTAAAGCCGACCCGACTGTCCTCTTCCTCTCAGCAAACCAGCGGATCCGTCAGATCCGGTCCGAACTCCGGCCCGTTACCGAAGAAACCGTCGGGACCGTTGGTGCCGCTGCAGCCCACGGGGCTAATCACTTCCGGGCCACTTGGGTCGAGTGCCGGGCGACGGTCGGGTCAGCTTGATCCGCCGCCGTCGGCCGGAAAGGTGGTGTATGGTTCAGCGGTGACGAGTTTAACGGAGGAGGGAAAGTTAGGGTTTAAGGTATCGAAGGTGGCAATGTGGGTGTTTTTGGTGGTGGTGGTGATGGGGTTGGTTGTGGGCGCGTTTTTGATGGTGGCCGTGAAGAAGGCGTTGATTCTGGTGGCTGTTGTGGCGGTTCTGGTGCCGGCCGTATTGGTAATTCTCTGGAATTTTGCTTGGAGAAGACGAGGGTTACTAGGGTTTTTGTGGAGGTATCCTGATACTGAGCTTAGAGGTGCCATTGATGGACAGTATGTCAAGGTTACTGGGGTAAAGTCTTTTTCTCTCATATATATATATAGTATATTTATTTAATAGCATTTGTTTTTTAAGTGGTTTTATCCCTATACTTGTTTATATCATATGTTGACTTAGCTTCTCAGTTAATTTAAGTATTTGTATGTATGCTTTATTTTAGTAAATTAGAACCCTTTATCTCTATATTTCAATACATGTGTATATATCATATTAATTTCTGGTGTTTTTTTAAGTATTAATTGATATCATTATGAGTAGTATTGTAGTTTTATTGTGATGCGGAAATGTTATTGTCAGAGGAATGGTATTTGTTTTGTTACATAAGTTGGTGGTGTAGTTGGCGGTGTTATAGCATTTATGAGGTTTTGTATTAGGGAAAATATTGCATATTTTTAGTTATTTGTCCAGGATAACTTGTAGGGCATATGGCATATGGTGCCTAAATTTGCTTCTGTGAGGGTTAAAGGATAAAATTGCTATAGGTGGTTTTTAGTAACATATAAGACATTGGGAAATCATCATATAAAACATATACCTCAATAAGGATTTGTTTCTAATGTTATTATCATTTCTCTGTGTACTTGGCTTTCCTTAGTAAATGGGGAATGCAATTGACCCAGTTGGCTGCCTAAATAGCAAATGAAATTTAGAGAGTTGTGTTAACGTTAGGCCTTTTGTGATCAATTCTGACCCCCCTAGCCATTGTTAGGTGTACTAATACAACAGTTTTAATGGAAAGTACGGTAAATTTATACGTGGTTAATGTTTAAGACGTATTTTCATTTTGTCAAATTCTGTATATGAATGATGGCAAAGTTTTTAAAAAGCCGAAATAATTAATATGCTTCAGCTATAGACATACATTGTTTTTTCTTTGATGTCTTTATCAATATTCCAGTTTATAGAATGGTGAATTTGGAAAGATTTTTTTTTCATTTGATTGTAATTTATTTTCCTCATCCTTTACTTCTTTTCAAGATGCAGATTTAAGGTATTCCCTAGTATTTGTTTTTTTTTAAAAAAATGCACCACTTCTGTTTTTTTTTTTTTTTGGGTTCAAAGATGGAGACAAGGTTTCAGCCTTAGGTGAAAATTGCATTTGATCAACCCACATCCCCTTAATCAATGTATTGAAGGCGCCCATTTGGGTACCTAGGCGCATGAATTATCCAAAAACTCCTAGGGGACTCTGAGTGAGTTGTACAATTGTACACTCAGTTGACTGCCAGGGTTCGTACTCGGCTCATTTTTTATGATACCCATGATTATATTTTAGAATTCAGCGACAGTCTAGGTGACAAACCACCCGGGATCTTGTAAAAGTCTTAAATCGGATGATCAGTTGGCGGTTTAAGAGACATAATACTGAACACAGGAGAATTAACTACTTTGCTTTTAGTAAGTTCAGTGCCAACCTTGTACCTTACCATGCTTGGCATTCTATTCGGCCTTGTTTCTTCATGTCTGAAGTTTATACATATGAACATATGTTTTAAGACTATTGCATTCCATTTGAAAATCATATATTAGCACTTCTATGTGATTATACTACGTTGTTAATTTACCTGAGCGATGGCAGATGCTTGATCTCTCAGACCACCAAGTTGCCTAGGTGATTGATAAGATCTATTGGCATTTTGAAATCAGACCTAAGCAACAGCCTAGGATAGGAGTAGGTGATATGTTGGGCCATTTGCCAATTCTAAAACATTATCATGGGTTCCATATTCCCGTAAAAATGTTTTAAAATTGCGCTGCCGCCTGGCAAGAACACTTAGGTGCCACTGCGGTAACCCTGTCTATGTTTTGCTCAGGTGGAGCTCACTTTGGCATTTTTGGACTAGACATGCGTCCAGGTGGTCACCTTTAATAGCAATAAATAATTGATCTTTTTGTTCTTGAGGCTGAAATTGTATTATTGGATGGTTAATTCATTATTCAATAAAACCTTTGCACTTTGGGTAAAAGGTGGTCCTTTTCAGCAATGCATGATTAGTTTAAGCTGGACTGGTCTAATAAAATAAGCGGTAGACTTGTTACAACAAAAAACTTGAAATAAAATAAAGAATAAAATTGAAGAAGAGTCCGTAGCATAAACATTGAAGCTAGAAATGATTGTAAGATAAAGGTGTTCTAGCTACTGTCTCTCGTTGGGGATGTTTATTGAGTCTCACAATCATTGAAATATTAGTCTTAACAATCACCAAAACTGCAGTTCTATAACTACATTAATACATCTCCCAAACTACCAAAAAATTAAATCAGAAGCACAAGGGCCAGAAACTGGAAAATGCACTGTGGGATGGATATCATGTCATGTGGATATTGGTGTGGTACGTTGCCATCCAGACTAAGCTTTTGTAAACTAACCAATATAAATAATAGAAATGCTAAAAAGCGATAATGTTGATATGTGCAAACCTCATGCATTTCACTTTCATATTTAGGCAGCCATGAATTTTTGACTTTGCATGATATGAATTAAAATTTTGTCCTAGATACTTAAAGCCCTTAACAAAAGCTTTAGAATGACTTGTCAAAATAAAATAAAATAAAGAATGATGTAGGACGGGGTAGGAAAGAAGGAATAATAGTACATATCCCCGCAGAGAATCGGTAAAGAAACACACACAAAAGCATACAACTTTAATCTCAAATCAATTCATTCTATAGTCTCCAAAATAATGAAATATTACAATGCTTAAATAGAAAACCCTATACTTGGGTCTAAGTAAAAATCCTAATTCAAATAGGAAACAATCTCCTAACTAAAATCTACTATTACAATAAAACTCTCCTAATTAAAATCTACTACCATAATTAAAAATCTCCTAATTAAAATCTTCTACCATAATTACCATAATTAAAACTTCTAGAATATCCTACTAAAATAATTATATTAATTATCCAACATTTATCTCTAAATAACGATACAAAATTAATAATAAACTTCTTGAATTTCTTTTTCCGTATCGCATCAAAGAGCTTTATACCACGTGTCAGCAGGATGTGGAACAACTTGGCAAGTAGTTTCAATTTTCAATTTTGGTAATGTTTGTAAATATTTGTCATTTAAAGCGGTTCTAAGCATATTCACCAGAAAAAGGTTGGCAATTTGGCATGGCAAATAATTTTTTTGCAAATTTGATCTTTTTCATTAATGAAATCCCCCAGTTATTATGAACTAAAATCGAAAGGACATTTTTTTTCCCGGGCTTGTTCAAAAGAAAAAAAGACGTGGGTGGCAGTTAGAAAGGTTCTTACAATGCCTAAATTGGGATAGAACAGTAAGGTAGCTTCCTTGCTTATTGACTTGAACCACTGACCTTTAGAACGTATTCGATTCCATTTCAGGCCTCTTAGATGGCAAAAGGGTTTGAATGCAAATGTTGTTAGCTAGAGTATTTATGGGGGAGAGGGGGAGAAAGGAAGAACTTGTCTTTGTTGATTGGTCAATTTTCTTTTGCCATTTAATTCTTTTTTATATTTTCTTCAAGTTATTGTCGTAATGCTTTATTATAAGTCCCTCTGTGCAGGTTGTTACTTGCGGCAGCATTCCTCTTGAATCATCTTTCCAAAGGGTTCCGAGATGTGTATATGTTTCCACAGAATTGTTTGAATATAGAGGATGGGGTGGAAAATCAGCAAATCCTAAACACCGTTTCTTCTCTTGGGGTTGCAGAAATTCAGAGGTTTGTTTGTTCAACTACTGATTGAATCATAGACTCTGATATCAGCAGTTACTTGCTTATCTAAAGCTTTACTTTAAATTACTGCAATGACCTAAATTTAGTTATCTTCCTTCTTGATGATGGAAAAGCCCAATTACTACTCTTGAAGTTAGAAATGTCTCGGTGATACACCCAGCTTACTATCTGTTAAGAATTTAGTTGTCAAAATCAAAATTTCATTTGCCTGATTGCAATGATTAGGATCAGAGTTATTAATTTAGCATTGCAGTATTTAAAAAGTCGTTGCTATATACGTCTTATTATATTTGGAAAAAAAGTTGTTGCAACTACTTGAACTCCCAAGATTTGAATTGTTCATTTGGCAAGTGCTACTTACACCCTTGGCGAACAACATAGTCTGTGTAGGTCATTTACATTAAGAAAAAACGGATCCCATGCTGGACCCTTATATGTGCGGTTTCCAAATTGTATGGCATTGAGCACTAGTGCCTGGCATATATCGTGCAAACTGATATAGGGATGTTGCTGCAAGGCATTATTCAATACAGCTCCAAGCACTCTTGCTAAATGGGGTACATAATGTTTATAAATTGTAATTGTGATAACTCTGTTAAATTTGAAAATTGAGCGTATATTTCTTTTGTACTCCCCCAAGTTCACAACAATGCATAGCTAAAACAATACTCTGGCAATTATACCTTTTTTTCTGCCTCTTAACAGAAATATGTGGCTGATTTCTACATATCAGACTTCCAGTCCGGATTACGAGCTTTAGTGAAAGCAGGGTATGGAGCCAAAGTTGCCCCATTTGTCAATCCAACAACAGTAGTTGATGTAACAAAGGCGAACAAGGACTTATCCCCAAGTTTTCTGAGCTGGCTTGCCGATCGCAGCCTCTCTAGTGATGACCGTGTAATGCGGCTCAAAGAAGGGTAAGTGAATATTATTAGCTGTGTGGTTACTTCACATTTCATTATGTCTTGATTCTTACTTCCGGCGATGCACATTTGTTGGTTTCCATGTCCCCTGACTCCCCAATCTTTTAGATAGGGAGTGTGCTAACTGATGGTCCCTCCTTCCCATAAATGATGACTTGAGTACAAAAATAATTTGTCCCATAAAATGACTCGAGTACAAAAAAAACTTATACAAAGACTATTTTTGTCCTAAAAAATACTTAGATGGGTCCATTAATTTAAAGAAAGAAAAAGATTCTCTAGTTTACTACATGTAGGGTCCACTATGGACAAAATAGAACTTGATACTCTCTTTTCTACTTTAAGCTTCTTAATTTGTATAAAAAATGTACTTTAGTCATCTTTTATGAGGGAGGGAGTAGGTTTACGTGGCTTGTTTGTACATGCTTCTTTAAGCCTTTATGAAATGCGCTGATATCAGTTTGCCGCTCCTTATGTCATAGCTATATTAAAGAAGGGAGTACTGTCAGTGTGATGGGGGTTGTCCGACGCCATGATAACGTTCTCATGATTGTTCCACCAACGGAGCCGACCTCAACGGGCTGCCAGTGGGCCCGTTTCCTTCTTCCAACGTATGTCGAAGGTCTTGTTTTGACACGAGAGGAAAGGCAGAATGATGATGTGATACCTGTGTAGATATTTGTATATTATCTTTATTTCAAGAGGGTGATTTCGACTGGGCATCACCTATTTGGCAGACCAATCTGTTCATTAAGTGTATGTAAAATGGCCTGCAAGAAGAAGAGCTAAAAAATTAAAGAACACGTTGAACGTACAAATCTATATGTTGATGGAGAGCTAGAAGGCATAAAAGCATATCCTTTCATATTAGAAAATGGTTATGTAGCACACCATTTTGGTCAGTTTTAGCCGACTTTATGTACATACGTTGCTATTTTGGCCTGATGGCTTCTTTTATGCATATATCAGTGCAGTGCTAGCTTTCTACAAATAGACTCAGGGGCTGTTTGTTTAGAACTTAATGGGTCTGAATGGCTGAATCGGTAAGTGGCTGAATCATTAAGTGCGTTTGTTTTGAAAAAAAATTGTCTGAATGGCTGAATCGGTCAGATGCGTTGGCTGAATGGTTAAGGCCGAATTTTTGGTCTGAATGGTTGGCTGAATGAAGTAAAAAAAATTGAAAATAATAATAAAAATAATAAAAAAATATTAACTATTATATTATGTAATATTAAATAAATTTACAACAACTTTGAATTTTTTCAGAGGGGTAAAATATTAAAAATATGTCATTCAGATCTTTAAGATATGTCAGTTATCAAACAGTTTTTTTCATTCAGATTCAGCTCATTCAGATTCAGATTTAGCTCATTCAGATTCAGATTCAGATTCATTCAATTTTTATCAAACACCCCCTCAGTTTCTAGTTCTGAGTAGGAAATGGAATACCGAACTATAAAACCAAATATTGACTTTATAAAAACAGTTTACTATTAGTTATAAATATCATAAATTTTAGGACTATTTTTATTGTTTTTAAAATATAAATAAAATTATATTAATTTTAAATTTAAAAATATCTTAAATTGTCTTTTAAAAAGTCTATTTGATTTTATAATTTGGACCGAGTAGTAAATTATTTGGTTATGTGTAGCCCAACTTTCTATATAATGTCTTACATACTCCATCGGTTGATACAGATTTAAAATAATGCTTTTTAAGAAAAAATCTATTTTTTGTAAACATGTTTTTGATATATTTTAAATGATATTATAGTTTGTACAATATACATATACTAGTAATTGCTCGTGCCTGAAGGCACGATGTAACGAAAAATTAGATTAAAATTCGAAAAATACTTTATTACCTAAAGACTATTTGCAACTTAAAATCAGACATAATAATTATCATAATTTACCACACTACCACAATAATTAATTTTCCTTTAAAAATAGATATTCATAAAAAATTAAATTTGTCTACAAAACTTACAATTATCAATAAAAATTATCATAACTCACCACACCACCACAATAATTATTATTATTGTTATTGTTGTTGTTGTTATTATTATTACTATTATTATTATAATTTTAATTATAATTATTAATATTAATATTAATTTTATTATAATTATTATTACTTTATTATTATTATTATTACTATTATAATAATATTATTATTATATTATAATTATTATTATTTTGAATTAAAATTAGAATGAATCTGAACCGTACTTGTGCTTTTCCGCTCAAATCAATTAGAATGAATCAGAATCTTTATTATATAGATTACTATTATTATTATTATTATTATTTCTATTACTATTACTATTACTATTACTATTATAATTATAATAATAATAATAATAATTATTATTATTACTATTATTAGTACTATTATTATTATTATATTTATTTTTAGTACTATTATTAGTTTTTTTGTGTGTGTGTGAAAAAGAGAAGAGAGAGAAAGATTTTGTATGTGAACATGAGAGAGAGTATGGTATATAAGTGAATTTGATCTGGGCCGGGAAGAAATATGAGCCTTTAGATTAAGTTGGAAAAATTAAGTTAGAATGAATCTGAACCGTTCTTGTGCTTTGTCAAATGAAAGATTTAAAATGAGTTCTGTTTTATTATATAGATTTATTTTTAGTATTATTATTATTTGTTTTTTTGTGTGTGTGTGAAGAAGAGAGGAGAGAGAAAGATTTTGTGTGTGAACATGAGAGAGAATATGGTGTATGAGTGAATTTGATTTGGCGGGAAGAAATATGAGCCTTTAGATTAAGTTGGAAAAATTAAGTTAGAATGAATCTGAACCGTCCTTGTGCTTTGTCAAATGAAAGATTCAAAATGGGTTCTGTTTTATTATATAGATAAATAGTAATTCTTTTTATTATGCTTTTCATTTAATTTGTTTAAATGCACATCTAGTGACATAAGTATTGTACTTTTAGGGGCTGTTTGTTTAGGTCTAAATGGCAGAATTGGTCAGCCATTAAGTGCATTTGTTTTGAAAAAAAAATCGTTTGAATGGCTGAATTGGTCAGTTATTCAGATGATTTGGACTGAATGGTTTAGTGTCAGTTTTTTGGTTGAATGAGGGTTGGATGATTTTATTTTTTTACAATATTAACTATTATATTAAGTAATATTAAATACATTTATAACAATTTTGAATTTTTTTAGAGGGGTAAAATAATAAAAATTTGTTATTCAAATATTTTAGACATGTCAATTATCAAATAATTTTTTTCATTCAGATTCAACTCATTTAGTTTAGAATTTATTCAGTTTTTATCAAACACTCTCTTAGTGCTTAGTGATAACAGTAACACTACAATTATTTGGGATAAATAAGATTACTGTTAAATGTGATATTTTTGTTACTAAATATTTACTGGACGAAAGGTTTAATGGAAGGGATTAGGGGAGAGTAAGTGTTAACACCAAGATCCGTTCACACGTCTTAATCACCAAAGCGCGTCCAATCCTGTACAGAAACGGATAAATACCAAAAGCTTGACGGCTTGGGCCGCTGGGGGATAGCTCCGATGTGAGAATAAGTACAAGCTAGAAATTAATAAATTGCATATACCTTAAAACAAATGAAGTGCCTTGTATTTATAATGATCTCATCACCTTCATGCAATCCTTCTCCGAATCAGGTTTAGGCTCCGAGCCAATGACCAATCCATGATAGGATTGTATCAATTCTCCTATAATTAAGGAAGTTGGTTCATAGTCCAACAACCCTTCAAATCCAAATTCCAAACATAATTAGGAACCCCAATCCATAAATTCACTGTCCACTAAACCATCTCCTAGTCCAAGCCCATATAACTCCACATAATTAATGGTTCCACAGATTTAATGGCCCATTACAATCCAAAGGCCCAAATAAACATTACCCAACATTCCCCCCCAGTCTTCCACCAAATAAAATATTTGATGGAAGAGTATTCAAGACGAGGCCCAACAGTAATAAGAAAACCCAGGCCAAGCTAAACAAAACCTACTCATCGAAGAACCCAAAACAATGTCAGATGAGGCCCAATCAACAAAGAAGCCCAACCCCGGATGCAAAGCCAACCCTTCAACTCTATCATCATTGCCCCCATTAATTTTGTGACGCCCCCAAAATAGGTATACATAACCCATTTTGAGTTGCCAAATACTTGGTACAGAATACAAATACAAACTTAATTATACAACATGAGCTGAGAGTTTTAACACGAATATTGTCTTCTAGACAATATCCAAACTCAAATGGATTCCTCATTATAATTATTATCACATTATTTTATAAAATAGTGAGGACTACTACAGCCACCATCTCGAACTGTCACTCAATTTCCCGACTAGTCCCGGCTACGTTCTCATTTCCCGAAGAGAACAATGAAAGCAAAAGGGTGAGCTCAACTAGCTCAGTAAGAAATATTATGACTAAGATAATGTAGAATAAATTATCGTTAGCCTTCAACAATGTTAAACGGATAGAATACAATAAACAACAAGTTTAACTGCAGCGGAACAAGCAATCCATTAGAAGAGTTAAGTAGAGCATGATATCTACTATCCTCTATGATTTAAAAAGTTTATCATCAATTTTATCATTGAGACTCAGGTCAAAAAATAATCCACATCACTGAATTATCCATGCACTACGGGTCAAGGATATTCATTAGTATTATGTCCACGAATTATCCATGCATTACGAGCCAAGGATATTCATGTTATCACCAATGATCATGATCATGCTAACAACTGTCCATCAATACACTACGGGCCAATGAGGACTTTTACCACATCATTATGGGTCATGATTATACCGAATAATCCATGGTCATAATCATACCAATCAACAGTTCATCTATGCATTACGGGTAAAAGATGACTTTCATCATAATATAAGCATGAGGATGATGACAATGATATAAGAATTCAATTAAATGAAAGCAAAGGATAAATTTTAAAGATTTTAAATTTATTCAGAGTTTTAAAAGGTCCATATTGTCAACATGATACTGCTTTATGGAGTAAAATTAAAGACTAATATTCACGTATCAAAATTAATTTGGACAGAAACGAATCAATTTTTCGTCCTTAATAGTATTCCGGGTGAATAGTACTTGAGTGAATAGTACCCGAGAATAGTACCATATTTATGAATAGTATTGTATTTATGAATAGTATCCATGAATAGTACTATGTGAATAGTACCGTACGTATGAATAATACCGTATAAATGAATATTACCCATGAAAAGTACTCCGACATGAAAAGCTTAAAATTTAAAAAGAATGTTCAAAAAAATATCCTTGTGAAACGATACTAGATGAAGCATAAATTTGAAGGATATCCTACTAATTTCATGGAGTATAGAAGCAATACTTTAACAAAATGAGTGTAGAATTAGGAATATGAAACGAAATAATATTACTTACATACTACAGAGTATGGAAGAAAATATTATTTCATATGAATATTGAACAAAAATAATATTCCTTACCTTAGTAGAAAACTAGATACTGCAATAGTGAAGTTGCAGAATACTCTTCTTCTTCCTCTCTCTATAGTTGCTCTTATGAGTCTTAGTAAATTGGTGAGAATGAAAGAAGAAATGAGCTTCTATTTATAGAAAAACATAGTTTCGATAATTGCACTTTTAGGGGCTCAAAATATTACAGTTTAGTAACTTCATCTTTGTCTCAATTTTTAATTTAGTCCTTCAAGTATTATCAATCTTGCATAACCTCCCCTAATAGTACATGTATGTGAACTAATAGTTCCATGCATGTGAAAAAATAGTTATCTACATGTGAACTAATAACAATTAATTACTTATTTATCCGATTAATTACCCGTTTGGTCAATACTAACAAAACCAGCCAATCACAGAATTACCTCCTTTGAGGGTTATTGGGTCACGTAAGAATAAAAGAAAACTAAATGAACAAACCTCTTTCACTCATCAATTATTATTATTATCTTTAATCAACACGAACTTATTCATCATTAATATTATAACTTACAATTTTAACAACCAGATCATTCTTAAGAAAGATGGGGCTTTCCAATAAGTATTTCTCCTTATTGGCACGTATTTAGGTAACCAAACTCCTTTCCTTAATAGAACTTTCTAGACATCGTCAATAATGCAAATAATAATATGAATAACTTTATCGTCTCAATAATTGATTTAATAATATAAAATATTGTGCGACTGATACTGTGATAATAATTGAATCAATATTATGAGAGATACTATGCAGCAATTATTGTAGCAATAATTGAGTATAACTGAGTGACTTCTCACGTAAGCATCAAATACCGTGTGCTACTTTGCAACCACATGTATTACTGTATTTTTACCACATGATATTTTAACAGTTTAATGGTAAAACTTTTATCGTTATTTTTATAAAAAGTTATTTCTGTCATTTTCTAACTTCGACAGTAATTCTGTTGTGGGGTCCACTAATGATTGTGCCGTCGTACGAATATTCCCCGATCAAACGAATATTTTATGACAACTTGCTTACTTTGTAAAATTTATAAATATTACCCACAACTATAACATTATATCAAATCCACACCATAATATTCAAAAATATATTTCGAGAAAAATTAATCTTTATTCATAAAAGTTGGGGTCTTACAACCTCCCCTTCTTATGAAATTTCATCCTCGAAATTGGGGTACATACCTGGTATGTCGAAGAGCTAAGGATACATTGATTTCATTTCAGATTCTAACTCCTAGGTCATTTCCTCAACATCGTGGTTTCTATATAAAACTTTGACTTGAGGTATAACCTTTGAGCGTAGAATATGTTCCTTCATATCCAAGATTTTAACATGTATCTCTTCATACGTTAAACCTTCCGCTATCTCGTCCGGTCTAATTCAATAATGTGGTTCGGGTATTCCACATATTTACGCAACATAGATATGTGAAAAACGTTATGAACACGAGACATACTTGGCGGTAAGGCGAGTCTATAGGCCACAGTTCCTACTCGATCGAGGATTTTGAATGGCCCAATGAATCGAGGATTGAGCTTTTCTCTCTTTCTAAATCTTGTAACTCCTTTCAATGGAGCAACATTTAAGACCCTAACTTTTATGAATAAAGATTAATTTCTCTCGAAATATATTTTTGAATAATATGGTGTGAATATAATATAATGTTATAATTGTGGGTAATATTTAAACATTTTGTAAAGTAAGCAAGTGGTTATATAATATTCGATTGGTCGGGGAATATTCGTTTTAACAGAGAATATTCGTACGACGGCACAATCATTGGTGGACCCCACAACGGAAGTATTGCCGTAGTTAAAAAATGACAGAATTATCTTTTTATAAAAATAACGGTGGAAGTGTTACCGTTAAAACTGTTGAACAACCCGGTAGTAAAAGTACAATAATATGCGTGGTTGCATAGTAACACACGGTATTGGTTATTGATGCTTACGTGAGAAGTCACTCATGTTAGATCCCAGAGGGCACAATAGATCTAGAAGGGGGGGGGGTTGAATAGATTCTTTTCTTTTAAAATACTTTTCTGGTTTATGATGTATTGTTCATATTAGATTATATGACAAACATAGAATCTTTTCAAGCACAGCGGAATAAGTAAAAGATTCCCCTCCTTCATTGATATATTCATAATCATACAAACATTGTTCGTTGAGTTAGTTTAGTTGTAAGCAGTTAAAACATACATAGCAGTTATAGTAGTTATAGACATAATGTAAATGACATAATGTAAAAGACACAAGGGGTTTTAAGTGGTTCAGAGACTCAAGCTCCTAATCCACTCTTCTGCTTTCAACTAGCAGGATTTCCACTAAGGAAGGGCATCACCCTGAATCTCTACGATTCCTTCAAGGCCAGCAGCCTTGGAACTTCAGTTCACTAAGAACTCTTCAAGGCCAGTAGCCTTGGGATTCCTCTAGTTCCCTAGGAACTCTTCAAGCCCAACAGGCTTGAAACTTCATTTAGTCCCTTTGGACAAGGACCCTTTGGCACTGCTTTGTTTAGTCCCTTTGGACAAGGACCTCTCAAGCCTTGGCTTCTTGAGTTGTTGTTGTTGTTGTTGGAGTCGGTGCTGAGCTGCTAAGATGTCTTCATGCTCTAAACATCTTCTATCTTTAGCAGCTTCGGCTTGATCATCCTTGAAGAGCAGTTGAGTGTTGCATGATGCTCAGCTTCTTAGGTGGCTCAACTACTCCGGATGACCCCTTGATGAACTGCCTTGAAGATCATTCTCCTTGGTACTTGATGGCTGCACATGAGAGGCTTCTAGGATGACTGTAAGCTCTTCTGCAAGGTACCTAGAAGCTTTCTCAAGCTTGACACCAAGATGGCTTTTGTGATCTCCCTTCTTGCTACTCGATGCCTTCCCATGATGGACTTGCTAAGATGACCGTAAGCTCTTCTCTATTGTACTTAGAGTCTTCCCATGATGGACATCCAGATGGCATGATGCTCTTCTTTCTCTCGGCAGTTCAGAACACTCTTCATGTAGTAGAACTCTCACTTCTACATAGTAGAACTCACACTTCTACTTCTTGCTTGATCTGACTTTTGAGTGTTCTTGGTGGATCGTAGAGTGAGTCTCTGGACTTACTATTACTTGATTCGATCAGTCCACCTTCTCTCTAAAACTCAACTATTCCAGCAACCTTTGATCTTTGAAGCTCTTCTACATTTATACACCTTCCCAATCCTTCCGTTGGAAAGTAGCCGTTGGAAGCTATTCAAATATCTTCACAGATCCCAAGTTGCTTGATGTAGACTGCTTGATGTGACATGACATACTTTTTCTGACTCTGCAGTCTACTTTTTCACCTACCCTGTCAGATGTATCACTTTACTGTCCTGGGCAGGTCGAAGACTTTATTTCTTCTGATTTCTTGATCAGAGGTTGTCCTTTTGCATCGATGCTCTCAATAAGCACTTGTCCGAATTACCCTTCAGATTGAACCGTTGCCAATGCCTCAATCTTCAGGTATCCGAGCTCTACGATTCTGATGCACGTCTTCAGGGACCTGATCGTAGTGTCTTGTTGACTGGTGGAGACAACACTACGATCTTGAAGAGTGTTGATTGGATCTTCAACGTAGAACACCTCTTCCTTGTATTGTGCAGTGCTTCAATACTTCTGTTTGCTTCGACTGTTCTCAGATACTGATGGCTTAATTCCTTGCTCTGGTTCCCTTCTGAATATCAAGACACTTCAGATTTGTGGCGCATCCAGCTTGCTTTCTCCTGGTGATCTTCCGCTCACTTATCATTAATGAACTGACCCTGCACTTAATCACTTTAGCCTTGTTCTTCAGAAGCTGACCAGTATCTCGGTTCACCTTCCATCAGTTCTTTCTTTGTCTGACAAACACTACGATCCTGGTTGCTTCCAAGATCGCTGTCTTCTGTTTTCTTGATAGCAACTGCATTAGCTGACTTTTCCTTAGTCAACTGCTGAAGTCTTCTTTGAATCATCTTGTGGAAGACTTCATCACGAACGGCCTTTCAACTCAATCTTGATGCTGATTGGTTTGGTGCTTACTTCTTATGCTAGCCTGTATGCCATTCGTTGAGTGCTCTCTGGTTCCTTTACTGTGGATTACATCTTTGCAGTGCCAACCAGAGGCTTCGTACCTTTGGATATTCTGGGAGTGCTCATTCGTTGAGAACCGTATCTGCTCTACGATTCTGACTTAGCATTGTGAGCATTACTGTTGGAGTCGTAGTTCTGCACTCTATGATTCAGCTTCGGTTGTGCAGACACTACGTTCCCGAAGATCAGATCTTGACACTCTACGATTTTTGCACTCTACGATTCAGCTTCGGCTGTGCAGACTCTACGTTCCCGAGATGCTTCGGCAGTGCAGACACTACGATCCCGAGATGCTTTGGCAGTGCAGACACTACGATCCTGAGATGCTTCGGCAGTGCAAACACTACGATCCCGAGATCAGATCTTGGCACTCTACGATTTCTGCCTCGAGCTTGTTGTCTTCATCTGATCTTGTCCGACTACGATCTCTGCATTTGTTCAGTAGACTCTACGATCGCAGAGTGTGGTCTACGATCCTTGTCTTTGACTTCGGCATCGCTAGACTCTACGACTCTGAGCGTAGAGTGCATTTCATACTTAGCTTTGGCAGATTGTCGTTTGGCTTATAGGCAGGCTGTCATTACGATTCAAAACATGACTTCCTCAGTACACTACGATCCCGAGGAGGCTCTTCTCGACACACTACGATCCTTCTTCGTTTCCCCTGGAAGTCTACGAACTCTGAGATCTCACTATCTTGCATACTCCTATTCTGCCACGATAGCTCCCGAGTTGACTCTGACTCTCCTGGCAGACTACGACTTCTGGTGCAGTGCTCGACGATCAGACAAGCCTATCTATTACATCATAAGATCAACCTAACAAGCTTGATCTTTCTATATTTATAGTCCTTGTACAACATTTCTTTTTAAGGACTTTACAAAGCCGTTTTGCTTATGTAGGATCAACCTAACATTTTTGATCAATTCATTCTAAGTCCTTGTACATATATTTCTATTATCTATCAAAGGACTTAACAACTTTTCTTCATGCAAACATACTTGCATATTCATTCATATATATCATAATCAAATTATATATAAATAGGAATAACATTCACATGTTTATTCCTGACAATCTCCCCCTATTTGATTATGACAAAAACAATAAGTGCATATGCATGTTATGAATGAATCTTAGATACAGTGAGAAGCTGTATTTCTAAACAGTTAATCATAAATGTCATTTATATTAATATGGCAATTATATATTCAGACATTCTAAATCCTGGATCCAGAACATACTAACAGACTAGAGATATACCTCCTTGGCTCCATGTATGATTCCAGGATTCTTGTTGATCGGCTACTCATCAGCTGCTGCTTCTTGCTCTTGCTCCCCCTCTGATGATGACCTTCTCTCTTTGCTTGATTTCCCTTCATTATCTTTCTGATCTGGCTCCCCTTCAGCTTCTGTGATCTTGGTAACATCATCTTCAGGCTCCCCCTCAGATAATGATTCTCTATCTGCTGCTGCTTTCTTCTTCTTTGACTTTTTCTCCCTTAACCCTCTGCTCTTCTTTTGGTGCCTCTTGCTCCTCTTCTTTCTTCGCCTCTCTTTCTCCCCCTTTTTGTCATCAATCATTTGAGAGAGCTGCTCCATGTTGGACATAAGCTGCTCCATCAGGTAGGAGGAGTTTGCAACTTTAAACTTTAGCTCTTGCTGTCCGTGTTCAAGTTGCACAGAGAAGGACTGTTTCAGATCATCAATCTTGTCAGAGAGGGCTTCGATCTGCTTTGCATTGGCCTTCTGAACTTGTAGAGCTTCTGCCTTCTGATCTTGGATGGCCTTCTGATAGATGTTATCTCTCTCTTGGAGTTTGAGTGATACATCAGCCAAGATAGCTTGAAGCTTGTGCTGGAAAGAATCATCTCCTGCTGCTGTCTGCTTCTGTGTTTCTTCAGTGAGCATAGATATCTTCTTGCTTAAATCATCAGAGCTCTTCAGTAGTTCCTGCTCCAAAGCAGTTTGATCATTTTGATTGGAAGCTTCAGGTGAAGCAATGGATTGGACTCTACGATTGTCATCTTTGGACAAATTTTCAAAGGTGTGGATAATCTGAACAATCATGGAGTACCAATTGCTTGTGGAGGATGATGGAGTGTCTGATAGCAGTGCATGATCATAAGAAGGCTTCTTGGATTGGGCTTGAACATGATCAGCCGTAGAGTTAACAGACTCTATGATCAGCTCCTTGATCATGATCCTTCTTCCTTCAGAGTCCACCCTACGATTGTAGGGGATGTAGAGATTTCCAGCATGTCGATAGATCTTGAAGTGGGGCTGGTTTGTGATCAGCTTGGTGGCAAACTTCTTCACTCTTGGAAAGTTCTGAGCCACCAGTTCCATGCTTGGAAACTGCTTATAACACCAACTGAAGTAGCTTCCATCTTTTTCAGTAATGGCCTTTAGCCATGGAATCCACTGGAAGAACCATCTCATTAGCAGATCATCAGGGTTGTAGAGAATGGTTGTGCAGTCCATTTCCATGTTGTTCCAGTTCTTGACCAAGTCAAAGGAGGTCATTCTTACTATTCTGATCTGTTCTCCTCCATGGTTTACCCATCTTTCAGGAGGAGTCTCTGATGGTTCATTGGGAACTTCTACTACTATTCTCATGATAAATCTTGCAGGTGAGAGAACAGGGTGAAGTTTTGAATTTCCTGATTCCTGATCTTCAGAGTTGGAATCATTTCCAGCTTCTTCCTTCTCAGAACTAGAGCCATTTAGATCAGCTTCAGCAGAGAGGTCTTCTTGTTGCATTTCGTGTTCAGACTCTTCTTGAGCATCTTCAACAGAAAATCCTTCTTGCTGAATTTCATCATCTGAACTTTCTTCAGCAAGTCTTTCCATAGATTCTTCTTTTCCATTGCTGGCTTCTTCTTCAGCATCTTCTCCTGGGGATACAAATTCATCATCACTTAATTCAATGATGGCATTTGATTGGCCACTGTTCCTTTTGGAGGCAAACTGGGCTTGCAGCCTGTAGCTCTTTCTTCTTTGTGGAGGTTCAACTATCGGAGAGACAGATTCTTCTTCTTCCTCAGTCTCTGACTCCTCTTCCTTATCAGATAAACTTCTTTGAATATCAGCACTGGCAGGGGCAGATTCTTCTTCCCTGTCCTCATCACTTTCTGAGTCATCATGAAAGTTCTCTTGGATTGAGGGGACATCTTCTTCTTCTTCTTCTTCTTGGATAGCATTTTCTGACCCATTCTCTGGGCTGGTTGGGGCAGTTACATTTGGGGATGCACTTTGATCAGAAATTTCTTTTTCTTCATCAGAGTTGCTTCTCTGAGTATTGGCCATGGGGCTAGAGCACCTTTCCTTATCAGCAGATGTATTGATTTGAGAAGCTAAGGCTGGTTTGTCCTCCACCTTGGCTTTCTTGCTGACTGGCCCTTGAAGCAACCTGCTGCTTCTTCTTTTTGTGGTCTCAGCAGTTTGGGCCTTTTCTTCTTTACTCTTGTTCAAGGAGGAGACTCTCCTTGGTGGGGCCTGGGCTTTCTTCACGTCACCAGCTCTTTTCACCACTTTTGATTTATTCCTAGCTGGTGTGATTTCAGCTGCTTCAGAGTCACTGGACTCAGAGCTCTCTGCCTTTACTGTCTTCCTCTTCTTTGCAGAGGCTCTACTACTGCTCCCAGCTGTCAGCCTTTTGTTCTCCTTAGGGTTCTTCTTCCAGTTTTCAAATAGTTGTGGAGATATCACCTTGTGCACATTCAGGGCTTCTCCCTCATCATCCTTGATCTTTCCCCCTAGCTTTTTCTTCAGTATGATACTTAACAGCCTTCCATGATATACCTTGGTCAGGGGCTTCTTCTCAGTCTTCTCTACCCATTTGGAGATCTGATCAATCAAGATAGATCCAAAGTCGATTTGTTTCTTCAAAACTATTGCAGACATGATTTTCAACTGCTGGTCGATCACTGTGTCATGTGCAGTATTCTTACATAGTATGCACTTTCCAACTATTTCAGCAAGGAACTCATATTGCTCAGGGAACTTCTTCTTCTTCATGTCCTTGAAACTAGGGTTTCTTTGATACCCCATAATTTCCTTAGCCAATTCAGTGTTGACATTATCAAGGTTCTTCAGTCCTTGGTTAGGAAATCCTAGGCATTGATTTAGGTCAGAAGATTTTAACTTGAGAGACTGACCTTTAACCTTGGTAGTAAGGGTTTCCGAATTTATAGAGACGTTTGAGTAGAATTCTTTAACCAGGTTGCAGTAGACTCGAGTATTTTCTTCAAGGCATTCTGAAAATCCAGCCTTCTTTACAAGCTCGAGAATATCTCTGAACTTCTTTTCAGATTTCTCAAACGATTTGGTTCCAAGCTGAATACCAGTGATCACTTGCCAGTTTTCCATTTTGAGTAGTTTGAAGAATGTGGGTATTAAATATAGAAAGGTTTATGCGAGATGACTGTCTGGTTGGTAAGGCTCTGGAGGTTAACTGATTTTGCTCTTGAAAAGCTTTCTAGGGTTTTGAAAATGGGAGGGAGAAAGGTTCGATATCTTTTGGTAACTGTCTACAGATTTGAACTTGTCTTTATTGCAGTTCCTTCTAACTCTGCATACTTAGTGATGTGTCAACTGTCCATTGGTTGCACGTTGCCCAGTAATGAGCTGTAACTTCCCATAACTTTTCAGTTATTAGAGGAGTGGACGTTTAATTGACGTGGCTTTGACCGTTAACCTTTTGATTCGTAGAGTAACATGATGAGATAGCTATAGACTTTACGATTTCAGTTGTTTACTCAACGATCAATTTATGAGAGATGCTGCATTGGATGGCTTCGTCTTTCCTCCTTACTTCGATGCAGCATAGCTCAATCAGTGATGTATTCGAACTTATCTCCTCAACTTGAATGGCTTAGCAAATGTCTCATTCTTCATACTCCTTGAACTGGAATACCCTTTGGTAGGACTACGATCGTTGAGTTATCTTCTTCTGTCGCTGAGGTTGCACTACGATCGTTTAGACAACATTACGATTGTTGAGTTTGTACTACAATCATTTAGACCTCTTCAAGTTCAACTCTACGATCGTTGACTGACTTGGTTCTTTTGAGATGAACTAGATCAAGCATTCCTTCTAGGATAAGGTAGCTCAGGAAGGGTCAACCTCTTAGAGTTAGCTAAGGGTCAGGTTTGTCCCTGAGGCGCTTTCCAGATGAAATACTAAGACAGTGATTTTCAATGACATCTCATTAGACCCTTTTTGATGGGAAGATCTTCTATCATCTTTAAGTATCTACATTGCTGAAATAGTGGTGTCCTTCTACTCTTACTCTACGATCATGTGTTTGATCGTAGGCACTTCACGATTATGGATTAGGTGGCTGAAGGGTTATCAGTAGTTCGTTTTGAGACGATCCTACTGACTATGGATCTTCATTTGGTTCATCAGCCACAAGGTTTTGGGACTTTGTAGCTGGTACATCTCTTCCAGGTTAATGGTGCAGTTATTTCTTAACAGATCACTGCTCCCCCATTGTTGATGCCGCCATCTCAGATAGATGTGATTCCTTCTTCATGTTCATTTGAGGGCTGCCCAGCACTTCTACTTCTGACTGTAATCATCATCGTTGCTTAGTCTTTCTTGTATCGTAGAGATGAGTATTTTCAAGATTGATCACTCTACGATCATTTGACAGTACTACGAACGTAGTCTTCTTTGACAGTACTTAGTTTTGAGAAGTTCTGCTTCGTAGAGAACTCCTTTTGTCTCAAGCTCAAAGATCTTCTATTGTGAGCTTCCCTTGAGGATCCTTTCCATAAAGCGTATCTCTCTTGGCATGGGCACATAGAATCCTCTTTTATCTTCTGCTGCATGGCATGCTCCCATATACAGATTTGCAGCCATGTGAGCTCCATTCAGGTTAGCTCAGATGGTCTTCAAGGACAGGCTTGGACATATATGGACTTTATCAGACTTTTCTCTGAATAGTCCTTAACCTTCTGCTGGTTGAATCCTTTTGAATGAAGTCTTCTGCTTCAGCATTCCTTAGTGTGGTCAGACTGATCAAGTACCTGCAGGTTCAAGTAATTCCTACTTTTGGTCCCCATTGTTGAATGGGTCCTGCTAGGTTAGTTTTCTAAACCCCTATTCCTCTTATCTGGATAATCATCATGTTTATCACCAACAGACATTCATGCATGCAACTATCTTGGGATAATACATTTTAGATGCATGACGGTGAGTGTGTGTAGGATTTGACAATTAATGACACACTCTTTATCTATGATGGTTTCATCAATTACTGGGTTATGTTCACAATGTTTAAGTGTTCACATAGTGTGAATCAACTCTGCGATTTATGAGTATCTAGTTGATTTATGGATGTGATCAGTTTTTATATATCAACAAGATCCTCTTGTAGAACTGATCATTCTCTGTGTGTTGTTAAACACTTAGAACATAGGCTTGTACACACATACTAGCACAACATCAATGATTACTTAACATAAGATTCATTTGGTCTGTGATACTCTTGTGATCCATTTCAAATTTTCTTTAAGATGTCATCTTCAGCCTAAAACTTGGTTAAAGAGAAAGTTTGTAGACATTTGAATTTTCCATCTTTAGACTACTTTCTCTATTCACCTTTTTAGGAAGATTATGACTTGTTGACAGAATACTGTCATAGTTCATAAGATGGTGCAACTGTGATGTATACATTAATGATGGTGAGGAACCGTACCTTTTTAATGTCAGTTTCTTAACAGTCATTTACTTTAGATATACTGAGTTCAGGTATTGATGTGCATAGCTTTTACTTTTGCCCCTTTTCAGCTTTATGCTCTTGTCGGCCTTTCATCAATCAGTCGTGGTCTTGAAGATGTAGATCAAGAGAATCGTGGCATTAAGATCTTTGACATCCTTGAGTTTTCAGAGACAGTACTCAGTTGTTGGTTGGTCACTCATAAGATTGAGAGGATCTTCTATCTCCACTTGATCAGTCATTTCTTCGTACGCGTGACCTCTTCATCTTTCAGACTGATGAATGCTTTACTCCTTGTTACTGATGTCTCTTGCTCTCTTTCTCTGGTCTGATCTTCAGACTACAAGATTGACTGCAGGCTAGGATTGGTCTTGTCGATATAGCAATCGAGGATATGAACCAATCTGAGCAGCTTCAGGTGTATACACATTTTTACCTATACACAATATTTCAAACATTGAGCTCTTCTGCATATAACAGGTTACTTACTACTAAACTAAGTTTAGAACAATGTTGGTGCCTTGGATCAGACTCAAAGCGATTAGCTTTAGAATACAGCATGAGAACCTGCTCTGATACCAATTGTTAGATCCCATAGGGCACAATAGATCTAGAAGGGGGGGGGGGTTGAATAGATTATTTTCTTTTAAAATACTTTTCTGGTTTATGATGTATTGTTCATATTAGATTATCTGACAAACATAGAATCTTTTCAAGCACAACGGAATAAGTAAAAGATTCCCCTCCTTCATTGATATATTCATAATCATACAAACATTGTTCGTTGAGTTAGTTTAGTTGTAAGCAGTTAAAACATACATAGCAGTTATAACAGTTATAGACATAATGTAAATGATATAATGTAAAAGACACAAGGGGTTTTAAGTGGTTCAGAGACTCAAGCTCCTAATCCACTCTTCTGCTTTCAACTAGCAGGATTTCCACTAAGGAAGGGCAGCACCCTGAATCTCTACGATTCCTTCAAGGCCAGCAGCCTTGGGACTTCAGTTCACTAAGAACTCTTCAAGACCAGCAGCCTTGGGACTCCTCTAGTTCCCTAGGAACTCTTCAAGCCCAACAGGCTTGGAACTTCATTTAGTCCCTTTGGACAAGGACCCTTTGGCCCTGCTTTGTTTAGTCCCTTTGGACAAGGACCTCTCAGGCCCTGGCTTCTTGAGTTGTTGTTGTTGTTGTTGGAGTCGGTGCTGAGCTGCTAAGATGTCTTCATGCTCTGAACATCTTCTATCTTTAGCAACTTCGGCTTGATCATCCTTGAAGAGCAGTTGAGTGTTGCATGATTCTCAGCTTCTTAGGTGGCTCAACTACTCCGGATGACCCCTTGATGAACTGCCTTGAAGATCATTCTCCTTGGTACTTGATGGCTGCACATGAGAGGCTTCTAGGATGACTGTAAGCTCTTCTGCAAGGTACCTAGAAGCTTTCTCAAGCTTGACACCAAGATGGCTTTTGTGATCTCCCTTCTTGCTACTCGATGCCTTCCCATGATGGACTTGCTAAGATGACCGTAAGCTCTTCTCTATTGTACTTAGAGTCTTCCCATGATGGACATCCAGATGGCATGATGCTCTTCTTTCTCTCGGCAGTTCAGAACACTCTTCATGTAGTAGAACTCTCACTTCTACATAGTAGAACTCACACTTCTACTTCTTGCTTGATCTGACTTTTGAGTGTTCTTGGTGGATCGTAGAGTGAGTCTCTGGACTTACTATTACTTGATTCGATCAGTCCACCTTCTCTCTAAAACTCAACTATTCCAGCAACCTTTGATCTTTGAAGCTCTTCTACATTTATACACCTTCCCAATCCTTCCGTTGGAAAGTAGCCGTTGGAAGCTATTCAAATATCTTCACAGATCCCAAGTTGCTTGATGTAGACTGCTTGATGTGACATGACATACTTTTTCTGACTCTGCAGTCTACTTTTTCACCTACCCTGTCAGATGTATCACTTTACTGTCCTGGGCAGGTCGAAGACTTTATTTCTTCTGATTTCTTGATCAGAGGTTGTCCTTTTGCATCGATGCTCTCAATAAGCACTTGTCCGAATTACCCTTCAGATTGAACCGTTGCCAATGCCTCAATCTTCAGGTATCCGAGCTCTACGATTCTGATGCACGTCTTCAGGGACCTGATCGTAGTGTCTTGTTGACTGGTGGAGACAACACTACGATCTTGAAGAGTGTTGATTGGATCTTCAACGTAGAACACCTCTTCCTTGTATTGTGCAGTGCTTCAATACTTCTGTTTGCTTCGACTGTTCTCAGATACTGATGGCTTAATTCCTTGCTCTGGTTCCCTTCTGAATATCAAGACACTTCAGATTTGTGGCGCATCCAGCTTGCTTTCTCCTGGTGATCTTCCGCTCACTTATCATTAATGAACTGACCCTGCACTTAATCACTTTAGCCTTGTTCTTCAGAAGCTGACCAGTATCTCGGTTCACCTTCCATCAGTTCTTTCTTTGTCTGACAAACACTACGATCCTGGTTGCTTCCAAGATCGCTGTCTTCTGTTTTCTTGATAGCAACTGCATTAGCTGACTTTTCCTTAGTCAACTGCTGAAGTCTTCTTTGAATCATCTTGTGGAAGACTTCATCACGAACGGCCTTTCAACTCAATCTTGATGCTGATTGGTTTGGTGCTTACTTCTTATGCTAGCCTGTATGCCATTCGTTGAGTGCTCTCTGGTTCCTTTACTGTGGATTACATCTTTGCAGTGCCAACCAGAGGCTTCGTACCTTTGGATATTCTGGGAGTGCTCATTCGTTGAGAACCGTATCTGCTCTACGATTCTGACTTAGCATTGTGAGCATTACTGTTGGAGTCGTAGTTCTGCACTCTATGATTCAGCTTCGGTTGTGCAGACACTACGTTCCCGAAGATCAGATCTTGACACTCTACGATTTTTGCACTCTACGATTCAGCTTCGGCTGTGCAGACTCTACGTTCCCGAGATGCTTCGGCAGTGCAGACACTACGATCCCGAGATGCTTTGGCAGTGCAGACACTACGATCCTGAGATGCTTCGGCAGTGCAAACACTACGATCCCGAGATCAGATCTTGGCACTCTACGATTTCAGCCTTGAGCTTGTTGTCTTCATCTGATCTTGTCCGACTACGATCTCTGCATTTGTTCAGTAGACTCTACGATCGCAGAGTGTGGTCTACGATCCTTGTCTTTAACTTCGACATCGCTAGACTCTACGACTCTGAGCGTAGAGTGCATTTCATACTTAGCTTCGGCAGATTGTCGTTCGGCTTATAGGCAGGCTGTCTCTACGATTCAGAACATGACTTCCTTAGTACACTACGATCCCGAGGAGGCTCTTCTCGACACACTACGATCCTTCTTCGTTTCCCCTGGAAGTCTACGAACTTTGAGATCTCACTATCTTGCATACTCCTATTCTGCCTCGATAGCTCCCGAGTTGACTCTGACTCTCCTGGCAGACTATGACTTTTGGTGCAGTGCTCGACGATCAAACAAGCCTATCTATTACATCATAAGATCAACCTAACAAGCTTGATCTTTCTATATTTATAGTCCTTGTACATCATTTCTTTTTAAGGACTTTACAAAGCCGTTTTGCTTATGTAGGATCAACCTAACATTTTTGATCAATTCATTCTAAGTCCTTGTAAATATATTTCTATTATCTATCAAAAGACTTAACAACTTTTCTTCATGCAAACATACTTGCATATTCATTCATATATATCATAATTAAATTATATATAAATAGGAATAACATTCACATGTTTATTCCTGACAACTCAGTTATACTCAATTATTGCTACAGTAATTGCTGCATCATATCTCTCATATTATTGATTCGATTATTGTCACAGTATCATCTGCATAATATGTTATATTATTAAATCAATAATTGAGACGACAAAGTTATTTATATTATTAAATTGCAATATTTACAATATCTAGAAGTTCCGTCAAGGAGAGGTTTAGTCACCTAATTGCGCGCCAATAAGGAGAAATCCTTATCGGAAAGCCCCATCTTTCCTGGGAACGACCTGGTTGTTAAATATTGTGAGTTATAATATTAATGATGAATAAGTTCGTGTTAATTAAAGATAAAATTGATAGTCCCATTGTGTTGGAATTATTAATGTTAGTGGAAATCGACATTTATTCTGATATTAATTGATGTCTTGAAGTTTTACTGATTAGTCAGGTAATTAATCGGATAAATGAGCAATTAATTTCTATTAATTCACATGATTATAATTATTTGTTCACATGTGTGTACCATTGATTCACATTCTTGTACTATTAGTGGAGTTGGTGCAAGATTGATAATACTTGCATGACTAAGTTAAAAATATAGGTATAGATGGAGGTACTATACTGTAATTCATATTTTTACATGATTATAACTATTGATTCACATGATTGAACTATTGATTCACATTATTTACTATTAGGGGAGGTGGTGCAAGTTTGATAATACTTGCAGGACTAAATTAAAAATGAAGAAAAAGAGGAAGGTATTATACTGTAATATTTTGAGCCCCAAAACGTGCAATTATCGAAATTATATTTTTCTATAAATAGAAGCTCATTCTTCCTTTATTTCTCACCAATTCACTAAAGCTATAGAGCAATTATTATAGAGAGAAATTATAGAGAGAAAGAAGAAGAGAAGTCTACTACCTCACTATTTCAGTATCCAGTCTTTTTCTAAGGTAAGGGGTATTATTCTTTCGTATTTATGAAGAGAGTTATTTTCTTTCAATACTCGTAAGAGTTTTTTATTCCATTCTTTATTATTATGTTGGAATAACCTGTCTATGCGAAGTACCACATACATGGTGAAATTTTTCTGGTATTCCATTATTTATTATTCTGTTGGAATAACCTGTCTGTGCGATCTATCGCATGCATGGTGAATTATGTTGTTATTCCATTCTTTATTATTCTGTTGGAACATCCTGTCGGTGCGGATTACGCATGACCTGGTTCTATTCTTTATTATTCTGTTGGAACATCCTGTCTGTGCGAATTATGCATGACCTGGTTCCATTCTTTATTATTCTGTTGGAATATCCTGTTTGTGCAGATTACGCATGACCTGGTTCCATTCTTTATTATTCTGTTGGGAATAACCTGTCTGTGCGGTCTATCGCATGCCTGGTGAATTCTTCTGTTATTCCATTCTTTATTATTCTGTTGGAATAACATGTCTATGTGGATTACCGCATGCATGGTGAATGATCCTTCGTATTCATTCCTTATTAAATTGTGGAAATGATCTGTCTACGTGGATTACCGCATGGCGGGGGAAAATCCATTTGCAGTTTCATATATTCTATTATACTCAGTTGGTTAAAGTTTTGGCTTTTGTACTCCATGAAATTAGTAGAATATCATGGATATTTGTGCTTCATTCAGTATCTTTTTATAAAAATATTCTTCTGAGCATTCTTGAATTTTACTCCACAAAGCAGTATCATGTTGACAATTTGGACGTAATTGATTTCAGGATAAGTTAACTTATAAATCTTTAAAATTTATTCTTGAACTTGTTTTATTGAATTATTATGTCATTGTCATCATCCTCATGCTTATATTATGAAGAAAGTCATCTTTGGCTTACGTGCATAGATGGACTTGGTATGATTATGTCTAGGGATCATTCGGTATAATTGTAAGACCCCGAATTTTATGAAATAAAATTATTCAATTTTTTCTTATAATTATTATTCAGTAAATGGTTAAATTGATAAAAGTTTAAAGTTATGGGTGAATTATGCAAATTTTACAAAATACGCAAGTGGCTATAAAATATTCATTGTTGTCGGAGAATATTCGTTTGGTCGTAGAATATTCTTTTTGTCGGGAATATCCATACGACGGCGCAGCCTTGTGTGGGCCCCATAACGGAAAGCGATTGGATGAAGAAAACGACAAATATAAGTTGTTTAAAAATAACGGCGTAGTTGTTACTGTTAATACTGTTAAAATACTCGGTGGTTAAAACACAGTAGCACACGGTATTGCACCAATTATTGATTCTTACGTAAGAAGGCACTACTCAATAATGGTTACAGTAATTACTATTCAGTATTTTATTGACTCAATAATTGCTGCGTTGATATTTTATATTGCTGTTGTTTCAATAATTGTCATTACACAATATTTTCCATTATCGGAGCAATAATTTATATTATCTTAATAATATTATTAGATAACATTATTGGCAATGTCTAGAAAGTTCTGTCTAAGGAGAGGTTTGGTCACCTAATTGCGCGCCAGTAAGGAGAAATTCTTATTGGAAAGCCCCCTCTTTCCTGGGAACTGCCTGGTTGTCAGTATTGTGATTTTGTAATATTATTTGTGAATAAGTAATTATTGATTTATATGATAAGGAAAATATTGCTTTTATGTGGATATAGATGGAGAAAATTTTTAGTGTGACAATTGTTGAAAATTAATATTTTATCTTTTTTCTGATAAAATAATTTATTTAAATATATTATTATATTTTAATAATATAATAATGATGATATTTTTACGATGAATGTGGGATATATGAGTATATATGGAGGAGGAGTATTTTTGTTACCAAAAATGTTTAAAACATGTTAAACATGTCGGTGTACCCCATTTCTTGACTGAAATTTCATTATAGCCTGTAAAATCACCCGTTTATTGATTTCGGTCAATTTCTGTTTCGAATTTGGAAAAAATTTCTTCTGCAAAGTTGTAGAGAATTGAATTTCCTATAAAAACTCGCGAGATTCAAATTTTCGGATAAAAGGGCTATTTATTATGAATTATTGAAGTTCCGAAGCTCCGAAATAATTGATTTTTGGAAGTTTAAAATATTTAAAATATGAAAAATGTTTTTTTGTTGTTAGTCTTGTGTAGTGGGCTAGTTGGTGGCTGATGTTGGGCAAATTGAGTGTGCGTAGGAAAAATTTTATATATATTAATATTATATTAAATTTTTTACTTTGGTGTTCTAAGCAATTTCCTATAAATAGGGTGCTTAGGTTATAACTGAAAATCACACCAGAAACTGAAGTTTTCTCTCTCTATATTATCGAGCATATTCTTGTGAGTATTTTGAGTATACTTTGAGTATTACTATACGGTGCAAGTTCGTTCAGTGTTATTCCAGTCAGAGGTACTGCCTTTCGAGGTAAGGGATAGTAAGGGAGGTTATTTTCTTCTAAAATGATATTATTTCTTCAATATCATTATGCCAGAATGTTGGTTGGAAATTTTTATCAAATTTAGAACTTTTTCATTTCGGGGTTACTATTCACGAGTTACTATTCATGAGTTACTATTCATGAGTACTATTCACGAAACGTGATGATGTTTTTGTGAAATTTTTATCTTTTGGTGTCGGAGTTACTATTCACGTATACGACACTATTCACCGAAAAATGAAATTTCTTCTTTTTGTCTAAAATATCTACTGTGGATACTAGCTTTGATTGTATCCATGTTTTGATCATTCTTGAACTTTACATCACTATGATTATTTTTGAGGAATTTTTGGACATGGATAAAATAAAGTACGAATCTTTAATCCTTAATCATTGTCATTTTGTTTCACTGGATTGGTTTCTTTAAAAATATTTTTCATCATCCTCAGTCCTAAATGATGATATAATTGAATATCTTTGGCCCGTAGTGCAAAGATGAACAGGTGTTTAGATGAACATGACTTGTTGATGTATATCTTTGGCCTGTAGTGCAAAGATGACTTGTTGATGTATATCTTTGGCCTGTAGTGCAAAGATGACTTGTTGATGAATATCTTTGGCCTGTAGTGCAAAGATGACTTGTTGATGAATATCTTTGGCCATGGTGCAAAGATGAATTTATTAGTATGATTATGAACATGAACTGTGATTTGGTATAATCATGATCTTTGATGTTTCAGGTAAAGACATGTGATGAAAATTATCTTCGTCTTGGATGCGAAGAGGAATTTAGAATCTCAATTATGATTATGAGTTATACATGTGATTGTGGACAGGAATTGTTGATTGATGTTACAGGGATAAAACATTGTTGGTGGACTTTTAACATAGAGAAGATAATAGACTTTATAGTCTATTTGACTCTTCAAATGGATTGCTCGTTCCGCTGCAACTATGGTTGAAATTTTTTATCATATACCATATGTTCTAAATCTCTGATTTATTACTGTTGAAGGCTATTGATAATTTATTTATCTTTAGTTATGACATTCTTTACTGAGCTAGTTGTGCTCACCCTTTTGCTTCACAATTCCTTTCAGGTAATACGAGTGTAGCTAGGTCGAGCGGGGGATAACAGGGGAATAGAACGATGGTCATCATTTAGTAATTATATTTGGCGAATCAACTAGGGTGAAGCGAACCCAACGTTGGAAGGGTGTTTTGCCACTGTCATACAAGATGTCTAATGACATACCACCTCGTGTCATCATAAGACATGGATGTGCTCATCCACTTGTTGAGTATATCTACCAGCATTATCTATATGATCTTGGAGTCTATTTGAAATATAACTCTCAATTAGAGACAGTGGAGATAATGATATGTCAGTAGAAGACATGCCATTGGGAAGAATATGATAGTAATCTTCTTGTTTTTCTTTGGGGTCTATTGGGTCAACCAAGGATAATTCTGTGGCCATATGATATCTATAATAACCTAGACGCATGGCCTCCCATGTACGAAGGTTTCCTTGAGCACTTCCCAAATATTCTAATTTCTAAAACAGTTTTCGACTATACCTTTATGTAAGGTGTCATTATGAGGTGCTGTCCACAGTTGAGACATGAGTCACAGTTGGTATATATTTGTATTTAAACTCACAGTTTAAGTGTTGTCGTATCTTGCACGACAATTGTATTAATAAAGTTGTAGTTGTTTTCTGTACTATGTATTTGGCGACTCAGAATAGGTTGGATGGATTGGACCTGTTTTGGGGTTGTTACAATAATCATGAACTATAATGTTATAAATGATGTGGTAAAAGTCCTCAGTGGCCTGTAGTCCATTGATGGACAGTTTTTGGTATGATTATGACCAGGGATTATTCGATATAGTTATGACCATTGATGATTTAATGAATATCCTTGGCCCGTAGTGCAGGGATGACTCGATGATGTGGTTTATTTATTAAGTTGAGTCTCAGCGATAAAAATTGATGAAAACATTTTAAATCATAAAAGATAGTAGATATTATGCTCTACTTGACTCTTCTAATGGATTGCTTATTCTGCTGCAGTTAAACTTGATGTCTATTGTATTTTATCAGTTTAATATTGTTGAAGGCTAATGATAATTTATTCTGCATTATCTTAGTCATAATATTTCTTACTGGGCTAGTTGAGCTCACCCTTTCTTTCATTTTTCTCTTCAGGAAATGAGAACGTAGTCGGGACTAGTCGGGGGACGGAGTGACAGTCCAGATGATAACATTAGTAGTCCTCACTATTCTGTTAAATAGTGTGACAATAAATGTAATAAGGACTCTATTTGAGAGTGGATATTGTCTAGAAGGCAATATTCCTGTTTAAACTCTCAGCTATGTTTTGTCGTTTATTACACGACGTTTGTATAATTAAGTTTGTATTTGTATTCTGTACCATGTATTTGGCGACTCAAGATGGGTGATGTATACCTGTTTTGGGGGCATCACAGTTGGTATCAAAGCTTAGGGATATGATCCCTGACTGAGATGTGAGACAAGAACTAGGAGGGGAAAGACGGGGAATTCCTTTGCTAGTATGAGCTACCTAAGTTTATTTGGTATTTAATTGGTCGGTCAGAGTATAGGGATAATATGTGATATGTTAATTAACCCTTGTTTTGTGGCAGTATTTGAAAATGGCATCCAAAAATGTTGAGATAAGCAATGAAACACATGAGACCGTTGAGTCATCACAGATTAATACTCAGGATAATGTGCAACAGGAAGACAATAATCCTCAGGTAAACAACAACGATCAAATGATGAACTATGGGATATTCAAAAGTTTTATGCAATTCATGCAACATCAGGCGAAGGTGGCTCCTGTCCAAAATGCAGGTGGAAACACTGATAACTCTCGGACGGTCACCGCTAAGCAGTTTAAGGAGCTGGGACCACCAGAGTTTTTTGGAGAGCCAAAACCACTTAAGGCAGAGACGTGGATAAAGCAGATCAACAAGATATTTGATGTCTTTGGATGCTCCGAGCAAAAGGTTCCCTTTGCCACCTTCATGTTGCGAGCAGAGGCAGATTACTGGTGGGAATATGTAAAGCGTACTTAACCTGCCGCACTGAAGATGTCTTGGGAGAAGTTCCAAGAACTGTTCAACGACAAGTACTTTCCTGAAAGTATTCATCACATGAAGGAGGTAGAGTTCATCAAGCTTGAGCAAAACAATATGACCGTGGCACAGTACGAAGCTAAGTTTGTCGAGTTGTCTCGGTTTGCGTCCCACTTGGTTGATAATGAGGAGAGAATGATGAGGATGTTTCTAAGAGGTTTGAAACTCGAGATACATCAATACCTTATCTCTTATAATCTGTGTTTGTATTCAGATGTTGTGAATAGGGATCTATTATTGGAGCGCGATAATGAGTCAACCCAACGAAGAGAGAGCAGCTGACAAGTCGATAATACCAGTGGTAGCAGTCATCGAAGCGGTGATAAAAAATGTGGAGGGAATCAACATGCCAGAAATGGTAATCACTTCGGTGGTAATCATGTCCATGACAATAAGAGTGGACATTTCAAGAAGAGGAGATTCAATAATGATGGAAAGATGTCAGCACCAGCACCTGTTGTTAAGGAAAGAGAACAACCACCGGTCGTATGTTACAAATGTGGAAGGGAAGGACACATAAGTCCAAACTGCACGATGCAGTCCAAAGCATGTTACAATTGTGGAAAAGAAGGTCACCTAGCCCTATTTTGTCGTACACCAAAGTCAAGTCTAGCTGGGATAGAGGCATCAAAGGGTGTCCCAGACAAGACAAAACCGGTAGTTCAAGGGAGAGTGTTTGTCGTAACCTCTCAAAAAGTGAGGAATCCGAACGAGGTGATCACGGGTAAGCTATTCATAAACTCTAGTAAAGTTTATACTTTATTTGATACCGGTTCTACCCATTCCTTTATTTCTCCTACTTGCGCTCAACGTTTAAATTTGACTCCAAAAAATTAGACTTTGACTTATCTGTTAAAACTCCATTTGGAGAAACCTTTATTACATCCAGATTTATAAGTCTTGTTTGATTCAAATTGGTAATCGCATGTTACTTGTCGATCTTACTTTCTTGAAAATACTTGCATTTGATGTGATTTTAGGGATTGATTAGTTAACTACTCATCACGCTAAAATCGATTATTTTTGTAAGGTTGTTAGCTTTCATATTCCTAACCAACCTATTATGCGAATTCAAGCAACCAAACAACTAAAATCAATCACTGTTATATCAAGTCATAAAGCTATTCGTTTATTGAAAAACGGATGTCAAGCCTTCTTAGCCCATGTCACGGATTTAAATAAAAATAAGTCAGATTTGAATGATATTTCTATTGTTAATAAATTTCCTGATGTATTCCCTTAAGAACTTCATGGCCTACCCCCAGAGCGTGAAATTGAATTTTTTATCAACCTTGAATCTGGTATAAAACCCATTTCTAAAGCCCCATATCGAATGGCTCCTATTAAACTTCAGGAGTTAAAAACCCAACTACAGGAATTGTTAGACATTAGTTTCATTCATCCTAGTACGTCTCCTTAGGGTGCTCCTGTTATATTCGTGAAAAAGAAAGATGGAAGTATGCGACTTTGTATTGATTATCGGGAGTTGAATCATGTTACCATCAAAAATAGGTACCCATTGCCTCGCATTGATGACCTGTTTGACCAGTTACAAGGAGCTAAATTCTTTTCAAAGATTGATCTTCATTCTGAATATCATCAGTTGAAGATTAAAACTAATGACATTCCAAAGACTGCTTTCAGAACTTGGTACGGGCATTATGAATTCCTAGTTATGTCTTTTAGATTGACTAATGCTCTTGCTGCCTTCATGGACATGATGAACCGAGTATTCAAGGAATATTTGAATCACTTTGTGGTTGTCTTTATTGATGACATCCTCATATACTCCAAAACCCATGAAGACCATGAGCAACACTTGAGGCTGATACTTCAAAAGCTTTGTGAAAATAAGCTTTATGCCAAGTTAAAGAAATGTGAGTTCTGGCTTGAGGAAGTTGCATTCTTTGGGCACGTGATATCAAATCATGGAATATCTATTGACCCGGCAAAGATTGATGCAATTCAAAGCTGGGAGCAACCAAAGTCAGTGATCGAAGTACGTAGCTTTCTCGGCTTAGCTGGTTATTATCGGAGATTCGTGGAAGGATTTTCTCGAATTGCTACTCCATTAACTCAGCTGACTCAAAAAGATACAAAGTTCGGTTGGAGCGAGGAATGTGAGAAGAGTTTTCAAGAACTCAAGAGGAGACTCATTTCAGCACTTGTTCTACAATACCATCTGGCTCGGAGGGATTTGTCATCTACAGTGATGCTTCAGGAAAAGGGTTAAGATGTATTCTCATGCAACATGGGAAAGTCATAGCCTATGCCTCGCAACAACTCAAAGAATATGAGAGAAATTATCATACTCATGATCTAGAGTTGGCAGCAGTCATTTTTGCGCTTAAGATTTGGAGGCATTACCTGTATGGAGAGAAGGTGGAGATTTATACGGATCATAAAAGCCTCAAATATTTCTTCACTCAAAAGGAACTCAACACGCGACAACGACGATGACTGGATTTGTTGAAAGATTATGATCATACCATCCAATACCATCCTAGAAAAATGAACGTAGTAGTTGACGCATTGAGTAGAAGATCATATGCGAGTATGAGTGCAATATTGTCAATGCAAAGGCCCATTTTGTATGACTTGGAAATGATGGAAATAGAGTTAAAGACACCAAGGACCCATGTGAAGATGGCGAATATACGAGTGGAACTGGCTTTAATCGATAAAGTTAAAGCTGCTCAAGCTACAAACCTGGAGCTGATGCGTATGAGGAAGAAAGTGAAAGAAAGTGCTATTTCAGAAGCAAGAATCGATGAAGAAGGAATACTTCGAGTCAACTCCAGACTTTGTGTTCCTAACGATTCTGACTTGAAGTATAAAATCATGATGGAGGCGCACAACACACCGTTTGCAATCCATCCTGAGAGTACCAAAATGTATCGTGATCTTCGACATAAATTTTGGTGGAGCAATATGAAGAGAGAGATAGCGGGGTTTATCTCAAGGTGTATAACTTGTCAACGAGTCAAGGCGGAGCATCAAGTGCCAAAAGGTCCATTACAACCACTTGAAATTCTAGAATGGAAGTGGGAGCACATTACCATAAATTTCGTTACTGGTCTTCCCAAGGTTTCTCATGGCATAGATGTGATTTGGGTCATTGTTGATAGATTGACCAAGTCTGCTCATTTCTTACCGATACGAGATACTTTTGCACTTGAACGTCTTGCTAGTATGTACATAAACGAGATCGTAAGATTGTATGGTATGCCAGTATCTATAGTTTTTGATCGAGACCCAAGATTCACTTCAAGATTTTGGGTTAGTTTGCAAAAAGCTATGGGCACAGATTTATAATTTAGTTTGGCATATCATCCTCAAACGGATGGGCAGTCAGAAAGGACAATTCAAGCTCTTGAAGATTTATTAAGACTCTGTGTCCTTGACTTCAAGGGAAGTTGGGACAAGTTCTTACCATTGGTGGAGTTTTCCTACAACAATAGTTATCAAGCAAGTATTGACATGACTCCATTTGAGGCGTTATATGGAAAAAAGTTTCGTTCTCTAGTATGCTGGGATGAGGTGGGTGAAACAACGTTGTTAGGACTGGATTTGGTACGTATGACTACGGAAAAGATTCAAACGATCCGACAACGTATAAAATCCTCACAAGATCGACAAAAGAGTTATGTTGATCTTCGTCGAAAAGACGTGGAATTCAATATTGGAGATCATGTGCTGTTACGTGTTGCTCCATGGAAAGGAGTTAACGAGATTTGGAAAAAGAGGAAAGCTCAATCCTCGATTCATTGGACCATTTATAATTCTCGAACGAGTAGGAACTGTGGCCTATAGACTCACCTTACCGCTAAGTATGTCTTGTGTTCATAACGTTTTCCACATATCTATGTTACGTAAATATGTGAAAGACCTGAACCACATTATTGAATTAGAACCAGACGAGATAGAGGAAGATTTAACGTATGAAGAATTACCTGTTAAAATCTTGGATAAGAAGGATCATATTCTATGCTCCAAGGTTATACCTCAAGTCAAAGTTTTGTGGAGAAACTACGATGTGGAAAAAATGACCTGGAAGTTAGAATTTGAGATGAAGTCAAAATATTCTCATCGCTTCGATATACCAGGTACGTACCCTAATTTCAAGGACGAAATTTCATAAGAAGGGGGGGGGGGGGTTGTAAGACCCCAACTTTTATGAATAAAGATTAATTTCTCTCAAAATATATTTTTGAATATTATGGTGTGGATATAATATCATGTTATAGTTGTGGGTAATATTTACACATTTTGTAAAGTAATCAAGTGGTTATATAATATTCAATTGGTCGGGGAATATTCAATTTAACAGGGAATATTCGTACGACGACACAATCATTGGTGGACGCACACGGTATTGGTTATTGATGCTTACGTGAGAAGTCACTCAGTTATACTTAATTATTGCTACAGTAATTGCTGCATCATATCTCTCATATTATTGATTCGATTATTGTCACAGTGTCATCTGCATAATATGTTATATTATTAAATCAATAATTGAGACGACAAAGTTATTTATATTATTAAATTGCAATATTTATAATGTCTAGAAGTTCTGTCAAGGAGAGGTTTAGTCATATAATTGCGCGCCAATAAGGAGAAATCCTTATCAGAAAGCCCCCTCTTTCCTGGGAATGACCTGGTTGTTAAATATTGAGAGTTATAATATTAATGATGAATAATTTCGTGTTGATTATAGATGAAATTGATAGTTCCATTGTGTTGGAATTATTAGTGTTAGTGGAAATCAACATTTATTCCGATATTAATTGATGTCTGGAAGTTTTACTAACTAGTCGGATAATTAATCGAATAAATGAGCAATTAATTGCTATTAATTCACATGATTATAATTATTTGTTCATATGTGTGTACCATTGATTCATATTCTTATACAATTAGTGGAGTTGGTGCAAGATTGATAATACTTGCACGACTAAGTTAAAAATAGAGGTATAGATGGAGGTACTATACTGTAATTCGTATTTTTACATGATTATAACTATTGATTCACATGATTGAACTATTGATTCACATTATTTACTATTAGGGGAGGTGGTGCAAGTTTGATAATACTTGCAGGACTAAATTAAAAATGAAGAAAAAGAGGAAGGTATTATACTGTAATATTTTGAGCCCCAAAACGTGCAATTATCGAAACTATATTTTTCTATAAATAGAAGTTCATTCTTCCTTCATTTCTCACCAATTCATTAAAGCTATAGAGCAATTCTTATAGAGAGAAATTATAGAGAGAAAGAAGAAGAGAAGTCTGCTACCTCACTATTTTAGTATCCAGTCTTTTTCTAAGGTAAGTGGTATTATTCTTTCGTATTTATGAAGAGAGTTATTTTCTTTCAATACTCGTAAGAGTTTTTATTCCATTCTTTATTATTATGTTGGAATAACCTGTCTATGCGAAGTACCGCATACATGGTGAAATTTTTCTGGTATTCTATTATTTATTATTCTGTTGGAATAACATGTCTGTGCGGTCTATCGCATGCTTGGTGAATTCTGTTGTTATTCCATTCTTTATTATTCTGTTGGAACATCCTGTCGGTGTGGATTACGCATGACCTGGTTCCATTCTTTATTATTTTGTTGAAACATCCTGTCTGTGCGAATTACGCATGACCTGGTTCCATTCTTTATTATTCTGTTGGAATATCTTATCTGTGCAGATTACGCATGACCTGGTTCCATTCTTTATTATTCTGTTGGGAATAACCTGTCTGTGCGGTCTATCGCATGCCTGGTGAATTCTTTTGTTATTCCATTCTTTATTATTCTGTTGGAATAACCTGTCTATGTGGATTACCGCATGCATGGTGAATGATCCTTCGTATTCATTTATTAAATTGTGGAAATGATCTGTCTAGGTGGATTACCGCATGGCGGGCGAAAATCCATTTGCAGTTTCATATATTCTATTATACTCAGTTGGTTAAAGTTTTGGCTTTTGTACTCCATGAAATTAGTAGAATATCCTAGATATTTGTGCTTCATCCAGTATCTTTTCATGAAAATATTCTTCTGAGCATTCTTGAATTTTACTCCACAAAGCAGTATCATGTTGACAATTTGGACGTAATTGATTTCAGGATAAGTTAACTTATAAATCTTTAAAATTTATTCTTGAACTTGTTTTATTTAATTATTATGTCATTGTCATCATCCTCATGCTTATATTATGAAGAAAGTCATCTTTGGCTTACGTGCATAGATGGACTTGGTATGATTATGTCTAGGGATCATTCGGTATAATCATGAACTATAATGTTATAAATGATGTGGTAAAAGTCCTCAGTGGCCTGTAGTGCATTGATGGGCAGTTTTTGGTATGATTATGACCAGGGATTATTCGGTATAGTCATGACCATTGATGATTTAATGAATATCCTTGGCCCGTAGTGCAGGGATGACTCGATGATGTGGTTTATTTATTAAGCTGAGTCTCAGTGATAAAAATTAATGAAAACATTTTAAATCATAGAAGATAGTAGATATTATGCTCTACTTGACTCTTCTAATGGATTGCTTGTTCTGCTGCAGCTAAACTTGATGTCTATTGTATTTTATCAGTTTAACATTGTTGAAGACTAGTGATACTTTATTCTGCATTATCTTAGTCATAATATTTTTTACTAGGCTAGTTGAGCTCACCCTTTCTTTTACTGTTCTCTTCAGGAAATGAGAACGTAGCCGGGACTAGTTGGGGGACGGAGTGACGGTCCAGATGATAGCATTAGTAGTCCTCACTATTTTGTTAAATAGTGTGACAATAAATGTAATGAGGACTCTATTTGAGAGTGGATATTGTCTAGAAGACAATATTCCTGTTTAAACTCTCAGCTATGTTTTGTCGTATATTACACGACGTTTGTATAATTAAGTTTGTATTTGTATTCTGTACCATGTATTTGGCGACTCTAGATGGGTGATGTATACCTGTTTTGGGGGCGTCACACAACACATAACAACACATGATCTCCAATATTAAATTTCACATCCCTTCGATGAAGATCAACATAACTCTTTTGTCGATCTTGTGAGATTTTTATACGTTACCGGATCATTTGAATCTTTCTGTTGTCATGCGTACCAATTCCGAACCCAACAACGTTGCTTCACCCACCTCATCCTAGCATACTGGAGAACGACACTTGCGTTCATACAACGCCTCGAATGGAGCCATGCCAATACTTGTTTGATAACTGTTGTTGTAGGAGAATTCCACCAATGAAAAGAACTTGTCCCAACTTCCTTTGAAGTTAAGGAAATAGAGTCTTAATAGATCTTCAAGAGTTTAAATAGTCCTCTCCAGCTGCCCATCTGTTTGAGGATGGTATGCCGAACTGAATCGTAAATCCGTGCCCATAGCTTTTAGCAAACTAACCCAAAATCGTGAAGTGAATCTTGGGTCTCGATCATAAACTATGGATACTAGCATACCATGCAGTCTTAAAATCTCATTTATGTATATCAGGAATAAGCATGTGAATGATATTCCTATTTTTATATGATTTGATTATGATATAAATGAATGAATAGGAAAGTACGCTTGCATTAAGAAAAGATGTAAAGATCTTTGATAGATAATAGAAACTTATGTACAAGGACTAAGAAAGAATTGATCAAATATCTTAGGTTGATCCAACATAAGCAAAACAGCTTTGTAAAGTCCTTAAAAAGAAATGATGTACAAGGAATATAAATATAGAAAGATAAAACTTGTTAGGTATGTCTGATCGCCGAGCACTGCACCAGAAATCATAGTCTGCCAGAAGAGTCAAAGTAAGCTCGAGAACTATCAAAGAAGAATCGTAGTCTGCAAGATAGTATATCTCGGAGTTCGTAGACTGCCAGGAGAGATGAGGAAGGATCGTAGTGTGTCGAATAGGACTTCCTCTAAGTCATAGTCTGTTGAGGAAGTCATGTTTAGAATCGTAGAGATAGCCTGTCTAAGAGCCGACCGAGCATCTGCCAAAGCCAAGTCAAGAATCGTAGACCACACTCGAAGTTGTAGAGTTTACTGATCATATCAAAAGCAAAAATCATAGTCGAAGCCAGATCAGACAAGGACAGCAAGCATAAATCGTAGTCTGTCAAAGTCTGAACTTGAGATCGTAGTGTCTGCAGGACCAAAGCCAAATCGTAGTCTACAGAGCTAAGGTTTCCACAGAGGTGCTCACAACTCCAAGACAGAATCGTAGAGTTAACACGATTCTCAACTAATGAGCACTCCCAGAATATCCAAAGGATGAAGCCTCTGGTCAGAGCTGCAAAGTTATACTCCACCTAAAGGAAACCATAGAGAATTCAACAAATGGCTTGCAAGCTAACAGAAGATCTAAGCACCAACCCAATCAGCATCCAAATTGTGTCGTAAAGCTATTCGAGATGAAGTCTTCCACAAGTTGTTCAGAAGAAGACTTCAGTAAAAGTGACAGACTAAGGAAAGTCAGAAAGAGCAGTAGCTGTCATGTGAACAGAAGATAACGATCTTGGGGTCAACCAGGATCGTAGTGTTTACTAAGAAAAGCAGGAACTGATGTAGTTTACACAGAGATACTGGCCAGCTTCTGAAGAACAAGGCTAAAGTGATTAAGCATGAGTCAGTCCATTGATGATAAGTGAACGGGAGATCACAAGGAGAAAGCGAGCTGAGCATGCCACAAATCTGAGGTGTCTTGCTGTTCAGAAGAGACCAGAACAAGGAGTCAAGCTATCAGTTCCTGAGATCAGTCGAAGGCAAACAGAAGTGTTGAAGCACTGCACAAATGAAGGAAGATATGTTCAACATTGAAGATTCAATGAACACTCTTCAGGATCGTAGTGTTGTCTCAATTAGTCAATGAGCAACATTCAACAAGACACATTACGATTAATACAAAGACTGTTATTTGAACATTGTTGTTTGAGAGCATCGATGCGAAAGGACAACTCCTAATGTTCTGATCAATGAATTAGAAAGGAAAAATAAAGTTGATTACCTTCCCAAGGCACCAAAGTGACATCTTTGGCGGGGTAGGTGAAACAGTAGATTGCAGTGTTAGAAATCTGCAAAAAAGGGATGTCATGTCACATCTGCAGTCTACATCAAATAACTCGAGATCTGCAAAGCAATTCAAATATAGCTTTCAATGGCTATATTCTAACAGGAAGATTGGGAAGGAGTATATATTAGCCAAAGCTTCAAAGATTAGTTGTTGTTGTGTTGAAAGATTGTTGAGTTGTTGGAATGCTATACTGTTGACTCTACGAGTTCCACCAGAACTAAACATAACAAGTCTCAATGGCAGTGACACTACGAAGGTGGAAATGAAACAGATTTGAAGAAGGACATGAACAAACTAAAGCTTCACTCAATAAGGATGAGAATGCCATTGAAGATGGCAGCTAAGCTGAGAGATGAGAAGGCCTAGAAGATAGCATTCAGTAAAGTGGCAGAGCACAAAGAAGATCCAGAGAGCCACTCTACCAACCACCATGAACCAAAAGATAAAATAGAAAAGATGCATAACCATATCTGCAAACTATTCAAGAAGGGTTCAGGGAATGCTAAGTGCCAAATGAAGTCTACCAAAAGCTCAAACACTTAGCAAACCTAAATGGTGATGGTGCACAGCTGACATCGGATGAAGATGAGCAGAATAGAATGAAGATCAGCTGCACCAAAGAAGAAGTGGTCCAATCTCTACGCAGAATGGAAAGTGGTCCACGCCAAGCTGCTAAGTACAAAAGATGTTCAAGCTTCAAGACATTTTAGCAGTAAGGCGCCAACAACAACAACTACACCAACAAGTAGCCAGGGCATGAGGGCTTCTTGTCCGAAGGGACTAAATGAAGTTCCAAGCCTGCTGGGCTTGAAGAGTTCTTATAGAACTAGAGGAGTTCCAAGCCTGTTGGTCTTGAAGAGTTCTTAGTGAACTGAAGTTCCAAGGCTGCTGGCCTTGAAGGAATCTTAGTGATTCAGGGTGCTGCCCTTCCTTAGTGGAATTCCTGCTTATTGAAGCAGAAGAGTGGATTAGGAGCTTGAGTCTCTAAACCAGTTAAGATCCCTTGTGTCTTTTACATTCTGTCATTTATTTTATGTACCTAACTGCTATAAATGCTATGTATGTATTAACTTCTTACAACTTAACTAACTCTACAAACAATGTATGTATGTTCATGAATATATCAATGAAGGGGATCTTTTACTTATTCTGCTGTGCTTGAAAAGATTCTTATGTTTGTCATATGTTGATTAGTTAGAAATACAAAATAAACAGGAAAAGTATTTGAAAAATAAAAAGGATCTATTTAACCCCCCTTCTAGATCTATTGTGTGCCTACTGGGAACTAACAATTGGTATCAGAGCAGGTTCTCATGCTATATTCAAAAGCTAATCGCTTTGAGTCTGATCCTAGGCACAAACATTATTCTAAACTTAGTTTAGTAGTAAGTCACTTGTAAATACAGATGAGCTCACACGTTGGAAACACTGTGTATAGGTAAATGTGTATATACACCTGAAGTTGCTCAGATTGGTCCATGTTCTTAAATGTCATAGCAACAAAACTAATCCTTGTCCACAGTTAATCTTGTAGTCTGAAGACCAGAGATGAGAGGTCAAGAGGCATCAACAGCAAATAGTCAAGCATCCACCAGTCTGAAAGATGAAAGGCTATACATTCTAAGAAATACTTATCCAGAAGAGAAAGAAGAATCTCCCAAAAATGTTTGGCTATCCAACAGATGGATGTGAACCTTGAGGTTCAAGGTCGTCAAGGAACTTAGGATGCAAAGATTTTCTTAGCTTACATCTTCAAGACTATGATTGATTGATCAAAGGACAACTGGAGCTAAAAGCTGTCAGAAATGAATGTAAAAATCTGCACATCAATGCCTAACCTTATTATATCGAGATAAATGACTATCAAGAAACTGACAGTAAAAAGGTACGGTTCCTCAGTGATATTAATGTAAACATCATGTTGCATCAACTTTTGTACTATAACAGTATTCTATCAAGAGACCATGTTCTACCTAAAAAGGGGAAGAGAGAAAGTACTCTAAGGGTGGAAATTCAAATGCTAACAAACGTTTTCTCCATCCAAGTTTTAGGGTGAAGATAACATCTTGAAAGAAGTCTGAAATAGATCATAAGTGTATCAAGATTTAATTAACCATAAATAGAGTAATCCTTGCTGATGGGTTAGTATGTACTTACAAACCTTTGTTCTAGATTTTTTTTAAACATAGAGTTTGATCAGTTCAACAAGAGTATCTTGAAGATTCATTGAAACTGATCATCTACATGAATCAACCAGATACAAATAAGTGATAGAACTGATTCTCACTTTGTGAACATTTAAAGTTCGTGAACATAATCAAGCAAATGATGAAACCATCAAAGAAAAAGTGTGTTCTATTAAAATGATTAATCTTACACACTCAGCGTCATGCATCTTAAAATGTCATACCTAAATACATGCATAAAAATGATTGTTGATGTGATGAAAATTCAAATATATGAGGAATAGGGATTTTGGAAACTAACGTAGCAGGACTCATTTAACCATAAGTACCAAAAATAGAAATTTATCTGATCTGCAGGTAGTTGGTCTATCTGACCACACTAAGGAATACTGAAGCAGATGACTTTAGTCGAGAAGATTCAACCAGCTGGAGGCTTAATATATTTCAGAAATGTTCTGACAAAATTAGTCTTTGTCAAAGTTTATTCTTGGAGACTTGCTGAGCTAACATTAATGAAGCTCACATGATTGATGATCTCTATATGGAAGCAGACCATTTACCCTAAGATAAAAAGGGTCTTATATGCTCAATCATCCAAAGCATATCATTTGAGAAGAACCCTCGAGAAACTCATTAGAGAAGCAGAACTCCACAAGTACAAACTGTCAAAGAAGAGTACGTTCGTATTTCTGTCATACTATCATAGAATGATCAGTGCTGAAGATATCAATTTTTGTGATCCAATGACGTTTAAATGATAGTGATGATTCTAGTCAGAAGGAGATATGCAAGGCTGCCTTCTGATGCACATAAAGAAGAAGATCTCACACTCATCTGAGAAGGTAGTATCCACTGTAAAGGAGCAGTGATTTGTTAAGGAAAAGCAGCACTGAAAGTATCAAAAATACACTATGGAGCAATATACCAGTTACAAAGTCCCAAAACTTTGTGGCTGATGAACCAAGTGAAGATCCATAGTCAGTAGGAATGTTTGTTGCCTCTTTTTCAGTTCTAACAAAAAGAGCTCTAACTCATGCAAGCATACATATGTCAACAAGTAATACAAAGTAAGTAGAGTATCAATCCGACAGAGAAAGTTGTCAAACTTAAACTACTATGCATCAATTAAATCACTATACTTATATGCTTAAACTAATGACTATAATAGGTGAATTAATCTAATTACAGATAACAACTAAAATAAGAATAACAATGAAATAAACCAAATCTGGAAATAATGGGATCCTAACTTCATTTAATATTTCATCCAATTACCACTATCATGCAAGAATTGTTCACATATCATAGGAAAGTAGCCAAGAGCACTAATAGAGTTATAACTATTTTTCAATGCACTATGACCACAAATGATAGACTCCATGTAATCATTAATATAACCATAATCACTATATGTCTATGTGAAATTACAATCATACTGAATTTAAGCACAAGCCCTTATTTTAACTCATACGGTGAATAAGTATATGTCTATCTCATTCACGAAATACACAAGCCATATAAAACAACCCCATATACGTATGCTATCATGATTACAATCCATACTTGTATGTTCATTGTCAATTCCATGCAAGTACTGAAACGAATGGTGATTAAGCATTCATATATGTAAAACAATCATGATAGAAATCCCATATGATATGTAAAACATCCCTAGCAATCAAGCATGCAACTAAACTACATATTAAAATCCGTTAGAATCCCATAATGGAGTTTAGTTCATGACTGAACCAAAAGCAATTATGGGATCAAAGCTAAACATGATTAACAAGCAAACAATTGAAAGATGAAGGATACAACGATCAAACTCAATTGCAGATTGTAAACCAAAGTCAAGGATCAACTCCTCATAAAAATCCAGTTAAACAATAATAAAAACCCACAATGACAGAAAATCCCAAGAAGAATTAGAAAAGATGGAGTTTTGGCTTCGTTCTTCGTTGGAATCTCTCCCAATGTGTAAACCCTAGTTATGATATGAAAATACGTCAAAAGTTATCCAATTTATGTCCGACGCCAATCAGATATTGTTTTAAATCCCATTACAACCCTTTAAAATTGGAAATTAAAATAAAACAAATCAGCAGTTTTAGCCATTACACGTGGCCGCGCGCTCCCCCAGTATATTCCTCGCGCGGGCGCTAGACTTGCAGTAAGTCATGTTGTCTAGCCGGGCTCTCACGCGGGCGCATGTCCCCAAGCTTATCCTGCCGTGCGGCTTGCAGTCTGTGGATTCTGGTTCTACTGTTGTACTGATCTGTTCTACTGCACCTTCCTTTGTTCCTCCATGCTTAGTCTTCTGCTCCATTTGATCCTCATGCCACACATATCCTAGCTTGTGCCTCACCTCATGCATCCATTAGCCTCATGCCCTCTAATACCACCAAATTAGGCCGTTTCCTACACTTTTTCACCAAAAGGAGTTCTCAGTACATGCAATGAAAAATAACATGAAATGCAACTAAAATAGACTAGAATGTACTTGAGTTGGGCATAATTTGCGTAAATTGATATCCAATAAGTAGGTGTAAAACCCACTTATCAAATACCCCAAACTTGAACTATTGCTTGCCCTCAAGCAATGCATGGTAAATAACATTGACGATTCAAAAGCAATACTATGTAGCTAAATCACTATACAGACTGGTCTCACATCATTTCAACTTAAACATAATTTATGTCCAAAATGCCTCAACGAATTATCCAAATTCAAGAATACAAGTTCAAACTAAACTGTGGTCATAACATCATACACTCAGATAATTCATACATGCTATAGAAATGTTGTGTGTGTATAATGTTCACCAAAACTTGATTAAAGCAAAGAATACACATGCTAGATTGCTCAAAACAGAAAATTATAGTCTAAATTAAGAATTATGTATACTTATGCAGTGAAGACTGTTCTAATATATCCAAACAAACTAAAGTTCAACAATGGGCTTACCTGCTTTATTGCTACTCACGAGGGTGATTTTTCGCTCTTTCCCGCGGTGTTTATTGCTATTTTTTTTCTTTTTATCTCTTTTTTTTTTCACATGATTGTGCAATGACTTATTCCATTAGGCAACACTGCTACCCCTTAGAGAGCTTTCAACCAACGACTCCCAGACCATGAAAGACCTTAGGGCGCTAGGTGTAGAGACAATCCCCTCGGGCGTACTTACTCAAGTAGCCAGGGCCCCGAAATAAGACTAGCCATGTTACTGCTATTTGATTTTTTTATACATAGCTTACCCATGTTTTCCTAAACTTTGAATGTCAATGTTTCATACAGTTTACATGCATGTTCCACATATTTCTCTTTTTAACACTACATTTTCTAACAAGCAATGCAACACATAATTCTTATACTTGCAAGTGATTGTGAACAGATCCGTGCAAACCGAAAGCATTTAAACAACAACATGAATTCCATCGTGTAAAACATTATAACTACGTTTATATTATCCAAGATACTCTAAAATCCTTCACAATTCACTATCATCATTGGCTAGGTAAGAATTTCTATAAAGCAAGAATTTTTGTGAGACATGCAAACTAACTAAAACAAAAAAATTTCTACCACATAAAACAAGTAAACTTAAAATGCAAAATTTTAAACTGATCATGCAAAAACTAAACTACATGCTACTATACTACTTCTCAATACCCCCAAACTTAAAGTATTCAATGCCCCATTGAATGAAGATAAAGGGTAGAGGAGAACTCCCCTAATGATCGGCTGTACCACCCTCCTCGGGTGGTGAATCTGGTGGTGGATAAGGCACTACTATCCCAAACTGAGGCCACTCTAGAATTGTTCCTTGCTGTGCAAAGGCCTCGACAAGCGATCGAGTGAGACCAGTGGCGAAAGCTCAAAAATTATCATACATGGCGTCGACTTTTTTCTCCAACCTTCGGAGCTGGCGATCACCATGAACAGTGTGTGCTTTGGTGGATGGACCTGTTTCGTCTGTTCGAGGGGGCTGCTATTGCAGTTATTGAAATGTGGGCTAGATAATAAATCCTCTACCACGTGGATGCGGTTCACCACCTGCCCAATCTTCAAATTTCATAATGGTGGCGTGAGTGATGTCTTGGCTCGGGTTTTGCATCTGTTCATTAACCCAATTGTATCCATGCTGAACACATAACATAGCTACAACAGATGCGTGTGGAATGCTCCCTGTAGTGCTGCCCCGCAGATACCGCATTATGTTTTGGTGGATGAGATGGCCCATATCGATATATTTTCCGGTGATTATTCCCCACAGAATTATGACCCTCTCCGCTGTAATCTCAAGTTAATGCGAAGACTGTAATAGCTTGGTACAAATAAACAAATTCCACGCCTTTGTATATCGATTCAGGGCTGCGGCTAGGGGTGATCATTCGGTTATAACTGAACCGAATAAGCTATTCAGATATAACCGAAAACCGAAATAATGATGATTTTGCTATCCGAACTAATAACCGAAATTTAACAATAACCGAATTACCGAATACCGAATTACCGAATTGTAATTTCGGTAATTCAGGAAAAAACCGAATTACTGTTATTATTATTATTATTACTGTTATTATTATTATTATTATTATTATTATTATAATATTATTATAAAATTAATTTTTTTAATAAGTAATGTCCGGTTATTCGGATACCCGAATAACCTATTTTTCCAAACCAAAACCGTAACCGAATAGTGAATAATAATTCGGATATAACCGAAATTGTAAAAAAAACCGAAAAACCAAAATAATTCTGTTAAAAAATTTCGGTTCGGTTCGATATTTCGGTTTTATCCGTTTTTTGCTCACTCCTAGCTGCGGCTGGGAATATACGAGGTTGATTCGTGCCGACTTTGTATGTCCATTTTGTGCCTGGCACGCATAACTCCGCAATAACCAATTCCAAGTCCGTTTGCAAATGTGCCCCTCTGATCCAATTATTAGCCCCTCTTGGTGGTGTACCGGTGATTCGAAAAATGGCTCTGATGGCAGGTGGTCGATAATCTATTTTAGAACCGTGGACCAGAGATATACCGCTCATAGTGCCTTTCGCATTAGCATAAAATTCCCTGACTATGCCCATCAGAATTGGCATAGGAGTCGCAGCCAAGCCAGTCCATCCTCCTTCACGAATCATGGCACACAACTAACCATCTTGTTCTTCAGGTTTGAACCCTCTTTCTTTCATAAAGGTTTTGGTAACGATTCTGTAGTACTCCTGCTGGGCTTCCAAATCTAGAAACTTGGTATGATCAACCACATCCTCCCCTTGACTGCCAGAAGAAGATGAAGAAGAGGATGAAGCTAAGCGAGCTATTTTTGGACCCAATTGCAATTGATAACAATAGTGCAGCTGATTTGACTGAGAAGGAGTGTTAGAAAAATCTTTGATTTTTGTTTCCACACTGATGTCGCACAACCTCTTTGTAACCCTAGCTTTATACTGCAGTGATGAGGCGTGGGTAGATGTAAAACGTGGGTGGATGATTACGTGGTGGAGAGATTGATGGCTTTGATTTGTAACTGATAGAGAGGAAGTGGAGGAAATGTGCATTTATGGGAGAGAGCACTGTGATTTCGGTCTATTTTAATTTCAAATAAGAGTCCAACTGATCTTCATCACGTTTTTAAACTTAAAAAATTTTCCACGTCTGACGTCGCGTGCGGCCACGCGAATGTTCAAGGTGTTACCTGCGCGGGTGCGCGGTGGGCTTGTTCAGTGCAGAGCTTTTGAGCGTGCTGGCGCGTGGGCGGTATAGTTATTTCCTGCGCGACCGCGCGAGCATAACTACTGCACTGCTAATGTTCAATCTACTCTGCATATCAGTGATGTCCTCAAGTGCAGGGACCTACATAGACATGAATGCACACTCTTAAGATATGAATTAATGATCAAATAAAGTCTAACCTCTTTCAAACATTCTCACTACACTTCCCGCTACACACTCTGTAAGACCCCAGTTTTTATAAATAAAAATAAATTTTCTATAATTATTATTTTTGAATATTATGGAATATATTTGATATAATGTTCTAGTTGTGGGTAATATTTATAAATTTTGCAAAGTACGCAAGTTGTTATAAAATAATCGTTTGGTTGGGGAATATTCTTTTTGTCGGGGAATATTCGTACGACGGCGCAATCATTGGTGGACCCCACAACGGAAGTATTGTCGTAGTTAGAAAACGACAAAATTATCTTTCTATAAAAATAACGGCGGAGGTGTTACCGTTAAAACTGTTGAACTACTCGGTAGTAAAAGTACAGTAATACGCGTGGTTGCATAGTAGCACACGGTATTGATTATTGATGTTTACGTGAGAAGTCACTTAGCTATACTCAATTATTGCTACAGTAATTGCTGCATCATATCTTTTATATTATTGATTCAATTATTGTCACAGTATCATCTGTATAATATGTTATATTATTAAATCAATAATTGAGACGACAAGTTATAAATGACTAATAATTGTTGAAAGATTAATTATGTGTTGATTAAAAATAAAATAATTTATGATAATATTTATTCAATCCTTGATAAAGAGTCTGTTATGTGACGTTTGTGGTAAGTTTGGTTATTTTATGGGGGGCCATATGTCATCATCTAAGAGTCTCTTTCGTCAATAGTAATTACCTTCGTCAATAGTAATTACCTTCGTCAATAGTAATTATTTTCGTCAATAGTAATTACCTTCATCAATAGTAATTACCTTCGTCAATAGTAATTACCTTCGTAAATAGTAATTACCTTTACCAGACGTCAAACCACTTGCCGTTTCATATTACAGGCGTTGAACCACTTGTCGTTTCACATTACAGGCGTCGAACCAATTGTCGTTTCACATTACAGGCGTCAAACCACTTTTCTTTTCACATCACCAGTCGTCAAGCCACTTGCCTTTTCACACGGCAAGTGCTAAGCTAGAAATCTTCTATAAATAGAGGCCTAGTGCTTCATTATTTTTCACGAATTCATTCAAGCTATTGAGAGAGAAAGTATAGAGAGAATAAGAGAGAAAGAAGAAGAGTATTCGGTTACTACACTACTGCAGTATTCAATCTCCTAATAAAGTAAGGGGTGTTATTCTTTCTTCTTGAAGAGACCTTATGTTATTCCATTCTTTGTTATTCTATTGGAATAACCTGTAAAAGTGGCATACCCTATAATGACCTGTATACGCGGTACACCCTATACTTGGTGACATCCATTTACTATTCTGTCTTTATATTTCTGTCGGAATATCCTGTCTGTGCTATACGCCGGACCTGGTTCCATTTACTATTCCATCTTTACATTTCTGTCGGAATATCCTGTCTGTGCTATACGCCGGACCTGGTTCCATCATTTATTATTCCGCATTTATTATTCCGTTAGAACATCCTGTCGGTGTGAATTTCACCTGACCTGGTTCCGTTATTATTATTCTGCTGGAATAACCTGTCTGTGCGGTCTCTATCGCATGCATGGTGATACCTTTTGTTATTGTATTCGGTATTACTCAGTTGATTAAAATTCTGACTTCTATACTTTCATCCAGTATCCTTTCATGGAAATATTCTTCTGATCATTCTTGAATTTTACTCTACAAAACAGTATCATGTTGACAATTTGGACGTTAATAATTTCTGGATAAAATAATTCTTGAACTTGTTTTATTGAATTCTTATATCATTGTCATCATCCTCATGTTTATATTATGTTGAAAGTCATCTGTGGCCTGTAGTGCATAGATGGACTTGGTATGATTATGACCAGGGATTATTCGGTGTAATCATGACCGTAATATTACAAATGATGTAAAAATTAAAAGTTCTCATTGGCCCGTAGTGCATTGATGGACAGTTGTTGGCATGATCATGACCATTAATGAATACACAAATATTCTTGGCCGTAGTGCATGAATAATTGTGGTCGTGATACTAAAGAATATCCTTGGCCGTAGTGCAGGGGTGATTCGATGATGTGGAATATTTATTAAGCTGAGTCTCAGCTATAACAGTGATGAAAAATCTTTTAAATCATAAAAGATAGTAGATTTTATTTTCTACTTGACTCTTTTAATGGATTGCTTGTTCCGCTGCAGTTAAACGTGATGTTTACTATATTTTATTAGTTTAACACTGTTGAAAACTAATGATAATTTATTCTGCATTATCTTAGTCATAATATTTCTTACTGGGCTAGTTGAGCTCACCCTTTCTTTCACTGTTCTCTTCAGGAAATGAGAATATAGCTGGGACGAGTCGGGGAACGGAGTAATGGTCCAGAGGATAGCATAAGTAGTCCTCACTATTCTGTGAAATAGTGTGATAATAATTGTAATGAGGACTTCTTTTGAGTTTGTATAATATCTAGTAGACTATATTTGTATTCAAACTCACAGTTTATGTTTTGTCGTATTGTACACGACAGTTGTATTAGTAAGTTGTATTTGAATTCTGTACCATGTATCTGGCGACCCAAGATGGGTGATGTATACCTAATTTTGGGGGCATCACAGTTGGTATCAGAGCTTAGGGATATGATCCCTGGCTAAGATGTGAGAATAGTACTAGGAGGGGAGAGACGGGGAATTCCTTCGCTAGTATGACCTACCTAAGTTTATGTGCTATTTTATTGGTCGGTTAGAATATAGGGATAATATGTTACATGTCAATTAACCTTTTGTTTTTTGGCAGTATCTGAAAATGACATCTGAGAATGCTGAGAATGGCAATGGAGCACAGGCGATCGTTGATTCACCATATATCAATAATCAGGATAATTTGCATCAAGAAGGCGACAATCCTCATGCAAACAACAACACTGACCAAATGATGAATGATCAAATGTTCAGAGGTTTTATGCAATTCATGCAACAGTAGGCGAGAGCGACTCCTGTCCAAAACGTAGATGGAAACACGAGAAACTCTCGGGCGGTCACCGCTAAACAGTTCAAGGAGCTGGGACCACCAGAGTTTAAGGGAGAGCCAAAACCACTTATGGCGGAAACATGGATAAAGCAGATCACCAAGATATTTGATGTCTTGGGATTCTCCGAGGAGCAAAAGGTTCCTTTTGCCGCCTTTATGTTGCGCGGAGAGGCAGATTACTGGTGGGAATCGGTAAAACGTACTCAACCTGCTGTACTGAAGATATCTTGAGAGAAGTTCCAGGAGCTGTTCAACGATAAATACTTTCTCGAAAGTATTCGCCACATGAAGGAGGTGGAGTTTATTAAGTTGGAATAAAATAATATGACCGTGTCGCAATACGAGGCAAAATTTGCAGAGTTATCACGGTTTGCGTCCCACTTGGTGGATAATGAAGAGAGAATGGCGCGAATGTTTTTAAGAGGTTTGAAGCCGGAGATACGTCAACATCTTATTTCTCATAAACTGTGTTTGTATTCAGATATTGTAAATAGGGCTCAACTAGTGGAGCGCGATAACGAGTCAACGTAACTAAAAGAAAGCAGCCGAAAAAATTATAATACCAGCGAGAGTGGTCATCGAAGCGGTGACAACAAGCGTGAAGGGAATCAGCAGGCCAGAAATGGTAACCACTTCGGTGGTAATCAGGGCCAAAATAGTAAGAATGGATATTTCAAGAAGAGGAGATTCAACACTGATGGAAAGACGTCAGCACCAGCACCCGTTGTTAAGGACGGAGAAAGACCACCTATCATATGCTTCAAATGCGGAGGGGAGGGACACATCAGTCCAAATTGCGTGATGCCGTCCAAAGCATATTATAATTGTGGAAGAGAAGGTCACTTAGCCTGATTTTGTCGTTTACCGAAGACAAATTCAGCTAGGATGGAGGCACTAAAGGCCGTCCCAGAAAGGTCAAAGCCAGTAGTGCAAGGGAGAGCGTTTGTTGTGACCTCCCAGAGAGCGAGGAACCCGAATGAGGTCATCACGGGTAAGCTTATCATAAACTCTAACGAAGTCTATACTTTATTTGATACCGGTTCTACCCATTCTTTTATTTCTCCTACTTGCGCTCATCGATTAAATTTGACTCCGGAGAAAATAGACTTTGACTTATCTGTGGAAACTCCGTTGGGAGAAACCTTCATTACATCCACTGTTTATAAGTCTTGTTTGGTTCAAATCGGTACCCTCACATTACCTGTAGATCTTATTTCATTGAAAATACTTGCATTTGACGTGATTCTAGGGATTGATTGGTTAACTACTCATCATGCAAAAATTGATTGTTTCCATAAGGTTGTTAGCTTTCATATTCCTAATCAACCTATTATGTGAATTTAAGCGACCAAACCATTAAAATCAATCACGGTCATCTCAAGTCATAAAGCTATTCGTTTATTGAAAAACGGATGTCAAGCTTTCTTAGCTCATGTCACAGATTTAAACAAAAATACGTCAGTTTTGAACGATATTTCTATTGTTAATGAATTTCCTGACGTATTCCCCAAAGAACTTCCTGACCTACCCCCAGAGCGTGAGATTGAATTTTGTATCGACCTTGAACCCGGTACAAAACCCATTTCTAAAGCCTCATATCGAATGGCTCCTATTAAACTTCAGGAGTTAAAAACCCAACTGCAGGAATTGTTAGACATTGGCTTTATTCGTCCTAGTACTTCTCCTTGGGGTGCTCCTGTTCTATTCGTGAAAAAGAAAGATGAGAGTATGCGACTTTGTATTGATTATCGGGAGTTGAATCATGTCACCATCAAAAATAGGTATCCATTGCCACGAATTGATGACCTGTTTGACCAGTTGCAAGGAGCTAAATTCTTTTCAAAGATTGATCTTCGTTCCGGGTATCACCAATTGAAGATTAGAACCGATGACATTCCAAAGACGGTTTTCAGAACTCGGTATGGGCATTATGAATTCCTAGTCATGTCCTTTGGATTGACTAATGCTCCTGCTGCCTTCATGGATATGATGAACCGAGTATTCAAGGAATATTTGGATCACTTTGTGGTCGTCTTTATTGATGACATCCTTATTTATTCTAAATGTCGTGAAGATCATGAGCAATACTTGAGGCTGACACTCCAAAAGCTTCGTGAATATAATCTTTATGCCAAGTTGAAGAAATGCGAGTTCTGGATTGAGGAAGTAGCATTCCTCGGGCACGTGGTATCAAGTCATGGAATATCTGTTGACCCAGCAAAGATTGAAGCTATTCAAAGCTGGGAGCAACCTAAATCAGTGACCGAAGTACGTAGCTTTCTCGGTTTAGCTGGTTATTATCGGAGATTCGTGGAAGGATTTTCTCGAATCGCTACTCAATTGACTCAGCTGACTCGGAAAGATACAAAGTTCGGTTGGAGCGAAGAATGTGAGAAGAGTTTTCAAGAACTCAAGAGGAGACTCATTTCAGCACCTGTTTTGACAATACCATCTGGCTCGGAGGGATTTGTCATCTACAGTGATGCTTCGGGCAAAGGGCTGGGATGTGTTCTCATACAACATGGAAAAGTCATAGCTTATGCCTCGCGACAACTCAAAGAATATGAGAAGAATTATCCTACTCATGATCTAGAGTTGGCAGTTGTTGTCTTTACACTTAAAATTTGGAGGCATTACTTGTATGGGGAGAAAGTGGAGATCTTTACGGATCATAAAAGCCTCAAATATTTCTTCACTCAAAAGGAACTCAACATGCGACAACGACGTTGGCTTGAACTGTTGAAAGATTATGATCATACCATCCAATACCATCCTGGAAAAACAAACGTGGTAGCTGACGCATTGAGTAGAAGATCACATGCAAGTACGAGTGCGATGTTGTCAACGCAAGGGCCCATTTTGTGTGACTTGCAAAGGATGGAGATAGAGTTAAAGACTCCAGGGATGCATGTAACGATAGCGAATATACGAGTAGAACCGATTTTAATCGATAAAGTTAAAGATGCTCAAGCTACAGACCTGGAGCTAATGCGTATGAGGAAGAAAGTGCAAGAAGGTGCTATGCCGGAAGCAAGAATAAATGAAGAAGGAATACTTCGAGTCAACTCCAGACTTTGTGTTCCTAACGACCTTGATTTAAAGTATAAAATCATGGTGGAGGCGCACAATACACCGTTTGCAATCCATCCTGGGAGTACCAAAATGTATCATGATATTCGTCATACATTTTGGTGGAGCAATATGAAGAGAGAGATAACGTTGTTTATCTCAAGGTGTCTAACTTGTCAACGAGTTAAAGCGGAGCATCAAGTACCAAAAGGTCCATTGCAACCACTTGAAATTCCAAAATGGAAGTGGGAGCACATTACCATGGATTTTGTTACCGGATCGTCCTAAGGTTTCTCAAGGCATAGATGCGATTTGGGTCATTGTTGATAGATTGACCAAGTCTGCTCATTTCTTACCGATACAAGAAACTTATACACTTGAACGTCTTGCTCGTATGTATATAAACGAGATTGTAAGACTGTATGGTATGCCGGTATCCATAGTTTCTGATTGAGACCCAAGATTTACTTCACGATTTTGGGTTAGTTTGCAAAAAGCTATGGGCACAGACTTACGATTTAGCTCGACATATCATCCTCAGACGGACGGACAGTCGGAGAGGACTATTCAAACTCTCGAAGATCTATTAAGACTCCGTGTCCTTGATTTCAAGGGAAGTTGGGACAAGTTCTTACCATTGGTGGAGTTTTCCTATAACAACAGTTATCAAGCAAGTATTGGCATGGCTCCATTCGAAGCGTTGTATGGAAAAAAGTGTCGTTCTCCAGTATGCTGGGATGAGGTGGGTGAAGCAACGATGTTAGGACCAGAGTTGGTACGTATGACTACGGAAAAGATTCAAACGATCCGACAACGTATAAAAACCTCACAAAATCGACAAAAGAGTTATGTTGATCTTCATCGAAAGGACGTGGAATTCAATATAGAAGATCATGTATTGTTACGTGTTACTCCATGAAAAGGAGTTACAAGATTTGGAAAGAGAGGAAAACTCAATCCTCGATTCATTAGTCCATTTTTAATCCTCGATCGAGTAGGAACTGTGGCCTATAGACTCGCTTTACCGCCAAGTATGTCTCGTGTTCATAACGTTTTTCATATATCCATGTTACGTAAATATGTGAAAGACCCGAACCACATTATTGAGTTAGAACCGGACGAAATAGCGGAAGATTTGACGTATGAAGAGGTTCCTGTTCAAATCTTGGATAAGAAGGAACATATTCTACGCTCCAAGGTTATACCTCAAGTCAAAGTTTTATGGAGAAACCACGATGTTGAGGAAATGACTTGGGAGTTAGAATCTGAAATGAAATCAAGATATCCTTACCTCTTCGACATACCAGGTACGTACCCTAATTTCGAGGGCGAAATTTCATAAGAAGGGGAGGTTGTAAGACCCCAGTTTTTATAAATAAAGATAAATTTTCTATAATTATTATTTTTGAATATTATGGAATAAATTTGATATAATGTTATAGTTGTGGGTAATATTTATAAATTTTGTAAAGTACGCAAGTTGTTATAAAATATTCGTTTGGTCGGGGAATATTCTTTTTGATGGGGAATATTCGTACGACGGCGCAATCATTGGTGGACCCCACAACGGAAGTATTGTCGTAGTTAGAAAACGAAAAAATTATCTTTCTATAAAAATAACGGCGGAGGTGTTACCGTTAAAACTGTTGAACTACTCGGTAGTAAAAGTACAGTAATACGTGTGGTTGCATAGTAGCACACGATATTGATTATTGATGTTTACGTGAGAAGTCACTTAGCTATACTCAATTATTGCTACAGTAATTGCTGCATCATATCTTTTATATTATTGATTCAATTATTGTCACAGTATCATCTGTATAATATGTTATATTATTAAATCAATAATTGAGACGACAAGTTATAAATGACTAATAATTGTTGAAAGATTAATTATGTGTTGATTAAAAATAAAATAATTTATGATAATATTTATTCAATCCTTGATAAAGAGTCTGTTATGTGACGTTTGTGGTAAGTTTGGTTATTTTATGGGGGGCCATATGTCATCATCTAAGAGTCTCTTTCGTCAATAGTAATTACCTTCGTCAATAGTAATTATTTTCGTCAATAGTAATTACCTTCATCAATAGTAATTACCTTCGTCAATAGTAATTACCTTCGTAAATAGTAATTACCTTTACCAGACGTCAAACCACTTGCCGTTTCATATTACAGGCGTCGAACCACTTGTCGTTTCACATTACAGGCGTCGAACCAATTGTCGTTTCACATTACAGGCGTCAAACCACTTTTCTTTTCACATCACCAGTCGTCAAGCCACTTGCCTTTTCACACGGCAAGTGCTAAGCTAGAAATCTTCTATAAATAGAGGCCTAGTGCTTCATTATTTTTCACGAATTCATTCAAGCTATTGAGAGAGAAAGTATAGAGAGAATAAGAGAGAAAGAAGAAGAGTATTCGGTTACTACACTACTGCAGTATTCAATCTCCTAATAAAGTAAGGGGTGTTATTTTTTCTTCTTGAAGAGACCTTTTGTTATTCCATTCTTTGTTATTCTATTGGAATAACCTGTAAAAGTGGCATACCCTATAATGACCTGTATACGCGGTACACCCTATACTTGGTGACATCCATTTACTATTCTGTCTTTATATTTCTGTCGGAATATCATGTCTGTGCTATACGCCGGACCTGGTTCCATTTACTATTCCGTCTTTACATTTCTGTCGGAATATCCTGTCTGTGCTATACGCCGGACCTGGTTCCATCATTTATTATTCCGCATTTATTATTCCGTTGGAACATCCTGTCGGTGTGAATTTCACCTGACCTGGTTCTGTTATTATTATTCTGCTGGAATAACCTGTCTGTGCGGTCTCTATCGCATGCATGGTGATACCTTTTGTTATTGTATTCAGTATTACTCAGTTGATTAAAATTCTGACTTCTATACTCCATGAAATTAGTGGAATATCCTTGATATTTGCGCTTCATCCAGTATCTTTTCATGGAAATATTCTTCTGATCATTCTTGAATTTTACTCTACAAAACAGTATCATGTTGACAATTTGGACGTTAATAATTTCTGGATAAAATAATTCTTGAACTTGTTTTATTGAATTCTTATATCATTGTCATCATCCTCATGTTTATATTATGTTGAAAGTCATCTGTGGCCTGTAGTGCATAGATGGACTTGGTATGATTATGACCAGGGATTATTCGGTGTAATCATGACCGTAATATTACAAATGATGTAAAAATTAAAAGTTCTCATTGGCCCGTAGTGCATTGATGGACAATTGTTGGCATGATCATGACCATTAATGAATACACAAATATTCTTGGCCGTAGTGCATGAATAATTGTGGTCGTGATACTAAAGAATATCCTTGGCCGTAGTGCAGGGGTGATTCGATGATGTGGAATATTTATTAAGCTGAGTCTCAGCTATAACAGTGATGAAAAATCTTTTAAATCATAAAAGATAGTAGATTTTATTTTCTACTTGACTCTTTTAATGGATTGCTTGTTCCGCTGCAGTTAAACGTGATGTTTACTATATTTTATTAGTTTAACACTGTTGAAGGCTAATGATAATTTATTCTGCATTATCTTAGTCATAATATTTCTTACTGGGCTAGTTGAGCTCAACCTTTCTTTCACTGTTCTCTTCAGAAAATGAGAATATAGCTGGGACGAGTCGGGGAACGGAGTAATGGTCCAGAGGATAGCATTAGTAGTCCTCACTATTCTGTGAAATAGTGTGATAATAATTGTAATGAGGACTTCTTTTGAGTTTGTATAATCTCTAGTAGACTATATTTGTATTCAAACTCACAGTTTATGTTTTGTCGTATTGTACACGACAGTTGTATTAGTAAGTTGTATTTGAATTCTGTACCATGTATCTGGCGACCCAAGATGGGTGATGTATACCTAATTTTGGGGGCGTCACACACTCAATCATGTAAATCTGATAGATTATCAAAAATGAACTAAATATAAACTACCACAACAATCTAAGCTGAATAAATAAAGAGCTAATAGAGATAGAAGTAATGGGTTGCCTCCCATCAAGCGGTAAGTTATAGTCAATTAGCTTGACTTTCTCTGAATCTCACGTCAAAGGAAGAATTGAGGTGACTTTCTGCTTGTCCACCTCACCCCAAAATTTAATGACGTCAGCTTTTGTCAATGGCTCTACCTTCAACTCTGAATTTTCACCCGTTACACACCTCAATGGTCCATAATTCCCCAGGTTCTGTACCTCATCCTTTAGGCCTCGATCCACCAAGTCAACTAGAAAGCATTCTTCTTCATCTGTTGGGAACTTTATTGCCTTGAAGACATTAAAGGTGACCTCCTGATCATGTACACGTATAATGAGTTCCCTTTTCTGTACATCTATCGAAGTCTTGCCTGTGGCCAAGAATGGTCTCCCCAGTATTATTGGTATGCTTTTGTCTTCCTTGTAGTCTAAAATGATGAAGTCAGTCGAAAAGATAAACTTGTCCACCTTTACCAACACATCTTCAACAATTCCCCGTGGATACGTGATGGATCTGTTAGCTAGCTGTAATGATATGTTTGTCGGCCTTGGAGCCAGCAATCCCAACTGATTGAATACTGACAAGGGCATCAAATTTATACTTGCCCCCAGATCACATAAACACTTACTAAAGCTCATCTTCCCTATTTTGCACGGAATTATGAAGCTTCCCGGATCCTTCAGCTTTGGAGGTAATTTCTGCTGAAGCACTGTACTGCATTCCTCTATCAAGGCTACGGTTTTAAACTCATCTAGTCTTCTCTCCCTTGACAATATACCCTTCATAAACTTTACAAAGCTCGACATTTGTTCCAATGCCTCGGCGAAAGGTATATTGATCTGCAGCTTTTTGAATATCTCCAAGAACTTACTGAATTGTTTATCTTCCCTCTGCTTATTTAATCTTTACGGATACGGTACTTGAGGGTGAATTGGTGGTTCTGCATTCTTAAGTTTCTCCTCTGAACTTATTTTATATTTCTCGACCTGCTGCGACTTAGATTTTTCCAGATTTTCTTTCTTTTCATTCACCTGCGCTGTCTCGTGTGGCCGCGCGACTTCCTCAGTGTATTCCTGTGCGGACGCGCGACTTGCAGTACCTGCCAGATCTTTCCCAGATCTCATTGGGATTGCTTGACACTCTTCCTTCCCGTCTCTTCTTGGATTTGTCTCAGTGTTACTTGGCAATGAACTCTGGGGCCTGTTGTTAAGCATGCTCGCCATCTACCCCATTTGAGTCTCCAAATTCTTAATAGCCACTGCTTGGGTTTTAATCATAACTTCCGTGTTTGCCATGTATTTCAACATCATCTCCTCCACTTCTGATTTCTTTTCTTGCTAAGGTGCAACAGGAGTGTGATGTTGTTGCTGAGAGAATCCCGGTGGAAATGGTGGTTTTGGTACAAAATGCTGCTGAGATGGCTATGGCTGAAACTGTTGGTTAAGCTGAAACTGATTCTGCTGATTTCCTTGGTTATTTGACCAACTAAAGTTTGGATGATTTTGGTTGTTGGGGTGGTATGTGTTCTGAAACTGACCTTGGTCTTTTCTGTAATTGCTCACATACTGCACCGACTCCGAGCTGATGGCACATTGATCCGTGGAGTGTGACCTCGCAAAAATTTCACAAACGAAGGCAACTATTTTCGTCCTTCTTTCTGCCAAAGTATTTATCTTCTTTTCCATAGCTGCCATGTGTGCTGACAACTGTGTAATAGCATCTACCTCCAACACACCTACAACCTTGGGCTGTGGCATCTGAGATGTAGGATTCTGAAAATCATTAGCTGCTGTAGTCTCAATAAGTATATAGGCCTCGCCATAGCTTTTTGCCCATAATGCCCCTCCAGCAGCTACATCTACAATAGGTCTCGATTTCCATCCCAATCCATTATAAAAGGTGTTGATCACCATCCAATCCGGCATACCATGATGCAGACATTTCCTTAGCATTTATTTGTATCTCTCCCATGCTTCATATAAGGACTCGCCCTGTTGTTGCTCAAACTAACATATAGCTGTCCTCATCTTTACAATTTTAGCCATTGGGAAGAACTTGGCTAGAAATTTCTGTGTTAAATCCTCCCATGTAGTGATTGACCCTGACGACAAAGAATGAAACCAACTTCTCGCCTTATCCCTCAATGAGAATGGGAACAACCTCAGTCTAATAGCATCCCCCGTCACACAGTTGTATCGAAATGTATCACAAATCTCGATGAAACTCAATAGGTGTTCATTTGGATCATCCATAGCAGCACCCCCAAACTGAACCGAGTCCTGCACCATCTGAATAGTGCCCGGTTTAATCTCAAAAGTATTGGTTGCTATCGCCGGTCTGACTACGCTAGACTGTAGTCTGTTTATATTTGGCATGGAATAATCCCGTAGAGCCCGATGCTCTTCTCTTTGCTCAATTCTCTATTCTTCTGTCATACTAACTGTAGTACTCTCTAATTGAGCTTGCAAATTTCTTCACACACTTGCTTTCCAACCCCTTCCGTTAATGTTATCCTGTGCTGGTGTTAATTCTTAGTTGGATGATCGTGTGTGCATAAAAATCTACAAATACATGAAACCAAAAACAAAACAAAAATAGAAATGAGAAACGATCAGAATTGTCTAAGTCATATAATATAGCTTGAAACTGATGATAATTATTTAAATTAACGCCTTTCCCCGGCAACGGCGCCAAAAACTTGTTGCCTCTTTTTCAGTTCTAACAAAAAGAACTCTAACTCATGCAAGCATACATGTGTCAACAGGTAATACAAAGTAAGTAGAGTATCGATCCCACAGAGAAAGTTGTCAAATTTAAATTTAAATTACTATGCATCAATTAAATCACTATACTTATATGCTTAAACTAATGACTATAATGGGTGAATTAATCTAATTGCAGATAACAACTAAAATAAGAATAATAATGAAATAAACCAAATCTGAAAATAATGGGATCCTAACTTCATTTAATATTTCATCCAATTACCACTATCATGTAAGAATTATTCACATATCACAGGAAAGTAGCCAAGAGCACTAATAGAGTCATAACCATTTTTCAATGCACTATGACCTACTTACACAGCATCCACAAATGATAGACTCCATGTAATCATCAATATAACCAAAATCACTATATGTCTATGTGAAATTGCAATCATACTGAATTGCATGTTCATTGTCAATTCCATGCAAGTACTGAAACGAATGGTGATCAAGCATTCATACATGCAAAACAATCATGATAGAAATCCCATATGATATGTAAAAAAGCCCTAGCAATCAATCCGTTAGAATCCCATAATGGAGTTTAGTTCATGACTGAACCAAAAGCCATTATGGGATCAAAGCTAAACATGAATAACAAGCAAAAAATTGAAAGATGGAGGATAGAATGATCAAACTCAATTGCAGATTGTAAACCAAAGTCAAGAATCAACTCCTCATAAAAATCCAGTTAAACAATAATAAAAATCCACAATGACAGAAAATCCCAAAAAGAATTAGAAAAGATGGAGTTTTGTCTTCGTTCTTCGTTGGAATCTCTCCCAATGTGTAAACCCTAGTTACGATAAGAAAATACGTCAAAAGTTATCCAATTTATGTCTGACTCCAGCTAGATATCGTTTTAAATCCCATTACAACCCTTTAAAATTGGAAATTAAAATAAAAAAAATTAGCAGCTTCAGCCATCGCGCACGGCCACGCGCTCCTCCAGTATATTCCTCGCGCGGGCGCGAGACTTGCAGTAAGTTATGTTGTCTAGCTGGGCTCTCACGCGGGCGCGCGTCCCCAAGCTTATCCTACCGCGCGGCTTGCAGTCTGTGGATTCTGGTTCTGCTGCTGCACTGATCTATTCGACTGCTCCTTCCTTTGTTCCTCCATGCTTAGTCTTTTGCTCCATTTGATCCCCATGCCACACATATCCCAGCTTGTGCCTCACCTCATGCATCCATTAGTCTCGTTCCCTCTAATACCACCAAATTAGGCCGTTTCCTACACTTTTTCACCAAAAGGAGTTCTTAGTACATGCAATGCAAAATAACATGAAATACAACTAAAACAGACTAGAATGTACTTGAGTTGGGAATAATTCACGTAAATTGATATCCAATAAGTAGGTGTAAAACCCACTTATCAACATCTAAAAACGTTCTACTGATAACCTTGTCAACCACCCAACTCAAAATCATGGAGCACCTACGATCAAACATCTGATCGTAGTGTAAGAACAGGAGGACACCATGATTACATCCTATGCAAATGTCTAACGTTGATAGATGAACTTCTCACCAGAAAAGGTCAAATGAGATATCAGTGCTAATCACTTCTAAAGTTTTTCATCTAGAAAGTGCCTCCGGGATAAACCTAACCCTTAGTTCACTCTAAGAGGTTGGCCCTTCCTAAGCTACCTTAACCTAGAAGGAATGCTTAATCAAGTTCTTCACAAGGACCAGGACAGACAACGATCGTAGAGTAGGCTCGACGATCTCAGTCTTCCCAGAGGATACACTAGCTCATAGGGAGCTCGAAAAACTAGACACATGCTAAATTATTCAGATCAGGTAGAGATAAGTTAGAATAAGTTTAGAAAGATGCCCTGCAGACTCACCTCAGAAGTTCAGTGCCTAAACTATCACGAGGTACATCAGTGGTTAAGCCATGCAACCTCAAAATGAGGATCAATGTCAAAACGCTCACTAAGTCATCTCTCAGGAGACAATCATTGAGTTGTCAAAGAAAATCGTAGAGTACATGGCAATCTCATTAAGCCACTCTACGAACTGGAATAGTCAACAGATGAAAAGTTAAATCAAGGGAGAGGACATGATAGAGGAGTTATAGATTGTGACCTATCAGTGACTTACAACTGTCCCACTAAGGAATGTGGTAGGAACAGTTACAAGAGGGAAATTCAAATAAATTGCCAATTTCATTTTATCGGGTTCCTAAAATTCTGTAAGACTATTAAATCCACATCTAAGGCAAAACCTAACCAACTCGAAAATAGCCAAACCATCTCAAATAATTATCAAACCAAGAATTTCTTTCTGACATCTCACAAGAGCCTCACAAAGTCATAAACCCAAAAAATTTGAACTCTTCAAATGGCAGATTGGCGAGTAATCACTGGCATTCAGCTCGGAACAAGGACGTTTGAGAAATCTGAGAAGAAGTTCAGAGATAATCTTGAACTTGTGAAGAAGGCTATATTCTCAGAATGTCTGGAAGTAAACACTCAGATATTTGTTGACCTAGTTAAAGAGTTTCACTCAAACGCAACTATAAATTCTGGAATCCTTTCCACCAAGGTCAAGGGTCAGATTCTAAAACTGAATTCTTCTGACATTAATCAATTCTTTGGTCTTCTTGACCTAGAACTGAAAAGCCTGGATGAGATCGACACTAAAAAAGCTAAGAAGATTATGCAGTACAGAAGAAACCCTAGTCTGAAGGACATGAAGAAAAAGGAGTTTCCTGAAGAATTCGAGTTCCTTACTGAAATAGTGGGAAAATATATCCTATGCAAGGACACTACACATGACACTGTGATTGATCAACAGCTATAGATCATGTCTGCAATAATTATGAAGAAATGTATCAACTTTGGAACTATTCTGCTTGACCAAATGTCCAAATGGCTGGATAAGGAAGAGAAGAAAAGGTTAACTGAAAAACCCATTACAAAGGTTTTTCATGGAAGGTTTTTAAGTATCATTTTGAAGAAAAAGCTGAAGAATAAAATTAAGGATGATGAAGGTGAAATCATTAATGTTCATAAAGTGATGTCCCCACACTTGTTTGAAAATTGGAAGAAAAATCCCAAGGAAAACAAGAGGCTAATAACATTTGGGAGCAGTAGCAAGGTCTCTACAAAGAAGAGGAAGGCAAAAGAAAAAGAAGACAAGATGTTTAAATTTGATGAATCTGTACCTACAACATCCACTTCAGCAATGAAGAAATCTAATAATGTGAAGAATACAGAAGCTCCACCAAGAAGTCTCTCCACTGACAAAAGGAAACAGGGAATAAGAGAAGAACAAGCATCAACTGCAGAAACCCTAAAAAGAAGGAGTAACAGATTACTACAAAGGCCATCCAAGAAGAAAGCAAAGGCCATGAAGAAGTCAGTTCCAGTTCCTCAAAGAAGCTTATCTACTCAAGAAGAAAGAGAAAATGTAAAGTCATAAAATGAGAAGGGATCTTAAAGCTTCAAGGATAAAGCCTCATAGAGAAAACTCAGCAATGAAGAAGAAACTGAATCTATGAAAAAAATAGCCAAATCTGATGGTAAAGAAGAATGTGCAAGTCCTGTGGCTAACCCTCAAAGTAGCCACACTGCTGCTGAAGAAAGTTTGAAAGATAAAACAATTGGATCTTTTACTGCTAATGCTCCAACAAGTTCATATGATGGTTTAAAAGATGTTGAGTCCGAGGAAGAAGTACATATTCCTACTATTGTTGACCATCAAGGAAGCTTATATGGGGATACAGAGGCTTCAGACTCTGAAGAAGAAGAAAAGTATGAAACCCCTATAACTGACCCTCAAATATGAAGAAAAAGAAACATACTACTTGCTAAATCTATCTCAAAAAGGATAAGAGAACACTCCACTGTTGTCATTGATTTGAGTGATGATGAGTTTGAATACACGGAAGAAGATGCTGAAGAAGTGTTGCCTCTTTTTCAGTTCTAACAAAAGAGCCCTAACTCATGCAAGCATACATGGGGCAACAAGTAATACATAGTAAGTAGAGTATCGATCCACGGAGAAAGGTTTCTAAATTAAACTATTATGCATCAACTATATCACTAATTTTTTATATGCATAAACAGACTCTTATGATTATGATTTACTCAAAACTCAAATAATAAATAAAAGAAGAATATTAATGAAATAAATCAAATTTGAAAATAATGGGATCCTAACTTCATTTAATAGTTCATCTAATTACCACTATCATGCAAGATTATTCACGTATCACAGGAAATTAGCCAAGAGCACGAATGTAGACATAACTATTTTTTAATGTATTATGACCTACTTACATAACATCCACATACAATAGACATCATGCAATCATCACTAAAACCAACCTCACTATATTTCTATGTGAAATTGTAGCCATATTGAATTTAAGCACAAGCCCTTATATAACTCACACGATGAAACAGTATATGTCTATCTGATTCACGAAATATAAAGCTAAGTAAAATAGCCCCACATACGCATTCTATCATGATTACAGCCATACTTGCATGTTATTTTTCAACTCCATACAAGCACATAAAATGAATGGTGATCAATCATTCATGCATTCAAATCAACCATAATAGAAAGTCTTGATGATACGCAAACAGTCCAACACTCAAGCATTCAATTAGACTACATATTAAAATCCGTTAGAATCCCATAATGGAGTTTAGTTCATCGCTGAACAGAAAGCCATTATGGGATTGAAGCAACACATGGGAAATAAATAAAAGCAATTAAGAGAGAAGACAGAATCGATCAAACCCAATTGCTGATTATATTACAAGTATTCTGTTCAAATCCTCCATAATCTCCAGCAACATAAAAGTAGTTTATAAACAATGATTAAATTCCCAAGAAGAAGTAGAAAATATTAAGTCTATGATTAGCTCCATGTTGGAATCGCTCAAAGCGTAAAACCCTAGTTCTATATTATGAAAAACTCGTAAAAACAATAAATAATGGGTCTGGTACCAACCAGAATAGTTTTGAACCAGCTCTAACTCTTACAATTTCAAAAATAAAATAAAGTCAGCAATTGCAGTCAACGACGCGCATAATCCTATTGTAAACATGGCGCGGACGCGCGAGTATAAAATCAGTTTGTCCGGGGGATGGCGCGAGCGCGCGTCTTTTAGCCTGTGTAGATGCGCGGCCGCACGACACCTGCAATCCGTGTTCTGCTGCTGCTTCATGTTGCTCAACTTCTTGTTGCTTGCTCCTTCATCACAGTTCAATTCTTTATCTCCATTTGTTCCTCGTGTCATGCCTCTATTAGCCTTATTGCCACCTACCATTGTCAAGGTATACCATTTCCTGCACTTTCACACCAAAGGAGTTCTCAGTACATGTAATGCAAAACAAAACAAAATGCAACTAAAAATACACTAAAATATACTTGAGATGGGCATAGTTCTCGTGAATTGATATCCAATAAGTAGGCATAAAATCTACTTATCAAATACCCCCAAAATTGAACTATTACTTGCCCTCAAGTAATGCATACTACATAAACACTAAAAATGCAACTACATGCTATGCAACTATATCATGATGCAAACGAGTCTCACATTCTTCTAACTATAACAAAATTTCAGTCCAACATGCCTCAGTGAATTATCCAGATTCAAGAATGAAACTTCAAACTAAGCATAGACATAATATCATACACTCAAGTAATCTATACATGCTATAAAAATGTTGTGTGTGTGTTATATTCACCAAAACTTGACTAAGGCAAGAATACACATGCTTAACTTCTCAACATAGAAAATTATAGTCCAAATCAAGGTATACTTATGCAACAAAGACTGTTCCAACATATCAAACAAACTAAGGTTCAACAATGTGTTTAACTGCTTTATTTCTATTCACGAGGGCGATTTTTGCTCTTTCCCGCGATGTTTATTGCTATTATTATTATTATTATTATTATTATTATTTTTCACATGATTATGCAATGCCCTATTCCATTAGGCTAACAATGCTACCTGTGATGCCCCCAAAATAGGTATATATCACCCATCTTGAGTCGCTAGATACATGGTACATAAATTCAAATACAACTTAATTATACAACAGTCGTGTAAAATACGACAAAACATAGCTGAGAGTTTAAACAAGAATATTGTCATCTAGACAATATCCACACTCAATAGTATCCTCATTACAATTATTATCACATTATTCCGTAGAATAGTGAGGACTACTAAAGCCATTTATCCTGAACATCACTCCATTCCCCGACTCGTCCCAGCTATATTCTCATTTCTTGAAGAGAACAATGAAAGAAAGGGTGAGCTCAACTAGCCCAGTAAGAAATATTATGACTAAGATAATGTAGAATAAATTATCCTTAGCCTTCAACAGTATAACAACTGATAGAATACAATAGACAACAAGTTTTAGATCAACAACTGCAGTGGAATAAGCAATCCATTGGAAGAGTCAAATATAGAATAAAATCTACTATCTTCTATGATTTAAAAAGTTTTTCATCAACTTTATCGCTGAGACTCAGCTTAATAAATAAAATTGAATCATCCCTGCACCATGGCCAAGGATATTCATGTAATCATCAATGGTCATGATTATACTGAATAATCCCTGGTCATAATCATACCAACAACTGTCCAACAATGAACTATAGGTCAATGAGGACTTTTACAACATCATTCGTTACGTTACGGTCATGATTATACTGAATAATCCCTGGTCATAATCATACCAAGTCCATCTATGCAGGTAAGCCAAAGATGACTTTTATCACAATATAAGCATGAGAATGATGACAATGATATAAGCAATAATCAAACGAAATTAAATCCAACGAAATCAAGGATAAATATTAAAGACTTTAAATTTATCCAGAGTTTAAAAATATCCAAATTGTCAACATGATACTGCTTTGTAGAGTAAAATTCAAGAATAATATTCATGTACCAAAAATAATTTGGACAGAAAAGAAATATTTTTCTGGTAATGTAACGCCCGAGAAAATCGGGTTTTTATGACAATTAAATTTTTATTTGATTATGTGAATTAAATGAATTTAATTGATTATTATGTGAGTAAGTTATATGAAGGTCGTTCTATGACCTAGAATGTGCTAACGTGGTTAGTATTCGGGCTACGTGCTAGAATTAATTGTTTGGAATTTTCAAGACGAAAATAAATGTTTTTTGAGAAATTTTCGTAAAAATACTATTCATCCGTTTCTGTTCGGGGAATAATTTTGAAATTCTGAGAAACACATAATGATAGAATAACGTGATTAGATGGAATATCTGATAATATTTCATTTATGGCAAACGCAGTTTTTGCATGCAGACTTAAAACCTAAGGGTTGAGTGTATTGATTTCCGAGAAGGAAATAGTATGCGTAAAAGGAATTGCGTTAGGGTTAATGCGAGTGTTATACATTTATGATACTATTTAGTATCTATATATAATATGATGAGTAAATACAAAGCGCAATACAATTTTTGTACGAGTAGTATACGGAGAGAATACATGAATTGTACGTTTAGAATACGATTTATATTATAGAATTAAGTTAAGTCTTAATGATTAATTCATTTGTGTTGGATTATGATTAGCCCAATCAATTGAATTATTAAGCCCAAGGGGTTAATGGGTTAAGCCCAAATCAAGGGCCAATGATAAGTTAGTTAAGCCCAATTCATTAAAATTGAACCGTGGATCGAACCGATGGGTCACCGAATGGATAAAACCCATAGGGCAACCAATGGGGATGACCCATGGGGTGGTGGGCCGGCTACTTAGTGTGCAAGCCATGTTTGAGGCTTGGTCACCAAGTATTTTACTTGGTGACCACACATGAATAGTAAGGAGGTGATGGTAGTTGTCCGAAATGCCCTCCATTCTAGTTTCCTATAAATAGAAAGCTAGGTTGATTCATTTGAGAGTTTTTCAACTTGCCAACATTAGATTATTAAGAGAGAAAGAAAGCTAGACTTGCAAAACATACACTTTGGAAGCTTGATCTTAGAGTTTTCCAAGAAAGAACACCAAGAGTTCTTAAGGTATAATCCTTACCTTTCATCTCCATCTCTTTTAGATTTTTTTTTATCTTAGAGAATCATAGAATAGGTGGTATATATCTTGTATAAAGGATTAAAGATGACTTACCATAGATTCAATCTCTATAAGTCATAAGATCATAGGAATCATAAGGTTTGATATAGTTTCAAACCATGAAAATATTGATTGTTGAGATCAATTGTTTATAAACGATTGAACTCCATCAATATGTTAATATATGCATCTTGCTTGGTTAGGATGTAGATATGAAATCCATGGAGTATTCCATGTGATTTGGCTTAGAGAACCCTAGTAAAGAAGTTATTGCAAATTTTACGTTACTAGACGTTAAACGTCGAAAATGTTGAATTCCGGATTAGAGGTCAAAAGTTGCCGTAAGACTTGAAAACATTGGTTTTCAATGTCAACACATGAGATAGGGTGATTAAGAGTTTTGGATTTGAGAATCGTCAGATTTCGACATAAAATGAAGAAAACGAGCATTGAACGCTCAATAACGTTTACGAACGTCTAGAAAATGAAATTAATAGTGAATTTTGAGTTATTGAATTTGAAAGTGTCGAATTCTTATATGATCGCATAGAGTATGTCATTTATGACATGTAGGCTTTTGAACGGACCAAATCGGGCTTAAAATAAAGAAGTTACGGCCTCGGGAATTTCACAAAATTTTTCAAAATTGTTGAGGTTCTGCAACTGAGGTTTGGACCTTTGGCTACTGCTAAATGGCGTCGTAGCACCACTAGTAGTACTATGTCTCACGCCGCAGTGCCGAGATCGGGAGTTAGCCATTGCTAACTGGTGCCGCAGCACCAGTCTAGTACTACATGGGACACGTCACAGCGCAAGTTCAAGAATGTTGATATTGACTGAGGTTTTGAACTTCATTTGTTTAGGGACCTAAAGGGGTAATGTTTGTACACTTCATAAGTGTATTAAAGCTATTCCTATACTACCTATACTAAGGTATATGGTATGAAACTTAGGAATAGAATGCATGTTAATAAGTTAACAACGATGAACAAAGTTAATACTTTATCAACGATGATCGAGTCCGGTTAATAACGATGGTTGATTAATAAACTGGAACAAAGGGTAATAAGTCATGTTAACTTTAATAAAGTTATTAAGTTAACTAGGACTTAGAAGAGAAAGAAGTTTGTAAGAACAAGGTGAACATTTGTTTGTTAGCTAATTACAATGTGCTATGTGAATATATCATGTAGATTTTGTAAAGGCTGTGGTCAGTCGATTAAATTATTTGAAGACGCTGAAAGGCAAGTTTTCTTAACGCTTGTCTAACTTCCATGTTAGCCAAGTTTTATGTGATTCGTTGAACTGAATTGCAAGACTTATTTTAAAGAAAGGGTCGATGCTAGATTTTAACTCGGCTAGACTATTCGTAATATATAGATTGATTATGATTCATATCTTTCTATATAGAAATATTAACGCTATCCTATGCCAAATAATTGGTACGGATGTGAAGGTAAGGTTTGTCTATGAACAAACAAGAGTATTTTTCATCGATTATTCGATGGGCACGGGAGTTTGCCAAAAATATTAAACAAAAATACGTTTAATGAATGAGTGTTGATCAACATAGAGTACTATAAGCTGATCCCCTAAAAGTGCTCATAAGTTTTACTGATGAAAGACCTTAGTGCTGTGAACTCCTTTTCAAGTATGAAAACTGAAAGTTACTGTTCATGGTCTATCGACCGGTTCAGAATTCCTAATCTATTCTATACTTTGGGAATTGATGTTATGAACTGTTAAAGTATTATTGATTTATAATACTTCATAACTATTGTTCAGTTATGACGGAATTGTTATATAATTCATGAATGTGGTATTACTGATATCCTTGATTAAACTTGCTGAGCTGTCATGGTCACTTCTTGTGTGAATTATATAACTGCAGTTAAGGATGAACGTACTGTGAATGCCAAGAGAGATAAAGGCAAAGCTAAGATGGATGTTTAGCCGTTGTGTAATAGTTTAGAAAGTTTGTATGTATTATACATTATGAACAATGAACGATGTAACCAGTTTTGAACCTGGGAAGGATTATACTTTGATTGTAATAAAAAGATAGTAATTACATTCATTTTATTGTATTTCAATGGAATGATTGTATGGATGTTAGTACAGTGGAGCACCATATGTCGGGTTGGAAGATACCCGAATTTGGGGGCGTCATAGGTTGGTATCAAAGCCTTAGGTTATAAAACTTAAGGGGGGGGGGAAACCTTAGGCTAATAACCTCGTAAGGAAGTTAAAGTCAGAGGAATGAAATTCAAGTCCATTGAATTAATAAGGTATTGAGATAACTCAGTATCGAAAGAATTAAAAGATGGAAATTAATCTTAAAGGTATTAAATGTGATTTGTGCTTATACTATTGTGTATTATGTACTAATCAACGTGTTATGTGTTTGTAGATGTCAACCGATAGCTTGATGTTTAGAAACGTGGAAATGATAAGTGAGGATTCAGTGAATCAAGTTGAGATAGTACCAATGCCAGTGGCGGAGGTACCGATAGTTATACTAGATGACTCAGACATTGAGGAGTACATCTCTGAGGAGGAATACTCTGAGGAGACTATGGGTTTAGCATCACACTTGAACGAGATGCTAGATGTAGAGGAGGAGATGGAGGCGACATCATTTAATACGGTGGTGCCTACTCAGGAGCCGACACCTCCGGATGCAATGAGAGCATTGTATCTAGCTGTATTGGATAGGAATGTACAACTGAACACAGTAGTGGAGACGCAGATTGAAGAGATAACTGCCTTATATGAGGCAAAAGAATCTGCAGAGGCAGACTTTGAGTCGGAGCACGACTAAAAAGTGCTTATGACTGATAAGGCTCATGACTATAAGGATGAGGTCCTTGAGCTACAAAAGAAACTGGGTAAGAAAGACCAGAAGATAGCTAGGATGTTATACATCCATGAATGTGCTCATGAGGATTTCAAGCTGAAAATTGCTTGTTATTCTATTGAGTCCGGACATATTCGACATACCATAAGTCGAGATATAGTGTCGATTTTGGCAAATCAGAAATATAAGAATGCCATTCGACAGTGTTAATAGATCATTAGATCTTTTTGTATGTAGAAGTGACATAAAACCCTCTTTTGTATAATTTAAGGGTAGTTTTTTTATAAATCCCAATTTTGTAGAAGGCAATCGCGGGATAGTATGTAATAGCTTTTGGCTAAGGGATTATGATGTAAATAGTTTTGACTATGAAAGTATATTTATATAATGAAGTTTTTATTAAATGTGCTTGTTGTGGTATGAATGGTTGTTGTTGATTGAGAATGATAACCGAGTAGTTAAATAAATAATAACGAAGCTTTATTTATTTAATCAGAATTATGCAGCCGAGAAGGAGACAACGTAACCAAGAGGCTGAGTCTCATAATGAGAATCAGGGGGGGGTCCTAATAACCCTATGCAAGAGTTCGTTAATTTATTAACGGCTGCATTTAACCAAGTGGGGGGGTGGGATTCCTGTAGCTCCTGGGGTAGCAAGAACAACTACCATTAAGGACTTTAAAAGTGTGGGTCCTCTTGAGTTCCGAGGAACGATGGACCCGTTAGAAGCCCAGACATGGGTAAGAGATTGAGAAGGCGTTTGTGATAACAAACATAAGTGAGGCACAAAAGACTTCTTTTGCGACTTACATGATAAAGGGGGAAGCCAACTACTGGTGGGAGGCTCACTAGGGTGGGGCTAGAACAGAGGCTGTTACTTGGGAACAGTTTAAGAAGGTTTTCTTCGAGAACTATTTCCCTACTAGCATGCAGGGTAGGATGGAAATTAAGTTCCTATAACTTAAGCAGGGGGATATGACAGTTCCCCAGTATGCCGCCAAGTTTAACGAATTGGCGAGATTTGCTCCACACCAGGTGGATACAGTGGAAAGTAAGGTGCACAGATTTGAGCAGGGCTTAAAAACCTAGCTCTACAGTAGGATATCGGTTTTCCAGAGTGCTTTCTACGGGACCATTCTGGAGAAAGTGATAATAGCTGAAGGCGATGGTGAGGCATTGTCTCAGTACCACAAAGAACGAAAGATTAAGAGTAAGTTAGAGGGACGTATTAAGGCTGAAGTTGTCAGTGGAAGCGGCAACTTGCCAAAGAGAAAGAGTTTTAACCCTAGGAATACCGGGGTAAAGCAGGGAGATCCCAAACGGAGGACGAAAGCATGTAAGACATGTGGAAAGCCTCACATGGGAGTTTGTTTAAAGGGGAAAACAGTCTGCTACAACTGTGGGTAGGAGGGGCATTTGTCACCCAACTGTCCTAACCCCCCCTTTCCTAACCCTAAGAAGAACCAGGGGTGTTTTGTCTGTGGGTCAATGGACCACATGACAAGAAATTACCTGGAGAAGGGATTAGAGGGGAATAAGAGTTCTGATAGTGGTAAATTAGCCATTACTGGACCAAAACCATCAGTGGGTAGACCCTTAGCTCGTATATTTAATATGACTGTCCAAGATGCGGTTGCATCAACGGATGTGGTAGCAGGTATCATTCCGGTCAATAAGTTAAATGCTTACGTGCTATTTGACTCGGGTGCTACTTGTTCTTTTATAGCATGTGAATTTGCTAAGCGATTAGGTTTAATCCCTGAGAAGTTACCTATACCTTTAGACGTTAAGGTAGCAAATGAAGAGATAATCCCCATTGAATATATTCATAAGGATTGTTGCATAGAAATTAGAGGGAATGAGTTATCGGTAGATTTGGTACCGATAAGGTTAAAAGAATTCGATGTAATTCTTGGTATGGATTGGTTGGTTAACCATAAGGCGATTATATATTTCCATAGGAAAAGTGTAAACCTTCGGTTTTCTAAGAAAACCAAGGTAGTGTTCTTCGGTAGTAAATCACCAAGACGCTCTTGTTGTCTGTATATGACACAAGCAAGGAAGATGTTGAGAATCAGGTGTGTAGGTTATCTGTGCCATGTTGTGTATACCCAAAGAGTGGGAACATCCTTGGACCAGATACCTATAGTGCAAGAGTTCGCGGATGTATTTTCGGAGGAGTTACCGGGTATTCCACTGGACAAGGTGGTTAAGTTTGTAATTGATCTATTACCGGGAACGACACCAGTTTCAAGGGCACCATATCAGATGGCGCCAGTTGAGATGAAGGAGTTAATGGTTCAATTACAAGAACTATTAGATAGGAAGTACATTCAACTGAGTGTGTCTCCTTGGGGAGCACCGGTGTTGTTTGTCAAGAAGAAGGATGGGTCATTAAGACTTTGTATCGACTATCAAGAGTTGAACAAGTTGACGATTAAGAATAAATACGTGTTGCCTAGGTCGATGATCTATTTGATCAGTTGAAAGGGGCAAAGTATTTTTCTATAATAGATTTTTACACAAGGTATCATCAGTTAAAGGTGAGGGAGGAGGATGTACCTAAGATGGCATTCAGAACTCGTTATGGTCATTACGAGTTTCTGGTAATGTCGTTTGGGTTGACTAATGCGCCAGCCACATTTATGGATATGATGAATAGAGTGTTCAAACAATATTTGGACAAGTTCGTAGTGGTGTTCATTGATGATATTCTAGTCTATTCAAAGATGCCAGAAGATTATGCAGAACATTTAAGAATAGTGTTGGAAACACTAAGGAAGGAAAAGTTGTATGCAAAATTCACGAAGTGTGAATTTTGGCTTGAACGAGTGCAGTTTCTAGGGCATGTTATCAATAAAGATGGCATTTCCGTAGATCCGGCAAAAGTAGAGGCAGTTAATGAGTGGGAGCAACCGAAAATGCCGACTAAGGTTTGGAGCTTTCTGGGGTTAACGGGATACTATAGAAGGTTCATTCCAGACTTTTCTAAAATAGCTACTTCGTTGACAAATCTGACAAGGAAGTCGGTGAAGTATGTGTCGACTGAAAAATGTGAGAACAATTTTCAAGAGTTGAAGAAGAGATTAAGTGAGGCACCTGTATTGTCCTTACCCGACTATACAGGAAATTTTGTAGTGTATAGCGATGCTTCGTATAAAGGACTGGGTTGGGTGCTCATGCAGCATGATAAAGTCATTGCGTATGCATCACGTTAATTGAAGGATTATGAGAAGGTCTATCCTACTCATGATTTTGAATTGGCAGCTGTAGTTTTTTCTTTAAAGATATGGAGGCATTATCTTTATGGTGAGAAGTGTGAGATATACATGGACCACAAAAGTCTGAAATATATCTTCACACAGAAGGAGTTGAACATGAGACAGAGAAGGTGGTTAGAGTTAATAAAAGATTATGACTGTGATATTTTATATCATCCGGGGAAAGCAAATGTAGTAGCCGATGCACTAAGTAGGAAGGGTAGAGAGAAACTGTCAATGTTAACAACTCAAAATGAGTTGATAACAGCGATGACAAGCATGAAATTAGAAGTTAAGTTACCGGAGGAGGCGGTGGAAATGTTATTTTCCATGGAAACCCAACCGACCATAGTGGAAAGGTTAGGGAAGTACAATTGAGCAACGAGAAATGCAAGCAGATGAAAAAGAAGGTAGAAGATGAAGAGAAGACTAGGAATAACCTCGATAAGGAGGGATTACTTTGTTTTGAAGGAAGAATTTAGGTTCCAAGTGATTCCAAATTAAAGAAGGAAAAAATGATGGAGGCACATAGTTCGAGGTACTCGATACATCCCGGTAGTACAAAGATGTATCAAGACCTTCGTCAGAACTTTTGGTGGCCGAACATAAAGAGGGAGATAGCAGAATACGTTAGTAAGTGCTTAACTTGTCAAAAAGTTAAGGCTGAACACAAACAACCTAGCAGGTTGTTGCAACCATTAGAAATTCTAGAGTGGAAGTGGGATCACATCACAATGGACTTTGTGGTGGGACTTCCGACAACCAGAAAATGATACAATACTATTTGGGTGATAGTGGATCGATTGACAAAATTGGCTCATTTTTTACCAATAGGAGTCAAGTATAACTTGGATTAGTTAGCTAAGATGTATGTCAAGGAAATTATTTCCAGACATGGAGTACCTGTTTCGATCGTGTCAGATCGTGATCCGCGATTCACATCGAACTTTTGGAGGAGTTTGCAAGAGCAAATGGGAACGCAGTTAAGATTGAGTATGGCGTATCATCCTCAGACGGATGGTCAGAGTGAGAGTTTAACATTATATCAAATCCACACCATAATATCCAAAAATATATTTCGAGAAAAGTTAATCTTTATTCATAAAAGTTGGGGTCTTACAAATGCGTCGCCGTCGAGATTCAGAAACGACTGAAAACACAACACTATAAAAGCCCATTTCTCCCAATTCTTACGATTTCACCTACTTATTTGAATTTTGAAAATATCTTTGATCTCTCATATCTCTCAACTTTCTCTTTCCATATTGCAACAATGGCCTCAGAGAACCCAGAAAACACCATCACCATCTTTGTAACCCCAATAGCCATCATCCCATCATCTCCAAACACCATGCCGGAACCAACCCCAAATAATGCTCCTTCCTCCAGCAAAAAACCCACCAGAATCTAACTCACAGAGAACCCCACTCGAATACTCTAAAGAAGATCAATTTCCCCATGTCAACACCCCTTCTCAACTCACAGATGTCGACCTACTCGTGATCCGCAAACACTACCAGATCTCTGACACCCATCACCTGAAAACCCCCACATCCACTGACCATATATACCACCGCCCCAACGACTGGACTGCCATGCCACTCACCTTTTTGTAGAAATGGATTCACCTACCCCTCCACGCCTTCATTATCACACTTTTGGGGTTCATAGGCATAGGACTAGCCTAACTGGTGCCCAATTCCTACATCCACATAGTCGCCTTCATCGCCTTCTACCATGAGATTGGGGTTCATCCTTCCATTGACTTATTCTTCTCCTTATTCACAATCGGAAACTCCCGTGAAAGGGGTTTTAAAGTGTTAATTAAACAATCCCCAAAAGCCAACTCTAAATTTGACAAACGCCCCCTGATGGACACTCCCTCGAGCAATAAAGGATGACATAAGGATTGGTTCCTCGTTTCAGGACCAGAGATCACCAAAATTCCAGACTAGAGTTCACATAATTTTCCTTCTTTGTACTTTGGTGATATCACAGACTAACGTGTGCTAGAGATGGAGAAGCTACACGAGAAACTTCCTCTGAAAGAATAGAGCTTCGGCCTCTTGAGCAAACAAGCATGGTTGTACGACCACCAACATAAGTTCCGAACCCTAAACTTGCATTATTTTGAATTCCTTTTAGTAATTATTCTAAGAAATCCTTCCTTATTTTCTACTGTATCCCTCATCAAACCAACCTCGAGCGACCGAAGAGACCTCGAAGAATTCCTTTCTGCTAACCCATCTCAAAATTTGGTCGAGCCTCAAAATACCAAACCTGAATCAACCCCTGTTGAAGATCCAACATAACCTCGACTACAAAAAAGAGCCACCAAAAGACCCAAAAACACCCCTGTTCCTACCCTTAACGAAAGCCTCCATGACATGCCTATTGCCGAACACACCCAAGTTCTCTGAACCAAAAAGAAACGAGCCAAAATCACCCCTCTCATTGCCGAAGAACTTAAGGATCCCCCAACCGAATCCAACCAAACACAAAACATTCCTGTTGAAATAGATGAGGCCGATGAACAAACCTAACCCATTCCTCCACTCATCAGAAAATGAAAACATTCGTCAGACAGTCATTCGACCCCACCAACCGAAGTACCAACAAAAACCCATATCCCAACTCCCTCCAAACAACCAACACCTTCTCTCCAACAACCATCCTCCTCCGAAGCCATACCTGAAGTTGTTCGTTCGCCCACATTATGGCCAGAAAAAAATGAAGAATTCTCTCTACACTTATACGACCACTTCGTTCTCAAAATTGACGACCACCGCTTCGAGAATAGCTCCACATCTGATCTCGTTTGAGCCGGTATGATCCATCAAGCCCGGGTAAGTCGATCATTATTAAACACTTTTAATTGTGAATAGCTTTCTAAAGTCTGATACTAAACTCCAAACATCTGCAGGCTAATGGAATCTTCAGGCAGCTCAAACAAAGGTACAAGGAAATTGAAGCCGAAGAAAAAGTTGCCCGAAGAGAAAATGTCATACTGAAATCCGCTTTAGCGAAAGAGAGGAGTCTACACAGTGATGCCCCTATTCTACACCGAAGGCCTCAAAAAAGATATCGCTAACTCAAAGAACAACTGAAATCAGCCGAAACCCTTCAACAAACTACTTCTGGAAGGAACGAAGAGCTATCAACAGAAAACGAGGTGTTGAAGTAGAAAAACCAAACCCTCACCCGCGTAATCAATGACACTAAGATTTCAGAACAAACACATCTTGCAATTTGTAGCAAAATAGAGAAAGAACTCCGAGAAATCAGAGCCCTTGTCCCTTCATTAACCGAAGAACTCCGCACCGAAATTCAAAATGAGTACCAAGAACTCCGCATCGAAATTCAAAATTCAAAATAGAAGCTTGCTACCGCCGCACTGAACCCATTACTCCTTGATTCTTCTAAAGATGATGATGAGGATAATGCCGAAGATGTCCCTCCTCAATCATAACTCCCAACTTGTAAAAATAAAAAATTGTAACCACTTTTATATTTTAATGAAATACAATTATTCACTTTTTACTTCTCTTACATCCATCACATATAATTACTTTATTAAATAATAATCAAATAATCTGAACTCAACACTTCAAACAAAAATCAAATAATATTGTAAAGTAATTCTGTTCACCATCAAAGGGTTAAACAGATCTTTAACAATCATGTTCGCCATCTTTCGGACGAACATGCTCTGTTCACCATCTTTAGGATGAACACGTCCAACCGAACCTCCCAATAATCCTGTTCGCTATCTTTAGGATGAACATGCTCTGTTCACCATCTTTAGGATGAACAGATCCAACCGAACCTCCTAACAATCATGTTCGCCATCTTTAGGACAAACATGTTCTGTTCACCATCTTTAGGATGATCAGATCCAACTGAACCTCCCAACAATCATGTTTACCATCTTTAGGATGAACATATTATGTTCACCATCTTTAGGATGAACAGATCCAACCGAACCTCCCAATAATCTTGTTCGCCATCTTTAGGACGAACATGCTATGTTCACTATCTTTAGGATGAACAGATCCAACCGAACCTCCCAATAATCTTGTTCGCCATCTTTAGGATGAACATGTTCTGTTCACCATCTTTAGGATGAACAGATCAAACCGAACCTCCCAATAATTATGTTTGCTATCTTTAGGACGAACATGCTTTGTTCACCATCTTTAGGATGAACAGATCCAACCGAACCTCCCAATAATCATTTTCGCCATTTTTAGGACGAACAAATTCAATAGCAATCAGACAAAGTAATATTGGAGAGAAAAAAGCTTCTTTTATTGATAATTGTTGAAAGAATTACAGACTCAATCACTCCAACATCAATTCTACTAAAAATATTTTTGAAGTCTTCCCGCATGCCAGGTGTTCTGTATCTTAGTCCCATCCATTGCTCGCAACCGATAAGTCCCTGGCTTAGGTACTTCAACAACTTCATAAGGACATTCCCAATTTGGCATCAGCTTTCCCAAATTCGGAGACATAGAAGCTTCCACCTCCCGAAGAACCAGATCACCTACTTCGAACCCTCGGATCTTCACCCCTTTGTTATAATATTTGGACACTCGTCGTTGATATGCTGCCAATTTTACTAAAGCTGCTTCTCTACCCTCCTTAAGTAAATCTAAATTAACCCGAAGTCCTTCCTCATTATATATCTCCCGAAACTGACTGACCCAAAGAGATGGTGAGCTAACTTCCAATGAACTAAAGCATCAGAACCATAATCCAATCTAAAAAGCGAATCTCCTGTAGTAGTTCATGATGTAGTTCGATAGGCCCATAATAAACTAAGTAATTCTTTAGGCCACCTTCCTTTGTCCTCATCAAGTCTTCTTTTAATACCATTCGGGAGTGTTCTGTTAGTCACCTCAACTTGCCCATTTGACTGTGGATGGGCAATTGAAGTCTTTCGATGCTGAAATCCCAACTCCTTTAAGAACGCCTAAAACTTCGATCCCACAAACTGACGTCCATTATCTAAAACCACTACCATTGGAATGCAGAACCTAAAAACTGCATACTCTTTCAGAAATTTTAATCACTTATGCTCCGTGATCGCCTGAAGAGGTTTGGTTTCCACCCATTTAGTCATATAATCAATCGCCACTATAGAAAAACTGACCTGCCCTTTAGCCTTTAGCAATGGACCCAAGATATCTACACCCCAAACAACAAAAGGTATAGGAGATAAAACCGAATATAAATCTTCTGGTGGCTGATGGGGGATTGGACTGTTCAACTAGCACTTCGAACACTTCTTCATATAATCAGTAGCTTCTTTGAAAATCGTTAGCCAGTAATACCCTTACCGAAGCACCTTATAAGCTAATGACTTGGTAGCCATATGGTCTCCATAAATCCCCTCAAGAACTTCTCGAAGGACGTACTCAGCTTCAGACGGTACCAAACACTACAATAAAGGTGAAGAATAAGCTCGCCGATAAAGATCTCCATCAATAAGCCCAAAATTTGAGCTCCTGTACTTAACTTTCTTAGCCAATATCCGATCCGAAGGCAATACGCCATCTGCCAAATAATCGAGACAGAGAGTTATCCAATAATTAAATTGTTCCACACACATCACCTCCTCATGCTGAACACTCGGCTGATTTAGGACCTCCAAGTAAACTGACCCATTGAATGTACATGCTTCAGTTATAGATAATCTTGCTAGTGCATCTGCTATTGAATTATCTGATCAGTCTATCCCTTGAAACACGTAAGAATCAAAACACTGAAGACGATCCTTCAACTCTGCCAGATATTTCACCATTCTTGAACCCCGAGCTTTATACTCCCCAACACATGTTTGACGATAAACTGAGAGTCATTGTAAATAACCAATCTCTGAACCTCAAGACTTTTCGCCAATCACAACCCTGCCAGAACAGCTTCATACTTAGCCTCATTATTTGTTGCCCAGAATCTAAACCTGATAGCCTGGTGCACTTTGAACCCTTCTGGACTCGTCAAGATGATCCTAGCCCCATTGACATCCAAAATTGATGACCCTTTTGCATACAACATCGCCTAAACTATCATCGTCTTCAGAGAACGAAGACTCCACCACAAAATCAGCCAACACTTGACCCTTAATAGCTGTTCGAGGATGATACTCAAAAAAAAACTGTGACAGCTCCATCATTCATGCAGCAAGCCTCCCCAAAACTTCTGGTCTACCCAACACCTTTTTCAGTGGCTGATCTGTATATACCACTATTACTCGACCTTGGAAGTATTATCAAAGCTTTCGACTATCTATCATCAAAGCAAAGGAAAACTTATCAAGGTTCGGATACCTTGTTTTTGCATCCCTTAGGGCATGGTTCACATAGTAAATCGGGTGTTGCTTACCCTAAATCTCCCGAACCAATACAACTCCTATAACCAATGAACTCACCGCCAAATACAAATAAAGAGGTTCGACAGGAACATGCTTCACTAATAAAGGAGCCGAAGATAAATACCTCTTTATCCCCAGAAAAGAGTCTTCACACTCTTAGTCCACTGAAAAGTCTTTGCATTCTTCGATCCTTTCAACGTGTTAAAGAACTGTAAGCACCTTTCTGTCGACTTGGACATGAACCTCCTCAAAGCAGTTATCTAACCCGTCAAATGCTGAACATCCTTATAAGACTGTGGAGACTTCATATCCAAAATAGCCTGAATCTTTTCTGAATTAGCCTCGATTCTCCTTTTGCTGACCAAATAAGCTAGGAACTTCCCTGCTCCTAGCACGAAGGTACACTTGGTTGGATTCAACCTCAAATTGTAGTTCCGAATAGTCTGAAAGCACTCCTCCAAATCATCCAAATGACTCTGAACTATCATGATTTTGACAATCATATCATCGACGTAGACTTCTATACTTCGGCTCAACTGCCTTGTGAACACATAATTCATCATCCTCTGATAAGTAGCCCCACATTCAACAAGCCGAAGGTCATCTTCTTAGAAGCATATACCGAGCAATGAGTGATAAAAGTCATCTTCGGGATGTCTTCCTTACACATTGAGATTTGATGATAACCTAAAAAAACATCCATAAAACTGAGCAAAGTGTACCCCAAAGTTGCATCAATAAGCTGATCAATATGTGGCAAAGAATAAAAATCCTTCGGGCACGCCTTGTTCAGATCGGTGTAGTCTATCCAAACTCGCCATTTCTCATTTTGTTTCTGCACCAGAACTACGTTTGCCATCCATTCTGGGTAGTCAATTTCAAATGTAAAATCTGCTTCCAACAATTTTGCAATCTCCTCATCAATTATTTTCTGTCTTTCTGGCGCGAAAATCCTCTTCTTCTGCCAAATTGGTTTCTTTGTCAGGTCCACATGCAGCTTATGTTCAGTAACTTTTTGACTCACCCCAGGCATGTCACTGGGAACCCAGGCAAAGATATTCGCATAACACTTAAGTAATTCTACCAAGTTCATCAGAAAAGGTTCCGGCAGACTCGAACCTATCTTTATTGTCTTCTCTTTCTTCCCTGGTATCAGCTCAACCTCTTCGGTTTCCTCTGCTGACATAACCAATGGCTCTGTGCTACTCACCGTAAATGGCTTGATCTCAATAGCCATATCTTGATTCTGTATTCTAACCCCAACACCTGAAGTAATTAAAGCATTCCTGTAGCATCTTCTCGCCAAATCCAAATCTCCAACAACTTCCTCAACTCCATGTGGCATAAGAAACTTGATCTTGAAGTGGGGAATGGATGTAACCGCCTGAAGAGATGTCAGAGTGGGCCTGCCTAAAATCCCAGTATATGTCGAATCCACATGTACTACATAGAATTTACACATAATTTCCACCTATTGTGGAGCCGTTCCGAAGATAACTGGTAGCTCTATTGTCCATGTAACCTTGATCGGCTCGTTGCTGAACCCATATAAAGGAGACTCTTACCCTATCTCCATCTTCCTCCCATCCAGGTTCATCTTCTGATAGGCATATGTGTACAGGATATCAACCGAAGACCCATGATCTATCATCATCCGCTTCATATCCACCGAACCCACTTGTGCAGTAATTACCAGAGCACCTTCATGTGGTTCGATTGGTTCTGAAGGGAAATCATCATCAGTGAAAGAAATCACCGAACCTGGGTATGCCCTTTCTATAAGACCCCGAATTTTACGAAATAAAAGTATTCAATTTTTATAATTATTATTCTATTTAGTAAATGTTTAAATTGATAAAAGTACAGTAATACGCGTGGTTGCATAGTAGAACACGGTATTGATTATTGATGCTTATGTGAGAAGTCACTCAGTTATACTCAATTATTGCTACAATAATTGATGCATCATATCTCTCTAATTATTGATTCAATTATTATCACAATATCATCTACATAATATTTTATATATTATTAAATTAATAATTGAGACGACAAAGTTATTCATATTATTATTTGCAATATTGACAATGTCTAGAAGTTCTGTCAAGGAGAGGTTTGCTCACCTAATTGCGCGCCAATAAGGAGAAATCCTTATCGGAAAGCCCCCTCTTTCGTGGGAACGACCTGGTTATTAAATATTGTGAGTTATAATATTAATGATGAATATTATTAAAAATCGAATTTGAGTTCAGAGTTGAATTTGGAGACGCGGATGTGATATTTGAGTCCGGAACGATGAAATTAGTAGAAATAGACTATAAACACAAAATTTGTCGAGGTTGACTTTTTGGTCAAAAAAGTCAACAGTTGACTTTTTCAAAAAAGTCGAACTTTGAAATTTCAAAAATGAATTTTTTGAGAAAAATATTTTCATTGTGTTGGGATTGTTAGTGTTAGTGGAAATCGACATTTATTTCGATAATAATTGATGTCTGGAGGTTATATTGATCAACCAGGTAATTAATCGGGTAAATAAGCAATTAATTACTATTAATTCACATGATTATAACTATTTGTTCACATGTGTGTACTATTGATTCACATTCTTGTACTATTAGGGGACTTGGTGCAAGATTGATAATACTTGCATAACTAAGTTAAAAATGGAGGTATAGATGGAGGTATTATACTGTAATTCGTATTTTCACATGATTATAACTATTGATTCACATGATTGAACTATTGATTCACATTATTTACTATTAGGGGAGGTGGTGAAAGTTTGATAATACTTGCAGAACTAAATTAAAAATGAAAGAAAAGTTGAAGGTATTGTACTGTAATATTTCGAGCCCCAAAACGTGCAGTTATCGAAACTATATTTTCCTATAAATAGAAGTTCATTCTTCCTTCATTTCTCACCAATTCACTAAACCTATAGAGCAATTATTATAGAGAGAAATTATAAAGAGAAAGAAGAAGAGAAGTCTGCTACCTCACTATTCCAGTATCCAATTTTCTTCTAAGGTAATAAGAGTGTTGCCGAGTCGAGCGGGGATAATAGGGGAATAGAACGGTGGTTTATAGCTGTTGAGGTTCTCCCTAAATAGGTGAGGTGAACCCAACTTTGGAAGGGTATTTTTGCCACAATCATACAAGATGTCTAATGATAGACGACTTCGTGTTATCATAAGACAGGGTTGTGCACATCCACTTGCTGAGTATATCTAGGAGCACTACCTATATAATCATGGAGTTTATTTAAAATATAATTTTCACTTGGAGACAACGGAGATAATTATATATCAAGAGAATACTCACCATTGGAAAGAAGATTATGATAATCTTCTTATTTTTCTTTGGGGACTTTTGGGTCAACCAAGGATAATTTTGTGGACATATAGTCTCTATCATAACTCTAGACACATGGCCTCCCACGTACGAAGGTTTCCTTGAGTATTTTCCAAAGATTTTAATTTTTAAAATAGTTATTGACTGTACCTTTATGTAAGGTACCATTGTAAGGTCTTGTGGTCAAGGAACCACGAGTGTTACATACATTTGTATTAAAACTTACAGTTTAACTGTGGTCGTATTCTGCACGACAGTTCAACAGTTGTATAAATGAAGTTTGTATTTAATTTTTATAGTATGATATCTGGCGACTTAGAATGGGTCGTGTGGACCTATTTTGGGGGCGTCACAAATGGTATCAGAGCTTAGGGATATGGTCGCTGGCGGAGATATTAGTCTAGAACCAGGAGGGGAGAGACGAGTAATATACTTTGCTAGGGTGTGACTTACATAAGCTGAAATTGTTTATTTGATAAGTTGACAAATTGTGATCTGTCAATTAACCTTTGTTTTGAAGATATATTCTAGAATGATATCTGAAATAAAGGAGATGAGCAATGAAAAAATCATGATACAGAGGAAATAACCGGGAAGGTACAACCCAAAAAGAAAGCAAGGTATTCTCATCTCTTCGAATTACCAGGTACGTAAATTTCGAGGGCGAAATTTCATAAGGAGATGAGGTTGTAAGACCCCAAATTTTACGAAATGAAAGTATTCAATTTTTATAATTATTATTCTATTTAGTAAATGGTTAAATTGATAAAAGTACAGTAATACGCGTGGTTGCATAGTAGCATACGGTATTGATTATTGATGCTTATGTGAGAAGTCACTCAGTTATACTCAATTATTGCTACAATAATTGATGCATCATATCTCTCACATTATTGATTCAATTATTGTTACACTATCATCTGCATAATATTTTATATATTATTAAATCAATAATTGAGACGACAAAGTTATTCATATTATTATTTGTAATATTGACAATATCTAGAAGTTTTGTCAAGGAGAGGTTTGGTCACCTAATTGTGTGCTAATAAGGAGAAATTCTTATCGAAAAGCCCCCTCTTTCCTGGGAACGACCTAGTTGTTAAATATTGTGAGTTATAATATTAATGATGAATGTTATTAAAAATCAAATTTGAGTTCGGAGTTGAATTTGGAGACGCGGACGTAATATTTGAGTCCGAAACAATGAAATTAGTAGAAATAGACTATAAACACAAAATTTGTCAGAGTTAACTTTTTGGTCAAAAAAGTCAACAGTTGACTTTTTCAGAAAAAGTCAAACTTTGAAATTTCAAAAATAAAATTTTTGATAAAAATATTTTCATTGTGTTGGGATTGTTAGTGTTAGTAGAAATCGACATTTATTTCGATAATAATTGATGTCTGGAGGTTATATTGACCACCCGGGTAATTAATTGGGTAAATAAGCAATTAATTGCTATTAATTCACATGATTATAACTATTTGTTCACATGTGTGTACTATTGATTCACATTCTTGTACTATTATGGGACTTGGTGCATGATTGATAATACTTGCATGACTAAGTTAAAAATAGAGGTATAGATGGATGTACTACACTGTAATTCGTATTTTCACATGATTATAACTATTGATTCACATGACTGAACTATTGATTCACATTATTTACTATTAGGGGAGGTGGTGCAAGTTTGATAATACTTGCAGGACTAAATTAAAAATAAAAGAAAAGTTGAAGGTACCGCACTGCAATATTTTGAGCCCCAAAACGTGTAATTAACGAAACTATATTTTCCTATAAATAGAAGTTCATTTTTCCTTCATTTCTCACCAATTCACTAAAGCTATAGAGCAATTATTATAGAGAGAAATTATAAAGAGAAAGAAGAAGAGAAGTCTGCTACCTCACTATTCCAGTATCCAGTTTTCTTCTAAGGTAATAAGAGTGTTGCCGAGTCAAGCGGGGATAACAGGGGAATAGAACGGTGGTCAATAGCTGTTGAAGTTCTCCCTAAATAGGTGAGGTGAACCCAACTTTGGAAGGGCATTTTTGCCACTATCATACAAGAATTCTAATGACAGACGACTTCGTGTTATCATAAGACAAGGTTGTGCACATCCACTTGCTGAGTATATCTAGGAGCACTACCTATATAATCTTGGAGTTTATTTGAAATATAATTTTCACTTGGAGACAACGGAGATAATTATATATCAAGAGAAGACTCACCATTGGAAAGAAGATGATGGTAATCTTCTTGTTTTTCTTTGGGGACTTTTGGGTCAACCAAGAATAATTTTGGGGACATATGATATCTATCATAACCTAGACACATGGTCTCCCATGTACGAAGGTTTCCTTGAGTATTTTCCAAAGATTTTAATTTCTAAAATAGTTATTGACTGTACCTTTATGTAAGGTACAATTGTAAGGTCTTGTGGTCAAGGAACCACGAGAGTTACATACATTTGTATTAAAACTCACAGTTTAACTATGGTCGTATTCTGCACTACAGTTCAACAGTTGTATAAATGAAGTTTATATTTGATTTTTATAGTATAATATCTGGCGACTCAGAATGGGTTATGTGGACCTATTTTGGGGGCGTCACACTTTCACTCATCGCGGGCTTGTCTGCTACTGTTATCACCATATCCAGATACCCACGTCGCTTCTTCCCAATAGATTTGCCCATATTTCCTCCTATGATCACATCCACAACATGTCTTCACTTGGGTCTGTCTTGTCGGTTCGGGCTGACTGGTCTGAACAGGCACACTATTCCTTTGTTGCACCCTCGGGGGCTCTTGCCCTGCCACATACTGCACCAGTGCCCCACTATGCACATTCTTCTCAATAAACTCCTTTATGTTCCAGTAAGCGTCTGTACCATGCCCCGCTGCCTGATGATAATCACAATACTTAGATGGATTCCCAAACCCTGGTTTTATGTTGTCTCTAAGGTGCTCAAAGTAGGGCTGGTCCCTTATCTGTTCCAAGATGGTAGCCCGATCAGTATTAAGTTTTGTATACACCTTATTCACCTTTTGACTCAGAAAAGGCGAGCGGCCTCCTCATGAACTCCAATTATTATTGTACTTTTTCTGATTCCCATCTGTCTGATCACCATACCTCTTCTGGTTACCATCATCCGATTTATCTTTATCTTTCTCTTTTGTTTTTTCCGAAGAGCCCTGTTTTAAACTGCTCATGGCTTCTTCCACCACTATGAAGCCCTTAGCTTTCTCAAATGCTTCTGCCAAGCTCATCGGGTGATTGAACGTTAGTTCCTTCACCAATTTTTTTAACTTCACCAGATCTAACCCATTTTGAAATAATCCCACAGCCTGAAGGTCATTAAGATTTGTTAATTGTCCCACTGCTTCTCTGAACCTTTTAACGTACTGGCCTAGAAACTCATTAGAATACTGTCTGATTTGTGCCAACGATCCGGTGGGTTTTCCTCTTCTCTTATTGCTCCCAAACCGAGCATGGAACTTATCGCACAAATTTTCTCATAACAAAATCGAGTTCGGGGTTAAGGTTCCTATCCACTATCTGGAATCCTTCCTCAACGTCGTCACAAAAGTCTTGCATTTTACCGCATCCGAGTAATCATAATAGTACATCAACCTACCATATGCCTGACTGTGGTCGTATGGATCCCCTAAACCATCATAACTTTCCATATAAGGGAGCTTTTTACTGGGATCCGCCTTCTCCCGAAGGATTTTCGGAGAGAAAGGGGATGCCTTCTTGCCCAAACTTTCCTTCCCCTACTTAACTTCAGCCATTTGCTTCTGAAGCTCCTCCAGCTTTCTGGCTAACAGTTCTACCCCTTATGGCTGTGAGGAGACTTCTTTCTTGGGAGAGTCCTTCTTTCCATGGCCAGATCAACCCTTTCCATAACTCCCTACCCTGGATGGGCTTCGTCAATCATTTTTGTTATGTCGAGACTCCTCAGGGCGAGGTTGTGACGCCCCCAAAATAGGTCCACACGACCATCTTGAGTCGCCAGATACCACACTACATAAATCAAATACAACTTAATTATACAGCTGTCGTGTAACATACGACAAAACATAGCTGAGAGTTTAAACTCGAATATTGCCTTCTAGACAATATCCACACTCAATGGAGTCCTCATTAAAATTATTATCACGCTATTTTATAAAAATAGTGAGGACTACTATAGCCACCATCTCGGACCATCACTCCATTCTCCAACTCGTCCCAGCTATATTCTCATTTCTTGAAGAGAACAATGAAAGCAAAGGGTGAGCTCAACTAGCCCATTAAGAAATATTATGACTAAGATAATGCAGAATAAATTTTCCTTAGCCTTCAACAGTGTTAAACTGATAAAATACAATAGACAACAAGTTTAACTGCAGCGGAATAAGCAATCCATTAGAAGAGTCAAGTAGAGCATGATGTTTACTATCTCCTCTAGATTAAAAGTCCATCGTTAACATTTCATTCCTATAATACTCATCAATAGTTCTTTGTTATACCCAAGACAAAAAGAACTATCATCACCTGTCTCACCTAAACCACCAAAGATTATAGTTAAATCCACAATCCATATTTATAATCATGTAAATCAACAGTTTCTCCTTGCCACAAAGGCTTAATAAAACGTTTACTCAATATCCTTACCCCAAAGGCTAAAGATATTCAAATGCAATAACAATGATCATACCAATCAGTTGTTTATCTTTGCACTACGGGCCAAAGATATTCAACTATAAAACCAATGGTCATGATCATACCAATCAATTGTCTTTCAGTGCACTACGGCCAAAGACATTGAACTGTTAACTAATGGTCATGATCCTGCCAATCACATAATCAAATTATCCATGCACTACGGGCCAAGGATATTCGTTATTATCACCAATGGTTATGATCATGTCATACACCTGTCCATCTTTGCACGTAAGCCAAAAACCAATAATCAACAGTCCATCTTTGCACGTAAGCCAAAGATATACAGCTGTAAAACCAATAATCAACAGTCCATCTTTGCGCGTAAGCAAAAAACCAATAATCAACAGTCCATCTTTACACGTAAGCCAAAGATATACAACTGTAAAACCAATAATCAACAGTCCATCTTTGCATGTAAGCCAAATATATACAACTGTAAAACCAATAATCAACCGTCCATCTATGCACGTAAGCCAAAGATGACTTTCATCATAATATAAGCATGAGGATGATGACAATGATATAAGCATTAATCAAACGAAATCAAGGAAAAATATTAAAGACTTTAAATTTATCCAGAGTTTAAAAATATCCAAATTGTCAACATGATACTGCTTTGTGGAGTAAAATTTAAGAATAATAATCATGTATCAAAAATAATTTGGACAGAAACGAAATATATTTTTCGGGTAAATAGTACCTCGCAATAGTAACCTATGAATAGTACTTCGGGAATAGTACCTCGTGGATAGTACCCCGGCATGAAAAGTACCCCAAATACCCGAGTGAATAATATTTAGGTGAATAGTAATTTGGGTGAATAGTAATTTGGGTGAATAGTAACCCATGAATAGTAACTCGTGAATAGTACTCCAACACGAAAAGTGCCCCGAATACCCGAGTGAATAATACTAGAGTGAATAGTAATCTGTGAATAGTAACTCGTAAAAAAAATACCAAAGAAAATGATATTCCATGACGAGTACAAAAGAAATAATATCTCATACGAGTATAATAGATTATACAAAACTACAAATAGATTTTCACCCGCCATGTGTTAATCCACGTAGACAGATTATTTCCACAATTTAATAAGGAATGAATACAAAGGATCATTCACCATGCATGCAGTAATCCACATAGACGGGTTATTCCAACAGAATAATAAAGAATGGAATAACAGAAGAATTCACCATGCATGCGATAGACCGCACAGACAGGTTATTCCCAACAAAATAATAAAGAATGGAACCAGGTCATGCGTAATCTGCATAGACAGGATATTCCAACAGTATAATAAAGAATGGAACCAGGTCATGCGTAATCCGCACAGACAGGATATTCCAACAGAATAATAAAGAATAAAATAACAACAGAATTCATCAGGCATGCGATAGATCGTACAGACAGGTTATTCCAACAGAATAATAAAGAATGAAATAATAGAAGAATTTCACCATGTATGCGGTACTTCGCATAGACATGTTATTCCAACATAATAATAAAGAAAGGAATAACAACCCTTACGAGTATTGAAAGAAAATAACTCTCTTCATGAATACGAAAAAATAATACCCCTTACTATAATAATAATATCTCTTACCTTAGAAGAAAACTGGATACTGGAATAGTGAAGTAGCAGACTTCTCTTCTTCTTTCTCTCTATAATTTCTCTCTATAATAATTGCTCTATAGCTTTAGTGAATTGGTGAAAAATAATGAAGGAATGAGCTTCTATTTATAGGAAAATATAATTTCGATAATTGCACGTTTTGGGGCTCAGAATATTACAGTACAATACCTTTCTCTTTTCTTTTATTTTTAATTTAGTCATGCAAATATTATCAAACTTGCATCACCTCCTCTAATAGTAAATCATGTGAATCAATAGTAAATCATGTGACTCAATAGTTCTAGACATGTGAAAATATGAATTACAGTATAGTACCTCCATCTATACCTCTATTTTTAACTTAGTCATGCAAGTATTATCAATCTTGCACCAACTCCCCTAATAGTAAATCATGTGAATCAATAGTACACACATGTGAACACATAGTTATAAGCATGTGAATTAATAGCAATTAATTGCTCATTTATCCGGTTAATTACTCGATTGGTCAATATAACCTCCAGACATCAATTATTATCGAAATAATTGACGATTTCCACTAACACTAATAATTCAAACACAATGGAACTATCAATTTTATCTTTAATCAACACGAATTTATTCATCATTAATATTATAACTCGCAATATTTAACAACCAGGTCGTTCCCAGGAAAGAGGGGGCTTTCTGATAAGGATTTCTCTTTATTGGCGCGCAATTAGGTGACCAAACCTCTCCTTGACAAAACTTATAGATATTGTCAATATTTCAAATAATAATATGAATAACTTTGTCATCTCAATTATTGATTTAATAATATAACATATTATGCAGATGATACTGTGACAATAATTGAATCAATAATATGAGAGATATGACGCAGCAATTATTGTAGCAATAATTGAGTATAAATGAGTGACTTCTTACGTAAGCATCAATAATCAATACCGTGTGTTACTATGCAACCACGCGTATTACTGTACTTTTACTACCGGGTAGTCCAACAGTTTAACGGTAAAACTTTCGCCGTTATTTTTATAAAAAGGTATTTCTGTCGCTTTCTATATCCGACAGTTATTCCGTTGCGGGGTCTACCAATGATTGTGTCGTCGTACGAATATTCCCTGATAAAAAGAATATTCCCCGACCAAACGAATATTTTATAACAACTTGTTTACTTTGCAAAATTTTCAAATATCACCCTTAAATTTAAACTTTTATCAATTTAATTATTTATCAAAATAGAAAAATTGAATACTTTTATTTCATAAAATTCGGGATCTCACAGAGGGCACCTCTTTGAAATCTCGGGTGTGCGTCCCCTTGACCTGCTTCGAAATCTTTCCTTCTCACTGTGTCGAGAATTCACAGGGCGAGGTGCCCTCTTTGAAGTCTTGGGTGTGTGTCCCCTTGATCTACTTTGTCGTCTATCGTTATCGCCATACCGAAAATTCACAAGGTGAGGTGCCCTCTTTGAATCTTCGGGAGTACGACCTCTTGCTCTGCTTCGATCCCGAGAGCGGCTCTGAAGCCTGCTTTCTGATTGCCTCGAATAATCATCCCTCCGTGCTCTAGCCCGTCTATCCGGAGACCTACCACTCCCTCTGGGTTGAGTATGGATGGAGGTCTCTTCTTCCAGTTCGGTCATAAGAACCATTTATTTAGAAATCTCTTCCTTCTGCTGCAACAGAACCTTCTAAACCTTATCAGTCTCATGTGCCATCTTGGCAAGAGTTGATCTCTTGTCCACCTGATCTTCTCAGTATTGGGTTCTAGGCGGTGTGCCTTCTACCCTTCTCCGATCATTATCAGGTCCCTTACTGGCGGTGGAAAACAACCTCTTTGTGACATCATAACGGTCTCTAGCTTGAGACCCTACTGGGGCACCTTGTGGCCCAAGTCTATCATGGATACTCTTTGATGGCTCCGCCTATTCTTAACAAACCCTTTTTGGTGAGAAGAACCCTGCGTCGTCGACTGCCCTCCTTCGGTAACTGTCCTAGTATACTCCATAATCTCCGATGTAGGAAGTTAATGAACGTGATTGAAATCCAACAACACTAGAAAAGCCTTCCTTCTAGCGCCAATGTTAACGCCAAGATCCGTCCGCGCGTCCCAATCACCAAAGCGCGTCCAATCTTGTACAAAAACGGGTAAACACCAAAAGCTTGACGGCTTGGGCCACCGGAGGATAGCTCCGGTGTGAGAATAAGTACAAGCTGATACAAGGTTAACAATGGATGCTTAATGCTCTAGTGCTGGAAAGTAATAAATTGCATGTACCTTAAAACCAATGAAGTGCCTTGTATTTATAGTAGTGTATGCATCTAGCAATGTTTAAGATTTATTTGGATTTTGAAAAACCTAAAATATTTATTATTATTTTTCGATTGATTTTCGAGCCAAAACAGCACCATTTGGAACCACACCTGCACCACCACAATCACAATCTATATAATTTTTGTTTGGAACTGCACCATAGTCTACGACTCTAAATTAAAAAACAAATGTATCTCTAATTTAAAAATAGAAAAATTATTCTCTAGTCCAAAATATTTAAATTAATATTATTTTTTTAAAGTCAATTTAAAATATTTTTAATTTCAAAATTAATATAAATTAGTTTAATAAACAATACAATTATAAAAAAGTATATACTATCTAAATACTACTACAGCTTAGATTTATTATTTCAGGAATCAAATCAACTTGACATTTGAAAAATCTAAAACTGACTTCAAACTTTCACACTAACTACTCCTAAGATTACATCCCTTATCATAATACAAAACAAGAAATTTGACATTATTGGAATTGGCTTTATGGCTATCCACACAACTGGTTTATTGATCACATGTTCTGATGAGGAATTGTAAGACAAAACACAGGTAAAATGGGGCAAAGGGAATTTATCTGGGGAGAAAATTAGAAATGAAAACTAAAGCCTGGAAGGCATTCCGCCAGCAACCACCAGTGTTTCGCCAGTTATATAAGAAGCATCATCCGAAGCCAAAAAGGCAGTGGCGGCGGCCATGTCTTCCGTAGTTCCAAGCCTGTTGAGTAATGTTTTCCCCTCAATAGCTTTCCTCTAAACAAACCCAAGGCAAAGTCAGTTCAGGAAAGAATACATGATTTTAGTCTTTTACTACCTCCGCCCCATCTTTTTCGCAGCACATCTTAGTGTTTGTTACACAGATTTTAAGACGTCTCAAAAGCATATTTAGATAATATATTTTCAAATAATATGTAATATAGATAATAATATAACATTTGAATATATCAAAATAAATAAATATATCTACATATATAATATAAAAAATATATTTTTAGAATGTCTTAAACCCTAAGCCACACAATAATTTATGTGTTGTAATAAATCTGGGATGGATGGAGTAGAAGTTAAGAAAGCTAAACAATTTAAACACAAGACACTTACAACAGCCTCATTTTTTGTGATGTAGTCAGCAAAGTGTGTGGGGACAAAACCAGGTGCTACACAGTTTACGCGAGTATCTGGGGCCATCTCAGATGCAAGGGCCTAGAACAAGAACAAGAACAAGAACAAGATCAAGGATCAAGAATTAATAATACGGATAAGTAATGCTAAAAACGTAGCAATCCCTAAAGAACACTAAGGTTACGTTTGTTTGAATAACTGACTAATTATGGAATAAAATAGTGTTATATTAAAATAGTCCAAATAGTCCTATCCCACCCATCATTTTTACAAACAAACGTATCCAACGAAAATCATGTAACACCTTGGTAAGTCCAAGGAGGGCCGTCTTAGTCACCCCATACATAGCCATTGAAGACGCTGGACTGTAGGCACCGATGGAGGAAATGAAAACAACGGATGAACCTTTTGACAAGTGAGGAGCTGCATCCTGTGATAGGGAGGAGAAAGGGGGAGAAGAAAAAGAAAAAGAATAGTAACAACCTTAGGTTCTACAGTGAGAACATCAATAGAAAATATGTGAAAAGTTGACTTAAGTACTACAAGGAACTGATAATAAAAATAAGTCTATGCCATTATTGCACTCCTGATTTTTCTAATAATTTACTCTTATCAATAACTTACCTGTAGAAGAAGTATAGCGGTTTTCACATTAATTTCCCATAACTTATCAAGGACCGATTCTTTACTTTCCAAAATGGCGTCTACAGAGGGATTTGCAGCAGCATTGGACACCACCACATCTATTTTTCCATATTTCTGCACCCATACCATTAAGTTCTCATTTATAACAATGGAATTTAAAAGCTCAAAAATAAGGAAATATAAGAATATTAGAAAATGTCCACTGGAAAATCATTCAAGTCATAGCCAGAAGGCATAATTGAAAAAAAAAACCCATTCTAACTGCTCCGCACGGGGATCTCCATATATTAATGCAAAGAAAAGAACCCAACTTCAGAAAGATCCCTAATATCCTATCACCTAGAGTAGAGACCAATTCATGGGGTGAAAAAAGGAAAGAAAAGCATATATGCACGTCAAATTAGTCATATAAATAAGAGGCCCTAATTCATATAAATAAGAAAGTTTGAACTTAAGTAGTCAAAGTTTTGTAGATTAGAGAACTCAAAACAGTTTTTACAAAAAATTATCTTGCATCTCATCATTTCTTAAAGGTGGTTTCTAGATAGTACACAAATATGCACTGTGCATCACTCATCATTCTTTATAAGCATTGGAACAGCATCTTAGCCCTAGGAATTGTAAATTCAATCCTAAAAGCATAGTCCAACGTCCTTTACAGGGGTATAGTTGACAAAAAATATAACAGTTAATACAACCACAAAGCAGAAGCAGCAAGGAGAGCCTACAAGCAACGTTCTATCCACTTTAAATGAATAGATTTGCCCCCTTTGGCGACAAATATATGTGTGTTTTTTCTCCTAAAAGAATTCCCCCTCAGTGACAAAATGAATGCCATTTGACTTCTTTTATGTATGTTAAGGTTGAGATATACACCAGGATACAATTTTTTACTAATATGTAAGACGATTTTAGCATAAAAAATTATGATAGTATAAAGTCAAATGGGATCTCATATTGAGATGGATAGAGTACTATTTTGTCATTGCTTAGCCACATTGGACTTCTCCATTGCTTAGCAGCATCAACTAGAGAAAATTTGCTCATAACAAAAGAATCATTAGTCTTCACAAGACAACAAATCAGACTACTCACCAAAGACCAAAAACCCTCGAGTATTGGTGGATTCTCACCTGAACTGTCTTGTCAATGAGATTCTTTCTTTGTTGAGTATTTGAAACATGACATACCAATCCCAACACTTCAATTCCTCGAGCCTTAAGCTTTTCTGCCGCCTCATCTACGTTATGCTGTAAAACAATCCAAAGCTCAACAACAGGTGAACTCATTTAAATCCAGTACATAAATTAAGATGAGCATGTGTATATATGTTTGGGTATATATGTGTGTACGTGTGTGTGGAAAATTGGATACCTAACGGATATAACTTATATACCTATAGGTTAAAATAATCCTCTCTAGGATTTTTTAAGGGAAAAAAACAATCTTACTGATGCAAAGAGATTGCAGAAACATGAGAATATGCAAATTTTCATATGATTCAGTGATGATTATACAATAATGACAAATAAACTAATCCAAGGACGGAGCTAGGAATTTTTTCCCAGAGCCCAAATGTGGCTTGCTCAAATATAAAATAATTATATTACCAAAAAATAATATAATATACAAATAGTATCTGCTTTATATTTCTTTCAAGAGTATAATATATACTTAATTTTTTATAAAATCCTAGGGGGACTGGAGCAAAATAAATTAAGTTTCAAGGGCTTAAATTTTTTTCAGAAAAGTATGGGTAGCCTGCCCCAGGCCCCTTAAGAGCTCCTCCCTAAACAAATTTGAAGTGTCCTAAAAAAATACTCTTTGTTCCAAAATTAAAGATACATTATCCTGTTTTGTCTATTTCAAAATTAGATATACATTTTTATGTTTAGACTATAAATTCACGTGAAGTTCTTAACATGTCATGACTTTATATACTAGGTAGATTGAGTACTACAATGCCACCACTACTTCTTTTGTAACTAATGATGAGGGTAAATAGGGGTGTTAGCCGAGCAGAGTAGCTCGATACTCGATTCGAGATCGGTTCGAAAATATGATCCAAAGCTCGAATTCGAAGTTGATTCGAATCGAATATGATCCATACTTGTTTTCTGTTTACTGATACACGAGTCGAATTCGAGTATACCAGTATTCGCTCAGATTAAGGTTCGAGTATTTCATTTTTTCTCGAACCATACTCGATACCTACTCGATGGATCATATTCGAATACTGGTCTGATCTATACTAATAAGCTAAATATGTGATATTTGTATCAATCTTTATAATTTATAAAGTGTAGTATTAAATTGTGTAAGCTTGTACTTGAATAATTCAGTGAATTGATTGTCAATTCATATTACATTCTTTGTAATTTCTTTACATAAATAAAAGTAAAAGACTTTTATATATAAACATTAGTTCAATAATCAATTTAGTATGTAGTTGTTCAGTATTAAGCGAAATGGTTCATATTCGAAACTCGATTTGAAGGCTCGTGAATAACTCGATTTGTAAACGAGTCGAGTACTTACGAGTAGATCCGAGTCGAATCTAGCGCAAAATTAGAAATTCCTTATCGAAATCGAGCTCAATTTTTTCGAGTCGAGCCGAATCTGAGCATTACAATGTTCGATGAGATTCGACTCGTTTTCACCCCTAAGGGTAAATTTGAAAAAATAAAAAGTTCCTTTGAAGTGGTTGTTGTTCTGTACATGTATCTATAATTCTGGAATAGAGTGTACTTATTTTTCATGGTTATAATAAAGTGATCCACACCTAAAATCAAATGTTGTATATTCTAATATTTCTCATGTTTCTTATGATAATAATAATCATATTTCTCATTTTGCTGCTCTCTCTACGTGTTGGTTAACTTTTGTTAAAAGGACTAGATAAAGTCATTCTTAGGTTACAAGTATACTTTAGCAACAAGAGTGTTTATCCATGGGCCCCTGAATATAAAAAATTGTTTGTAAATATGAAAAAAGAAACAAGGTTTGGGAGATACAAAGATCATATAGAGACTGAGGTGTAAAAATTGAATAGTTGAGGAAGCCCAGAAGTAATAACACCAAATTGAGAAACCAGTCAAAACCCGGCAAATATTGATCTAACTTGTATAAATTAACTGAAATTTGGGGCAAAATTCAGAAACCCAAATCAATATACTTCTTACTTGTCTGAATAAAATAAATAGACTGCGAGAAAGAAACCAATGACTATACAACCCACCAAAAATCGAATTCACTTGCATAAATTAATGTCATGCCTGGCATAATAGCATAGTAAAATTAAATGAGTTTAGAAACCCAAAAGGCACATATCATGAATTTAAAAGAAATGAATAGTTGGGAATCGGAAAAGGAACCTGTTTGCGAGAGGAGATCACAACAGAGGCACCTTCTAAGCCGAGGCGCTCAGCTATACTAAAACCTATACCCTGCGTTGAAGCCGTCACAATCGCCACCTTCCCTTCAAATCTCTTCCCAATTTTCGCCATTTTCCCACTTTTCTGAGCTGCCTGCGATCAATTTTTCTCTCGGGAACTACGTATTTTAAAAAAAAATAATGTTATCAAAATTAAATATTAGTAGTAATTTTTCAATGAAAGTGGTCAAAGTTGTACTACTATTTACTCTTTTAAAATAAGAATATTAATTTTTAAAATTATGGCGATAGTCACATTCATTAGAAGGTGAGAAAAAAATCAAAAAAATCGAAATATTTCGATAATTTTGTACATTTCAGTTATAATTATTTTAGTATCCAATTTTCGAGTTCGGTTTGGTTCTTAAAATTATCCGAATAACAAAATGTTAATACATTGCCTAAATTGGTTGAAACTTGTATGTATTTAAACTGAATAGATGACAATTAATTTCAAAATTCCAACTACGTGTATATAGCTGAATACTAAACTTAATATATATATATTTATGGAAATGATTATGTATTTATTATGAATGAAAAATGGACAAATAAGATTAGGCTAAGATTTAAATTTCTAATTGGCCTTCCGCTAGTTCAACTAGTGGACACAATTAAAAAAAATTCCTTTGGTAATACCATGTCATCTTAAATATTTTAAATAGCAAATATCATATCTGCCATTTACTTGATCGCCAATCAAACCATCCCAAACACTTGATCTGCCAATCAAGCCCTCCCAAATATTATGCTAGCAAATATCAGATCTGCCATCTACTTTGCCATTTACGTCTTTGAATTACCATATTATCCCAAATATTTTAGATAGTAAATATCAGATTTGTCATTTACTTAATTAAGTCATCCCAAATATTACACCGGCAAATATTAGATCTTACGCCATCTGCCATTTACTTTACGTCTTTGGGAGCAATCTGATTCTGTTAAGAAAGTATAACGAATACAGAAAAATAGGATCAATGATTGACACGGGTAGTCCCTGTCCTTAAGGTGTTTATTGCCCCTTACCACTAAAATTTGCTAAAGGCTACTAGCAATATACCTCCAGGATTAATGTCACAACCTATTTTTGTTCTTAGTGATAGCAACTCACCATGAACCTCAATATATGTTACTGTGTAAAAATGATAGAAGAAAGAAGATGAAGATTATTCAGTTTTGTAACTGAAATGTGAGTTATGCAATATAAATGATATATTAATCACATATCAGTTTTGCATCTCATAATGATTAAATAAAAAACTGTTTAATCATTAATGAAGTTAATTAATCTGGTTCAATGCAAAAAAAAGGCTCTTGGTTCCTAACGACGATGCGCAAGTGCAAAGTGCACCTAAAGCGCCAATGCGACTTTGCGACCCGCACCACGACCCCCGGGTCGCGGGCGGGTGGTGTTTTGCACCACGTCATTGTGACCAACTTCAAGCCTTTCCTTTAGTACCAATAGTGAATTAAACTATTCCACATATATTTATAAAGTATTAAATAGTTTTATTCCTACTCAATGTGGGACTTAAAGAAAATCGTTTTCTTAAACAACAATGAACCTTTTCATGTACTCCACTTTGGATATAATTAAAACATAATATATAATTCATACTTGAATTATATATTACTCTCTTTTAATCTCCTTGTAATAGACTATCAAATACACTTTTAATTTTATATAAATTCAATCAATTAATGGGTCTAAATTAATCCCCAAATTGATCAAAACCCATAACAGAAAAGGTGCAATTAACAATCCCCACTTGTTTGAAAAACTACTTTTCTTCAAACAATTCTTTATCTATCAACTCCAAGATTTGTATGCATAATAGAAGGTGTGACGAACATTGAATCTTCTTTTAGTATAAACAACTCAAAGTCATATCAAAATAGATGGTGTCCGTAGATTGAACCTCTATTTCAAATGATATGACCGGAGCTATCATACACACACAAACCTCCTTTTACGGTGAGCATAATTGTGACACCCCCAAAATAGGTCCATTCCACTCAACCCATTCTGAGTTGTCAAATACATGGTACAGAAACAACTACAACTTTTATAACCCATAAGCTGTGAGTTTGAATACAACATTGTCATCTAGGCAATATTCACATGCAAATAAATCCCCATCATAATTATTGATACATAATTTTATAAAAAATGGTGAGGACTACTAAACAACTCTCTCTAGAACCATCATTTCATACCCCGACTAGTACTCGCTACATTCTCGCCTCCTGAGAAAAAAAATGGAACAACAAGGAAAAGGGTGAGCTCAACTAGCCCAGTAAAGAATATTATGACTAAGATAATGTACAACAAATTATCCTTAGTCTTCAACAGGAAAAAATCTGATAGAATACAATAGACAACAAGTTTTAGATCAACAACTGCAGCGGAAATAACAATTCATTAGAAGAGTTAAGTAGAGAATAAAATCTACTAACATCTATGAATTTAAAAGTCCATCATCAATATTTTATCCCTGTAACATCAATCAATATATATCTCAAATCAAATCAAATATTCATCTTTGCACTACAGGCCAAAGATATTCATCAGTTGGTCATGTTCATCTAAACACCTGTTCATCTTTGCACTACGGGCCAAAGATATTCATCAATTGTTCATGTTCATCTCAACACCTGTTCATCTTTGCACTACGGGCCAAAGATATTCATAACAAAATCAACCATCTTTGCACTACAGGCCAAAGATATTCAGTAACACCATCATTTAGGACTGAGGATGATGAAAAATATTCTAAAGGAAACGAATCCAGTGAAACAAAATAACAAGTATTAAGGATTCGTACTTTAAACAATCTGAGTTCAAAAATACTTCATAAATAATCATACTGAAGTAAAATTTAAGAATGATCAAAACATGGATACAATCAAAACTAGTATCCAGAATAGATATTTTGGACAAAAAGAAGAAATTTCATTTTTCGGTGAATAGTGCCGTATTCGTGAATAGTAACTCCGACACCCAAAAGATAGAAATTTCACAAAAAACATCATCACGTTTCGTGAATAGTACTCGTGAATAGTAACTCGTGAATAGTAACTCATGAATAGTAACTCGTGAATAGTAACTCGTGAATAGTAACTCATGAATAGTAACCCCGAAATGAAAAAGTTCCAAATTTGATAAAAAGTTCCAACCAACATTTCAGCATAATGATATTGAAGAAATAATATCATTTGAGAAGAAAATAACATCCCTTACCTCGAAAGATCAGTACTTCTAGCTGAAACACCGGATATAGGCTATGACTTGCACCGTATAGCAATACTCAAAGTATACTCAAAATACTCACAAGAATACGCTCGATAATATAGAGAGAGAAAACTTCAGTTTCTGGTGTGATTTTCAATTCTAACCTAAGCACCTATTTATAGGAAATTGCTTAGAACACCAAAGCAGAAAATTTAATATAATATTATTATATAATTTAAAATTTCCTACGCCATCCTTTGAAGAACTGAATTCAGCCATCTTTGTTGCTCCACAATAATGACAAAAACAAAAAAAACGTTTTTGTTATTAAAAACAATTAAAACTTCCAAAAATCAATTATTTCGTAGCTTCGGAACTTCAATAATTCATAATAAATAGCCCTTTTGCCAGAAAATTCGAATCTCGCGAGTTTTTATAGGAAATTCAATTCTCTACAACTTTGCAGAAGGAAGTTTTTCTAAATTCCAAACAGAAATTGACCAAAATCCACAAACGAGCGATTTTACAGACTATAATCAAATTTCGGTCAATAATTGTGTCCACCAACACACAAAATATGTGTTAAACATTAAATGCCACAAAAATACTCTTCCTCCTCATATACTCATATATCCCACATTCATTATAAAAATATCACCGTTAATATATTATTAAAATAATATATTTAAATGAATTATTTTATCAGAAAAAGATAAAATATTAATTTTCAATAATTGTCACATTAAAAATTTTCTCCATCTATATCCACATAAATTCAATATTTTCCTCATCATATAAATCAATAATTTAATTATTCACAAATAATATTACAGAATCACAATACTGACAACCAGGCAGTTCCCAGGAAAGAGGGGGCTTTCCAATAAGAATTTCTTCTTACTGGCGCGCAATTAGGTGACCAAACCTCTCCTTAGACAGAACTTTCTAGACATTGCCAATAATGTTATCTAATAATATTATTCAGATAATATGAATTATTGCTTCGATAATGAAAAATACTGTGTAGTGACAATTATTGAAACAACAGTAATATAAAATATCAATGCAACAATTATTGAATCAATAACATAAAATACTGAACAGTAATTACTGTAACAATTATTGAGTAGTGCCTTCTTACGTAAGAGTCAATAATTGGTGCAATACCGTGTGCTACTATGCAACAACGCGTATTACTGTGTTTTAACCACCGAGTATTCCAACAGTATTAACGGTAACAACAACGCCGTTTTTTATAAACAACTTATACTTGTCGTTTTCTTCATCCAATCGCTTTCCGTTATGGGGCCCACAAAAGACTGCGCCGTCGTACGAATATTCCCCGACAACAAGAATATTCCACGACCAAATGAATATTCCCCCAACAACAATGAATATTTTATAACCACCTGCTTATTCGAAATATTTGCGCATTTTACCCATAACTAACCACATTAATCAAATTCACCCTTACTATTTCAAAATAATAAATAAAGGAAATTCCTTTTTATTTAAAAATTTTCAGGGTCTTACAACCTCCCCTCCTTATGAAATTTCGTCCTCGAAATTGACGTACGTAACTGGTGTTTCGAAAAGGTAAAGATACCTCCTTTCATTTCCGCTTTCAACTCCAAGGTCTTTTCCTCTATAGCATGACTCCTCCACAAAACTTTAACTTGTGGTATGACCTTCGTGCGTAGGACATGCTCCTTCCCATCCAACATCTTGACAGGTACCTCCTCGTATGTTAAGTCTTCAGCTATTTCGTCCGGTTCTAACTCAATGACGTGGTTCGGGTCGTCTATATATTTACGTAACATCGATACGTGAAAAACGTTATGACCACGCGTCATACTTGGCGGTAAAACGAGTCTATAGGCCACAATTCCTATTCGATCGAGAATTTGAATGGATTAATAAATCGAAGGTTTGAGCTTTGCTCACATCGCCAATTCTCGCTTTTGAAATAACAACTTCTTGCACCTCCTTCTTCAAATTCATCAGCTCCGGTGTGTAGCTTGAACAATTTTAACTTTATCGATTAAAGTCGATTATACTCGTATATCATCACGTGGATACCTAGAATTTTCATCTCCATCTCTATTATTTATAAATTATACGAAATTAGTCTTTGACAATATCGTACTCGTACTTGTATACGATCTTCTACTCAACACGTCAGCTACAACGTTCACTTTTCCAGGATGACATGGTCAGAACATGTGCTGAAATGAGTTTTCTCTTGAGTTCTTCGAAGCTCTTCCCACATTCCTTGCTCCATTCGAATTTTGTATCTCTACGAGTCAGCTGCGTTAATGGAATAACGATTCGAGAATATCCTTCAACGAATCTCCGATAATAACCAACTAAGCCTAGAAAGCTACGTATTTCGATTATCGACTTAGGTGGTTCTCAACTGTGACTCACATCCCAATCTTGGATAACACGTCACAACAGCACCTATCAGTTTACTACCGCACGAATATGACGTCCCCTACAAAGAGTCTGGCTTTGGTATATTCCACAAAGAAAGTCACCAGATAAAGGCTCAGGTATCAACTTCTACAGTTGGATTTTTAACTCCTGAAGTTCAATAGGAGCCATTCGATATGAGATTTTAGAAATGGATTTTGTACCGGATTCAAAGTTGATACAAAATTTAATATCACGCTCTAGGAGTAAGTCAAGAAATTCTTCAGGAAATACATCAGGAAATTTACTAATAACAGAAATATCATTCAAATCTGATGTACTTTTGTTCAAGTCCATGACATGGGCTAAGAAAATATGACATCCATTTTTCAATAAATGAATGACTTCATGGATTGATATAAAAATGTTTGACTTCAATGGTTTGATTGCTTGAGTTCGAATATTAGGTTGCTTAGGAATATGAAAAATAACAACCTTACAAAAGCAATTAATTTTGGCATGATGAGTAGTTAACCTTAAAATCACATCAAAAGTAAATATCTCTATAGAAATAAGGTTAACATGTAATGTGATAGTGCCAACTTGAATCAAGCAAGATTTCTAAACAACGGATGTAATGAAAGTTTCTCCTAACGGAGTCTCCATAAATAGGTCAAAGTCTAATTTCTCCGGAGTCAAGTTCAAACGTTGAGCGCAAGCAAGAGAGATAAAAGAATGGGTAGAATCGGTACCTAGTAAGGTATAAACTTCGTAAGAATTATAATTAACTAACCCGTGCTAACTTCGTTCGGGTTCCTCGCATTTTGATCGGTCACGACAAACGCTCTTTCAAGAACCGTTGACTTTGACTTTTCTGGGACAGCCTTTTGAATCACCATCCCCGCTGGAATTGGTTTCGCTACCGTACACTCTCGAGCGATATGTCCTTCCTTTCCACAATTATAGCATACCTTGAATTGTTGTGGGCAGTTTGGGCTGATATGTCCCTCTTTCCCGCATTTGTAACATACGACCGGTGGTCTTTCTCCTCCCTTGGAACCAGTTGCTGCTGGTGCTGACGTCTTCACATGGTCGTTGTTGAATCTCCTCTTTTTAAAATCTCCTCCCAACTCGCTTCTTCTATTTTCATGGTCGTGATTACCACCAGAGTGGTTACCACCTTTGCCCGTATTCTTCTTTCTTCGCAGGTTATCGTTGTTCTGATGACTGCTGTCACCAGTATGATCCTGGTTATAGTCCCTCGGTTGAACGTACTAGTTATCTCGCTCTAACAACTGAGCCCTGTTGACAACATCTGAATAGATAGATAATTTATGAGAAATGAGATACTGACGTATACCGGGTTTCAAACCTCTCAGAAACATCCGCGTCATACGTTCCTCATTCTCCACCAAATGAGGTGCAAACCTGGATAACTCAGGGAACTTCGCCTTGTACTGGGACACCGTCATGTTATTCTGCTCTAGTCTAATAAACTCCACTTCCTTCATATGGCGAATACTTTCAGGAAAGTATTTTTCGTTGAAAAGTTTCTAAAACGTCTCCCACGACATGCTGAGTGCGGCTAGATGTGTACGCTTCACAGACTCCCACCAGTAGTCTGCCTCGCCACGGAACATAAAGGTGGCGAATGGAACCTTCTGTTCCTCCGTGCATCCCAAGACATCGAATATCTTGGTAATTTGCTTGACCCACGTTTCCGCCATGATCGGATCGGGCTTTCCCTTAAATTCTGGGGGTCCCAACTCTTTGAACTGCTTGGCTGTGACAACTCGTGAATTGCTATCATTTCCTCCTGTATTTTGAACACGAGTCTCCCTCGTCTGGTTTTGCATGAACTGCAAAAAACTCCTAAACATCCCGTCGTTTATCGTCTGCTCAGTGGCGTTGTTCACAGGAGGAACATTGCCAGCCTGTTGCACGTTCTCCTCATTGGTGAGTACAGGCGTCTCTACGGTCTCATTAACTCCACTATTAACATTCTCAGTCGACATTCTCAAATACTGTCATAAAACAAGGGTTAATTAAACAATTTAACAAATCACATATTACCCCTATATTATGACCAACCAACAAATAAGCTTAGGTAGGACACACTAGCGAAGGAATTACTCGTCTCTCCCCTCCTAGTTCTATTCCCCGATCTCCGCCAGAGATCATATCCCTAAGCTCTGATACCAACTGTGACACCCCCAAAATAGGTCCATTCCACTCAACCCATTCTGAGTTGTCAAATACATGGTACAGAAACAACTACAACTTTTATAACCCATAAGCTGTGAGTTTGAATACAACATTGTCATCTAGGCAATATTCACATGCAAATAAATCCCCATCATAATTATTGATACATAATTTTATAAAAAATGGTGAGGACTACTAAACAACTCTCTCTAGAACCATCATTCCATACCCCGACTTGTACTCGCTACATTCTCGCCTCCTGAGAAAAAAAATGGAACAACAAGGAAAAGGGTGAGCTCAACTAGCCCAGTAAAGAATATTATGACTAAGATAATGTACAACAAATTATCCTTAGTCTTCAACAGGGAAAAATCTGATAGAATACAATAGACAACAAGTTTTAGATCAACAACTGCAGCGGAAATAACAATTCATTAGAAGAGTTAAGTAGAGAATAAAATCTACTAACATCTATGAATTTAAAAGTCCATCATCAATATTTTATCCCTGTAACATCAATCAATATATATCTCAAATCAAATCAAATATTCATCTTTGCACTACAGGCCAAAGATATTCATCAGTTGGTCATGTTCATCTAAACACCTGTTCATCTTTGCACTACGGGCCAAAGATATTCATCAATTGTTCATGTTCATCTCAACACCTGTTCATCTTTGCACTACGGGCCAAAGATATTCATAACAAAATCAACCATCTTTGCACTACAGGCCAAAGATATTCAGTAACACCATCATTTAGGACTGAGGATGATGAAAAATATTCTAAAGGAAACGAATCCAGTGAAACAAAATAACAAGTATTAAGGATTCGTACTTTAAACAATCTGAGTTCAAAAATACTTCATAAATAATCATACTGAAGTAAAATTCAAGAATGATCAAAACATGGATACAATCAAAACTAGTATCCAGAATAGATATTTTGGACAAAAAGAAGAAATTTCATTTTTCGGTGAATAGTGCCGTATTCGTGAATAGTAACTCCGACACCCAAAAGATAGAAATTTCACAAAAAACATCATCACGTTTCGTGAATAGTACTCGTGAATAGTAACTCGTGAATAGTAACTCATGAATAGTAACTCGTGAATAGTAACTCGTGAATAGTAACTCATGAATAGTAACCCCGAAATGAAAAAGTTCCAAATTTGATAAAAAGTTCCAACCAACATTTCAGCATAATGATATTGAAGAAATAATATCATTTGAGAAGAAAATAACATCCCTTACCTCGAAAGATCAGTACTTCTAGCTGAAACACCGGATATAGGCTATGACTTGCACCGTATAGCAATACTCAAAGTATACTCAAAATACTCACAAGAATACGCTCGATAATATAGAGAGAGAAAACTTCAGTTTCTGGTGTGATTTTCAATTCTAACCTAAGCACCTATTTATAGGAAATTGCTTAGAACACCAAAGCAGAAAATTTAATATAATATTATTATATAATTTAAAATTTCCTACGCCATCCTTTGAAGAACTGAATTCAGCCATCTTTGTTGCTCCACAATAATGACAAAAACAAAAAAAAATGTTTTTGTTATTAAAAACAATTAAAACTTCCAAAAATCAATTATTTCGGAGCTTCGGAACTTCAATAATTCATAATAAATAGCCCTTTTGCCAGAAAATTCGAATCTCGCGAGTTTTTATAGGAAATTCAATTCTCTACAACTTTGCAGAAGGAAGTTTTTCCAAATTCCAAACAGAAATTGACCAAAATCCACAAACGAGCGATTTTACAGACTATAATCAAATTTCGGTCAATAATTGTGTCCACTAACACACAAAATATGTGTTAAACATTAAATGCCACAAAAATACTCTTCCTCCTCATATACTCATATATCCCACATTCATTATAAAAATATCACCGTTAATATATTATTAAAATAATATATTTAAATGAATTATTTTATCAGAAAAAGATAAAATATTAATTTTCAATAATTGTCACATTAAAAATTTTCTCCATCTATATCCACATAAATTCAATATTTTCCTCATCATATAAATCAATAATTTAATTATTCACAAATAATATTACAGAATCACAATACTGACAACCAGGCAGTTCCCAGGAAAGAGGGGGCTTTCCAATAAGAATTTCTTCTTACTGGCGCGCAATTAGGTGACCAAACCTCTCCTTAGACAGAACTTTCTAGACATTTCCAATAATGTTATCTAATAATATTATTCAGATAATATGAATTATTGCTTCGATAATGAAAAATACTGTGTAGTGACAATTATTGAAACAACAGTAATATAAAATATCAATGCAGCAATTATTGAATCAATAACATAAAATACTGAACAGTAATTACTGTAACAATTATTGAGTAGTGCCTTCTTACGTAAGAGTCAATAATTGGTGCAATACCGTGTGCTACTATGCAACAACGCGTATTACTGTGTTTTAACCACCGAGTATTCCAACAGTATTAAAGGTAACAACAACGCCATTTTTTTATAAACAACTTATACTCTTCGTTTTCTTCATCCAATCGCTTTCCGTTATGGGGCCCACAAAAGACTGCGCCGTCGTACGAATATTTGCGCATTTTACCCATAACTAACCACATTAATCAAATTCACCCTTACTATTTCAAAATAATAAATAAAGGAAATTCCTTTTTATTTAAAAATTTTCGGGGTCTTACAATAATAATTACTTTGCGCTATTAAAGCCCTGCACAACATCCTGTTTCTTGAACCTCTAAGAGAGTAAACCATAACTCTCTATAAGAAGCGGCTTCACTTCTAGTTCACATAGGCAAAATGTTTCTCTAGCACTCCTGTTACTATAAGTGCAACACTTTGTTAAGAGCATGGCTCATCCTCAGTCATGCAACAGACGTTACTATCATATACTACATATGAGACCAAATTGATAGTAACACAGCCAACAACTGTGACTTGTTTTTCCCATTGAACCTATAAACTAGGGGTAACCTAGTAATAGGTTGGGTTCCCATCACCTTTGGCTCAGAATGGTTTAAGTCCCATATCTCATGTAGTCAAACTTATTAAATCTCTCGTCAGAGGCTTAGTAAGTGGATCAACCAAGTTTTTACTTGACTTCACATAGACAATAGTTATGATACCATCATGTATCAATTGTCTCACAAATTCATGTCTTAGACCAATATGCCTAGACTTACCATTATAGGTACCACTATATGCTCTTGTTAGCGTAACTTCACTATCACAATATAGTGAAATTGGAGGCATTGTATTTGGCCATAGATCTATGTCTAACAACATATTTCTAATCCAATCAGCCTCTTTTCCTGCTTGAGCCAAAGCTATAAACTCTGACTCCATAGTAGAGTGAGAAATACAAGTCTGTTTCTTGCTTGCCCAAGAAACAGCACCACTGGCAAGAGTGAAAATCCACCCACTTGTAGATTTATTATCTCCCACACTATTAATCCAGCTTGCATCAGAATATCCCTCCAAAACACTAGGGAATTTATAGTAGAGCAGTCCTATGCCACTGGTTCTTTTTAGATATCCAAGTACCCTTCCAATAGCTTTCCAATGATCAATATTAGGACTGCTCGTATATCTACTAAGTTTAGAAACTGCAAAAGAAATATCTGGCCGAGTACAATGCATAACATACATAAGGCTACCAATAGTACTTGCGTATTCTAGCTGTGCAATAGCTCTACCCTCATTTGCTTTGAGTTTAACTTCATTCTCAAAAAGAGTATTCACCTCCTTGAACTCGAGATGACTAAACTTAGTTAATATTTTTTTCAATATAGTGAGATTGATTCAATACATAACCCCCACTATGTTTTTTAACTTTGATGCCTAAAATAGTATCTACTTCACCTAAGTCTTTCATCTTAAAAACAGAGGATAAATACTTTTTAGTCTCATTTACTCCAACCATATTCGTACTGATAATCAACATATCATCTACGTACAAACAGACTATCACCATATAATCAGAAGTGGTTTTGGAGTATAGGCACCTATCTGCACTATTATATTTAAACCCAAAGTTTAAAATAGCAGTATCAAATCTCTCGTGCCACTATTTTGGTGCCTGTTTTAGACCATAAAGAGTCTTAACTAATTTACATACTTTAGCCTCATTTCCTGGAGCAACAAACCCTTCGGGTTGTTCCATATATATTTCCTCATTCAAATTGCCATTCAAAAATGCAGTCTTTACATCCATTTGATGAATGTAAAGATCAAACAATGAAGCTAAGGAAAAAAGAATTCGAATGGAAGTAACTCGTGCTACCGGTGCATAAGTATCAAAATAGTCAATACCCTCTACTTGTCTAAAACCTTTTGCTACTAATCTTGCTTTAAAAGCAGAAATAGTACCATTAGTGTTATAGTTTGTTCTAAAAACCCACTTACAACCTATAGGTTTAGAACCTCTAGGTAAATCTGTCAATACCCAAGTATTATTTCCCAAGATTGAATCCATTTCATCATTTACAGCTTCCTTCTAAAAAGCAGCATCCCTAGAAGCCATAGCTTCTTTAAATGATTTAGGATCAGTCACAAGACTAAATACATAGGGTATTTCATTTACCACCTCGTTATTTTGGTCCCTTTCCACCAAAAATAATAGAGAATGTGATGAAATGAAATCATCATCTAAATCTTTATATTTTCTAGCTCTAGTACTCCTTCTAGGTCCACTTGGTTGAATTAGAACACTAGGTTCTTCAACCTCAACATTAGACCTTGTAGGACCTCTAGGCTCATCAAATTTAGGCATTTCCACATTCTCAACATCTTTTGAGAATTTATTCTCAAAAAATTCCACATCCCTGGACTCAGTTATTATATTAGACTCTAAATCAAGAAGCCTATATGCTTTACTATTCTCAGCATATCCAACAAATATACTTCTAATAGCTCTAGCTCCTAACTTAGTCCTTTTAGGATCAGGAACTCGAAAATAAGCTATACACCCCCACACTTTAAAATAATTTATGTTAGGTTTTCTGCCTTTCCATATTTCATAAGGACTAGTTTTAATTACAGAACTAGGAATCCTATTTAAAATATGACAAGCAGTAAGAAGTGCTTCACCCCATAAATTATTTGGCAAACAAGCATGATTTAACATACAATTAATCATATCATGAAACACACAATTTTTTCTTTCTGCTAAACCATTTTGTTGAGGTGTATATGCTACACTTGTTTGATGTATAATGCCATTTTCTTCACAAAATGCATCAAAAGCATTCAAACAATATTCCATGCCTCTATCAGAACGTAAAATTTTAATCTTCTTCTCAAGTTGATTTTCTACTTCTAATTTGTATTTTTTGAATGAGTTAAATGCCTCATCTTTTGTTCTCAACAAATAAACAAAACAATATCCGCTAGCATCATCTATAAAAGTAATGAAATATCGTTTTCCACCCCTTGTCAATATTCCATTTAACTCACAGATATCAGTATGTATTAAATCTAACCATTGTGATTCTCTATGTACACTTGGAAATGGTTTCCTCACAATTTTTAATTTAACACAAATTTTACATTTCTCTAGTTCAGTATTGCCAATATCAATCAATTTCATTGCATGCATATTTTTCAAATTCTTTGAATTTATGTCTCAAACGACTATGCCACAAAGAAATTGCACAAGTGGTATAAGCAGAAACTGAACTGTTCTTATTAATAGATAATTTGTACATTCCATTACAAGCATAACCCTTTCCAACAAAAACATCATTCTTTGAAAGAATGACTTTGCCAGACTCAACAGAAATTTTAAAACCTTTCTTATCTAAAAGATCAACAGAAATTAAATTCTTTCTAATTTCTGACACAAACAACACATTCAGCAAGGTTAGCTTCTTCCCAGAGGTGAAATTCACTTCCACAGTTCCTTTTCCATTAACTTTAGCCATTGAACTGTTTCCCATCTGAACTTCCTGTCCAATAATTTCTTCAAATGTTTTAAACATTTCTCGATTATTACAAATATGGACTGTAGCTCCGGAGTCCAACCACCAACCATTTGGCTCATCAACCATGTTAACTTCAGAAATCATAGTCACATCCAGACTAAGATCAGATACCATGGCAACAAAGTTCTCCTCAACCATGTTAGTAGAACCGCTTTTGCGTTGTTTACATTCTCTGGCATAGTGTCCAGTTTCTCCACAAACATGACACTTACCCTTTCTTTTATTAAAATCAGAATTTTTATTTTTCTGTCCAGGATGCTTGAACTTAGAATTATCTCTTTTAACACCAGGTCCTTTTCCTTTAAATGATTTTGCCTCCAAATAGTTTACACTAGACTGTCCTTGAATCAAATTCTTAGCATCGCGTTTTCGGGCTTCTTCCTCAATACGAAGATGCTTCTGAATTTTATCCAAGGAGAAATCCTCAGATTTATGCATCAACTTTTTGGCAAAATCTTTCCAAGATGGAGGTAATTTCTCAATTATTGCTCCAACTTGAAAAGTTTCAGCCAAAACAATTTTAAGAACCCTTAACTTGTTAACAATAACCTGGAGCTCATGCACTTGCTCCAAAATAGGTTTCTTATCATCCATCTTAAAATCAAAATATTTATATACTAAATATTTATTTGTACCTTCTTCCTCAGCCTTGTATTTGAATTCCAAAGCCTCCCATAACTCACTTGGAGACTGAATATTGCTGTAGAAGTCATAGAGACGATCCGACAGCGTGTTGAGGATATGTCCACGAGCAAGTTTCTCATCTTCAGTCCTTTTCCTTCTTCGCTCTTTCAATGCTTCGATGGCATCATTATCTGGCTGCTGACCTTCTACTGATTTGGGATCTTCTGGAATTGGCTAAAGGTTAGGGTCCAAAACACACGCAATCTTCAAAACAGTTAGTAAAAATTTCAGTTTGTCTTGCCAACGACTGAAATTATTTCCATCAAAATGATCGAGCTTGACAAAATCCTGGTTTATCATTTTGAAAGACTCTGTATCCATTTCTAAGATAAACACCTTAAGATTGTTAAGAAAGTATAACGAATACAGAAAAATAGGACCAAGGATTGACACGGGTAGTCCATGTCCTTAACGTGTTTATTGCCCCTTACCACTAAGGTTTGCTAAAGGCTACTAGCAATATACCTCCAGGATTAATGTCACAACCTATTTTTGTTCTTAATGATAGCAACTCACCATGAACCTCAATATATGCTACTGTGTAAAAATGATAGAAGAAAGAAGATGAAGATTATTCAGTTTTGTAACTGAAATGTGAGTTATGCAATATAAATGATATATTAATCACATATCAGTTTTGCATCTCATAATAATTAAATAAAAAACTGTTTAATCATTAATAAAGTTAATTAATCTGGTTCAATGCAAAAAAGAGGCTCTTGGCTCTTAACGACGATGCGCAAGTGCAAAGTGCGCCTAAAGCGCCAATGCGACTTTGCGACACGAACCCGCACCACGGCCCCCGGGTCGCGGGCGAGTGGTGCTTTGCACCACTTCATTGTGACCATCTCCAAGCCTTTCCTTTAGTACCAATAGTGAATTAAACTATTCCACATATACTTATAAAGTATTAAATAGTTTTATTCCTACTCAATGTGTGACTTAAAGAAAATCGTTTTCTTAAACAACAATGAACCTTTTCATGTACTCCACTTTGGATACAATTAAAACATAATATATAATTCCTACTTGAATTATATATTACTCTCTTTTAATCTCCTTGTAATAGACTATCAAATGCACTTTTAATTTTATATAAATTCAATCAATTAATGGATCTAAATTAATCCTCAAATTGATCAAAAACCCATAAAAGAAAAGGTGCAATTAATAGGTTCAGGGTATCTATCTACTAGTTTAACTAGCGAAAGAAAAACTATTTATAAGTACATAGAATAAAAAATAATTCAGTCCAAATCAAAGAATACCTGTCATGCTATCCAAATCACACAAAAGTAACCAATTCAAATCAAACTATGAATCCCAAATATACATAAGTTGAGTAAAATAATGAATCCCAAATACACATCAGTTAAGTAATCCAAAAGGAATCCCTGTCATGCTATGCAAATAACATAAGAAACCAAATCATGTAAAGGAATCCAAATTAAACAATGAATCACAAATCCAAATCAGTGAAGTAATCCCAAATCCAATCCTTATATTATTATCATATTTATTCATCATAATTCCTTTTGCATATCCTCCGGAAAAAAAAAATACTAAAAGAAGTAATTTAAATAAAAAAAATTATTATCATATTTATTCATCATAATCATAATTCAACTCCATATTGGAATTATAAACCTAACCTCTAATCATTCAATTATATATATATATATATATATATATATATATATATATATATATATATATATAGTAAGGATCAAGAGCATAATTCTTAAATAGCATAACGCCTTAAATAGCATAATTTTATCAAAACGACGTAATTTTGGAAGGACGCGGTGGGACGACGTATTTACAAAAATATCGCCGCGTCCCTCCAAAACTACGTCGTTTTGATAAAATTATGCTATTTAAGGCGTTATGCTATTTAAGGATTATGCTTTTGATCCTTACTGATATATATATATATATATATATATATATATATATATATATATATATATATATATATCGCTATAGTATAGAAAGTCGATTTTTATGCTATAGCGACGGTTTCGCTATTAGTTCAATCCCTCCAGTTCGTTGGAGAGAGTCAGACTATATATATATATATATATATATATATATATATATATATATATATGGAGCCCTTCCATAGCAACCGGTTGCTGTGAGTACTGTGCAACATCCCCTTTTTGTACCGTTGATAAACTTATTGGAAGGCTGAGATGAAACATAAATATATCCCAGCCGGCACAACTTGTACCGGCTTTTATTTTAATATGAGGACCCCACCACAGTCAACATGTTGTCAGTTTATTGAAATAAAATGAATTTTTAATATTAAATAATGGTCGACCGACACAGCTTGTACCGGCTGTGCCTTTTCTGTAAAAAAAAAAAAAAAAATCACAGTCGTAAGAGGCTCTACCGGCTTGGCCTTTGTATTTATTTTAACTATTTTTAAGAAGCAAGAGGAAGCTTTAATGTTTGTTAGTTTAATTTTTTTTTTTTCCAGCCGTAAGAGGCTCTACCGGCTTGGCCTTTGTATTTATTTTAACTTTTTTTAAGAAGCAAGAGGAAGCTTTAATGTTTGTTAGTTTAATTTTTTTTTTTCCAGCCGTAAGAGGCTCTACCGGCTTGGCCTTTGTATTTATTTTAACTTTTTTTAAGAAGCAAGAGGAAGCTTTAATGTTTGTTAGTTTAATTTTTTTTTTTCAGCCGTAAGAGGCTCTACCGGCTTGGCCTTTGTATTTATTTTAACTTTTTTTAAGAAGCAAGAGGAAGCTTTAATGTTTGTTAGTTTAATTTTTTTTTTTTTCCAGCCGTTAGAACTTGTCCCGGTTGGTACCTTTTTTTAAATTTTTTTTTCCTGTACCGGCCGTAGGAAGCTCATACGGCTGTTATTAAAAAAATTAAAAAAATTATGTTATTCAAGCAACTCGCTGCTAAACAGACTCGAACACGCAACCTCAAACTCCAAACACACGTCATATGACCACCCGAGCACCACGGGCCTAGCTGTCAATATCAGCCAAGGAATTCTCTTTACATTAAAACTTCACCATCCCCCAAAAATCTAAATTGTTGCATTATTATTATTATAGTACGATTTATTATTATTAACAAGTCTATATAATACATATGGGGGTTTGATATTTAGAAATAAGTTAATATCTATATTTATTAAGCAATGATTATTACAAATGATTTTATATATTAAGCAATGATTTTATTATTAAGAAATGATTTTATACAATAATAAAACTAGTGAAGTATAATAATAATGTCACACTATCGAATTTATAAAAGTAGTGAAGTATTATTATAATAATAATAATGTGATTATCAATATTATAAGTTCTAACGATTATACCAATACTAGTACTGCATAAATATATCAAAAGAAATAGTACATATTACATGTTCATTTTCATAAAAAAGAAAAAAAAAACATAGAATGATTAATACAACCGACGCCTATATCTCAGAGGCCGGAAGTAATCTTGCGGATTTCTTGTAGAGCTCCCATGCGACGCGGTAACTGGAGGGATTTCTCCGACGCGTCGCATGGGAGCTCTACAAGAAATCCGCAAGATTACTTCCGGCCTCTGAGATATAGGCGTCGGTTGTATTAATCATTCTATGTTTTTTTTTTCTTTTTTATGAAAATGAACATGTAATATGTACTATTTCTTTTGATATATTTATGCAGTACTAGTATTGGTATAATCGTTAGAACTTATAATATTGATAATCACATTATTATTATTATAATAATACTTCACTACTTTTATAAATTCGATAGTGTGACATTATTATTATACTTCACTAGTTTTATTATTGTATAAAATCATTTCTTAATAATAAAATCATTGCTTAATATATAAAATCATTTGTAATAATCATTGCTTAATAAATATAGATATTAACTTATTTCTAAATATCAAACCCCCATATGTATTATATAGACTTGTTAATAATAATAAATCGTACTATAATAATAATAATGCAACAATTTAGATTTTTGGGGGATGGTGAAGTTTTAATGTAAAGAGAATTCCTTGGCTGATATTGACAGCTAGGCCCGTGGTGCTCGGGTGGTCATATGACGTGTGTTTGGAGTTTGAGGTTGCGTGTTCGAGTCTGTTTAGCAGCGAGTTGCTTGAATAACATAATTTTTTTAATTTTTTTAATAACAGCCGTATGAGCTTCCTACGGCCGGTACAGGAAAAAAAAAATTTAAAAAAAGGTACCAACCGGGACAAGTTCTAACGGCTGGAAAAAAAAAAAAAAATTAAACTAACAAACATTAAAGCTTCCTCTTGCTTCTTAAAAAAGTTAAAATAAATACAAAGGCCAAGCCGGTAGAGCCTCTTACGGCTGGAAAAAAAAAAAAATTAAACTAACAAACATTAAAGCTTCCTCTTGCTTCTTAAAAAAGTTAAAATAAATACAAAGGCCAAGCCGGTAGAGCCTCTTACGGCTGGAAAAAAAAAAAAAATTAAACTAACAAACATTAAAGCTTCCTCTTGCTTCTTAAAAAAAGTTAAAATAAATACAAAGGCCAAGCCGGTAGAGCCTCTTACGGCTGGAAAAAAAAAAAATTAAACTAACAAACATTAAAGCTTCCTCTTGCTTCTTAAAAATAGTTAAAATAAATACAAAGGCCAAGCCGGTAGAGCCTCTTACGGCTGTGATTTTTTTTTTTTTTTTTTTTTTACAGCCGTTAGAACTTGTCCCGGTTTTGATTTTTTTTTTTTTTTTTTTTACAGAAAAGGCACAGCCGGTACAAGCTGTGTCGGTCGACCATTATTTAATATTAAAAATTCATTTTATTTCAATAAACTGACAACATGTTGACTGTGGTGGGGTCCTCATATTAAAATAAAAGCCGGTACAAGTTGTGCTTGCTGGGATATATTTATGTTTCATCTCAGCCTTCCAATAAGTTTATCAACGGTACAAAAAGGGGATGTTGCACAGTACTCACAGCAACCGGTTGCTATGGAAGGGCTCCCATATATATATATATATATATATATATATATATATATATATATATATATATATAGGCCGGATCAGGTCCGGACTCCAGGACCTGACCAAAATCCGATTTTTTTTAAAATAACTAAAATAAATAAATAAATTTATGGAACTTTAATTTTTACATAATACAGTGTTTTGGATGTGATTTGAATACATATAATAAAACATGTCTGTACACACTGTCCGGACTCCCGAACAGTATCTGCTCTCTTTATATATATATATATATATAATAAAATACAAATGATTTTGAATTTTTCGCTCACTTAATAAATTATCTGGGCCGTTTAAAATTTAAGATAAATCTCACTTTCCATACAGTGCCGGAGACACAGGACCCAGCTAGTATATTCATACGTTGCATGGATCAGCTACCAGACCAGACGCTCGAGTGTGTTTGTGTATATATGTCTAATGGTACACGCATGCGCAAACATACACATTTATGGAATGCTATATGCATTGAAGGGAATAAGTTAAATATCAGCTAGATGGGAAATGGAATTTAATTTACATGTGCATGTGAGAGGATATAAATAGGTAATTATTAAATTTATAATATTTTTTATTATTTACACAATAAAAATATCGCTGTAGATGTATATCGTCGCTATAAGGTCTATAGCAATATTTTTGTTGTAAAAATAATAATTTCTATTGTGGATTTAATAATTTTTGTACTACTAGTAGTACATAGAGGGAGGGGTGTTTAGACGAGTCACAAGCATGGACCTTAAGTTTGGTTATTAACCGAATTATCAAATAATAAATTCGATTATTTAGTTATTCACTTATCTCATAATTCAAATAGTTGTTCAAATATTAAAATTATATAAATTTTAATTTTTGGTTATAATCAAATATATTATTTAGTTCAGTTATAACCGAATGATGGACCCTACATTTGATTATCATTGATAACTCCCTCAATAGGACGAGTTTTGGACTTTTGGAAAAAATTGATAACTCGGGCAATTTAAAATATTTTATTTTATTTTTACACAAATTTTAGCATATATTTTCTACTCTATCTCATTCAATTCATGAGATAACACTCTACCTATACATCCAATTACACATAAAAATTCCACAAGTTCACTGTAGATCAACAATTCATTTGAATCAACTATATTCTGGAAAATATGATTTCACTATATATCAAACTTAGAGTCACTTGAGTTTGAAATGGAGTAAATACAAAAACAAACAAGATTATCAACACCAACGCTATCCTAATGGATGAAGATGTATATTTTTTTCAAAAGCCAACATAACTCATGTATTAAAAATGTTTCATTTCATTTCACAAATATTTTACTTTAAAGCCGAATTAGAAAAAATAATTCACGTAAAAACTAACAAAAAATAGTATGTACGTAACGATTTACATAAAAAGAAGATACAAGATAAATAATTTCTAATTTATTAAGCTTGTTAACATAAAAATATAAATAATTTGTACAACTGAATACAAATTTATACAATTGTTATATTAATTTTCTTTTATTGAATCTGGACTAATGTTTAGAAAGTTTTTTTTTCATCTGATAATCTTAATCTCATAGGTACAAAGGTAATTATATTTGTGACGTCCCAAATCCGAGTATCTTTAAAGTATGGATATAGTGCTAAACGTTACTAAACATGCATCATCATTCATCTACTTTTTCTTGTTAATATAAAAGTAATTGGTAAAACTAATGAAATACCTACTGTAGTTGACATGTTTTACTGATTACACCATTAAACTTTTAATTTTTCAAATTACTCCACTAAACTAATTATTATTTTGAAATTGGGTTATTCCGTTAAAAAAAATAAACGGACTTTAATTTTATCGATAAAACTAATGAATTACCCATTGTAGTTGACACATTTTACTGATTATACCATTGAACTTTTAATTTTTCAAATGACCCCATTAATCTAATTAATATTTTGAAATTGGGTCATTCTGTTATCTTTGCCTCACGGGCGTTAAATCGTTTAAGTTTTTATCCTACGTGGACGTGAAAAAGAAAAAAGAAAAAAAAACAAATTTGATTTATTCTCTATCTTCCATCCTCTCATCTCTCTCTTTTCCACTCCATTCATATCAAATAGATCTGCGTATTTTCTTTCTCTAAAATATATGAAAATTCCTACATCCGAATACCCAAAACATTGAATTGAGCCTTAAAGTTTAGCAACCTCGTTATCTTCTCTTAGAAATCTTGTCCTCAGAGTGAAATGACGCTTTTTCCCTCATGATATTTTTATTAGAAAGATGCACAAATTTTGGGTGTCTACTTATGCAATACAATGAAATTAGCATGACAAAGATATTGACACCCGATACATGATAAAATATATTGATGATACAAGACAATATATATAATAACGCAATGATGCAAGTTAATTATACAATGATGTAATGATGTAAGTCTTAAATCTCATGATTGTATTATCGCGTGTCACTTCATAGGGAAAATCTTTGTTGTATCGTTACCGAGATTTGTCAATCATGTCATTACCGGGAATCGTTGTCATGGGAGTCGTATCGTTTATCGTATCAACACCGGTTACCATCGCTGGTGGAATTATATCGTCAATTGTATCAACACCGGTTATCGCCATCGGTGGAATTGTATCGTCAATCGCATCAACATCTGTTATCGTCTCCGGTGGAATCGTGTTGTCAATCGTATTAGCATCGGTTATCGTCAATTATGGAATCGTGTCGTCAATCACATCAACACCGATTATCGCCGCTGGTGGAATCATGTCGTCAATCGCACCAACATCAGTTATCGTCGCCGGTGGAATCCTGTCATCAATCACATTAACAACGGTTATCGTTGTCGGTGGAATCATGTCATCAATCTCATCAACATTGGTTATCGTCGCCGGTGGAATCGTATCATTAATCGCATAAACACGGATTATTGTTGTCGATGGAATCGTGTCTCCAATCGTATCAACACCGATTATCATCGCCGGTGGAATTGTGTCTTTAATCGTATCAACATTGGTTATTTTCGCCAGTGGAATCGTGTCGTCAATCGTATTAGCACCGGTTATCATCGCCGGTGGAATCATATCGTCAATTGTACCAACATCGATTATCGTCGCCAGTGGAATTGTATCGTCAATCGTATCAGCACCGATTATCGTCATTGGTGGAGTCGTATCGTCAATTGTATCATTTCTATTTTGTTAAAGAAAGCACTAATTAACTGAGAAATTTTAGAAAAATTTACCTTACTGAAATTCTTCTCCATGGGCTAGATATGGGTACTTCAATGTTTTAACCACTAAATCTGAATTTTAATGCAAGGGGTCCAAGTCATGAGAACCTAGAGAGCGTGGATCACTTTGACGACCCTTCCGCCTTTATAGATGAGATGGATTTCACATATTAGATTACATCTGGTTTATTGGGGCGGGGCGCCTATGCTCCTTCCCTGTATAGTTTATTATTTTGATCTTTACATGTATATATGCACAAATACTATGTATCGATCAATACATATTTTATGTATAGATTCGCTTTATTAGTCGTTATTATTATGCATGTTTATTCATTTTCGTTGTCGTGATGCATGTTTATTATATATATGCTAGATAGAAATGACCCCTTATTAGTCAAATGACACAATTTTTCCGACAAGACGATCATTTTTGAGTTAAGGATTCTACTGGGTAGGGAATTTCGTCCTTTTCATTCCCTTGTCATAGTGAGCTTACTTAATCATAATTTCTTTTGAGAGTCCCCCATTTCTTCTGATGAGAAGTTTGATACAACCTTGGACTCCTTCCATTTCAACTAATCTTAATAATGCCCCAACCATTCCACGTGTTGTTATAGGGGATTCATATAAGAAACTCGCTTTGTTGACCATACCAAGTTACCCACAGTGAGCAATATCCTGCGCATCAGAAAAATAACAAATGCCAAAAATTTGACGGTTCAGGCCATCGGGGATAGCTCCGATGTGACAATGAGATATATAAAGTAGAAGTACATGAAATTGAATGTTCATCGGCTCTACAACTTAACTTGTAATTGTATCCGTGGTTCTTTTATCTTATCACTAAAAGAACTGAAAATCGAGTAAGAAAATGAATCTTTTCAAAACAAGTTGTGAATCGTGAATGATGTGCCTTGCATATACTAATTTTTAAGTTATTTTTATTTCTTATATTTTGATGATTTTTTTTATTTAACAAGTTATGAAATCCTAAGAAAAATTTTAATCATCCGTGGTTATTATACATGAGTAAGATCAAATTCAAAAGAACTATCTCCCTTTATCAAAGATATATTTTCTTCATTCTAGATATCGTTCTTCACAGAATTGATGACATATGACATGTGCACTGTGCGACGCAACCTTTAGAAGGGTTTCTCTTCTATGAATTTAGATGATCTCATTTCTTCTTGTCAAATATTTTTTTACTCTTTTTGACTCCATATTTTCTTTTCTCTTTTTTGACTCACTTGTTTCGTTTTCTTAGGTTATTCAGAGTTACCCATTTAACGAGTTTTGGACCAATGACTCCCAAACCAAACAACTTTAGGGCACTAGGTGTGAAAACACCCCTTCGAATTTACTTGCTAGAGTAACAAAGGCCACTCTTCGAGACATATTAGGTGGTATACTCTATTTATTCATTGTCTGACCTTATGCAAGGTTCGTTTTCTTAGGCTTAAGTTACCCATGTAACGAGCGTTGGGCTGATGACTCCTAAACTAAGTCTTTAGGGCACCAGATGCAAATACATCCATTATGTTTAATTACTCAAGTAACTCAAGCCACGATTCATATCCGCTTAGGTCTCCTCTTCTTCCAACTTCTACACATCTTGCAATGCTCGTTTTCTTAGACTCTAAGTTACCTATGTAGTGAGAGTTGGGCCGATGACTCCAAAACCAAACGACTTTAAGACACTATGTGTAAAGATACCCCTTGGGCTTAATTACTCGAGTAATCCATGCCACGATTCGAACCTTCTCAGGTCTCTTCTTTTTCCAGCATATATCCCTCACACAATGCTCATTTTCTTAGGCTCTAAGTTACCCATGTAACGAGTGTTGGGTCGATGACTCCCAAACTAGACGGCTTTAGGACATCAGGTGTAAAGACACTCCTCAAACTTAATTACTCAAGTAACCCAGACCACGATTCGAGACATTAGATTAGTCATTATTTGCCCTATGACTTTCCACTAACTGTCATTGTGAGACCCCAAATTTTATGAATAAAGATTTAAATTTCTCGAAATATTTTTTTGAATTAATATTATGGTGTGAGTTTGATATAATGTTATAGTTGTGGATAATATTTATAAATTTTGCAAAATAAGCAAGTTGTTATATAATATTCGATTGGTCGGGGAATATTCTTTTTATCGGAGAATATTCGTACGACCGCACAATCATTGGTGGACCCCACAACGGAAGTATTGTAGTTCAAAAACTACAGAATTATCATTTTATAAAATAACGGCGAAAGTGTTACCGTTAAAACTGTTGAACTACCCGGTAGTAAAAGTACAATAATACGCGTGGTTGAATAGTAGCACACGGTATTGATTATTGATGCTTACGTAAGAAGTCACTCAGTTATACTCAATTATTGCTACAGTAATTGCTGCATCATATCTCTCATATAATTGATTCAATTATTGTCACAACATCATCTGCATAATATGATATATTATTAAATCAATAATTGAGACGGCAAAATTATTCATATTATTAGTTGCAATATTGACAATGTCTAAAAGTTCTGTCAAGGAGAGGTTTGGTCACCTAATTGCGTGCCAATAAGGAGAAATCCTTATTGGAAAGCCCCCTCTTTCCTGGGAACGACCTGGTTGTTAAATATTGTGAGTTATAATATTAATGATGAATAAGTTAGTGTTGATTAAAGATGAAATTGATAATTCTATTGTGTGGGAATTATTAGTGTTAGTAGAAATTGACATTTATTCTGATAATAATTGATGTCGGGAGGTTATATTGAACAATCGGGTAATTAATCGAATAAATGAGCAATTAATTGCTATTGATTAACATGATTATAACTATTTGTTCACATGTGTGTACTATTGATTCACATTCATTTACTATTAGGGGAGTTGGTGCGAGATTGATAATACTTGCATAACTAAGTTAAAAATAGAGGTATAGATGTAGGTAATATACTGTAATTCGTATTTTCACATGTCTAGAACTATTGATTCACATGATTTACTATTGATTCACATGATTTACTATTAGGGGAGATGGTGCAAGTTTGATAATACTTGCAGGACTAAATTAAAAATGAAAAAAGAGAGGAAGGTATTATACTGTAATATTTCGAGCCCCAATACGTGCAATTATCGAAACTATATTTTCCTATAAATAGAAGCTCATTCCTTCATTATTTTTACCAATTCACTAAAGCTATCGAGCAATTATTATAGAGAGAAATTATAGAGAGAAAGAAGAAGAAAAGTCTGCTACCTCACTATTCCAGTATCCAGTCTTCTTTTGAGGTAAGGGGTATTATTCTTTCGTATTCATGAAGAGAGTTATTTTCTTTCAATACTCATAAGGGTTGTTATTCCATTCTTTATTATTATGTTGGAATAACCTGTCTATGCAAAGTACCGCATACATGGTGAAATTCTTTTGTTATTCCATTCTTTATTATTCTGTTGGAATAACCTATTTGTACGGTCTATCGTATGCCTGGTGAATTCTGTTGTTATTCCATTTTTTATTATTCTGTTGGAATATCCTGTCTATGCGGATTATACACAACCTGGTTCCATTCTTTATTATTCTGTTGGAATAACATGTCTGTGCGGTCTATCGCATGCCTGGTGAATTATGCTGTTATTCCATTCTTTATTATTCTAATGGAATAACCTGTCTACGCGGACTACCGCATGCATGGTGATTTCTTCTGTTATTCCATTCTTTATTATTCTGTTGGAATAACCTGTCTATGTGGATTACCACATGCATGGTGAATGATCCTTCGTATTCATTCTTTATTAAATTGTGGAAATGATCTGTCTACGTGGATTACCGCTGTTGGGTATTTTCTAGTTACGCACAACACGCAAGTATACATGGTCAACAAGTAATAAAGTGATGAGTAGAGTATCGTTCCCACAGAGACTTATTAGCAAAAATCTCAACTTACAATTACCAATCTTCTATTAACCCTAATTTTATTAAACAAATCAAATTCAATGATTAAAAATAATTATTCTAAATTAAAAAGTAATTAAACTATCACAAACCAATCACAAATATCAAAATCTGGAATTTTAAATAATTAATGGAGAATTAGACTTATGATTTCACCCTAAGCTTCACTCTGATTTTAACACTTTTATTCCAATTCAACTCACTATTCCAGTTTATTAATCAAGAACACGAACGTAGTATTAACCACCTCTCGATGCACTAATACCATATTAACGTCAATCCACAATTAAGATAGAAATCCGTTAAACACCTTAAGCAACTAACTCACTATATCTCTATGTGAATTACAATTGAAGAAGGTTGAAGAATAAGTTCTCTATACGATTACATGCGATGTCAAGCATATCTCTACCTTAACACTCATCAAGTTTAAGCTATTAACAAAATCCTGAACACATGCTATATCAACTAGGTCTAGATTTGAATATCCTCTCTCGATTCCATCCAACTCCACAAAGAATTGTTGATCAGGCAATTCGTAGATTCAAGCTCAAATTAATATAGATAAACTGGTAATAGCTTATTAAATTGGAAATCAAAGTTTACAAAACCATAGATTCACTTAAAAGATCCATCATAAGCCTAAAAAGTGATTTAGTTCATAATAAACGAAATAAACACTGAATAAATCATGGAAATCATCTTTTCAATTACAAATAATAAACTAAGATGAAGAATATTGAAAAACACCCCTCACGTAGCCTAGAATCGCAATCGTCTTAAAAATTGCCTTGAAATACTCCTCCTATGCTCGCTAGAAAAACTGAGATTTTTCTTCGTAATTTTTCCTTGTGTCTCTCTGCAAATCTCTTGAAAAATTGATTGATTCCTTGCAAAATTCGTTCTCCCCCTTTTTTAGAGTCCTCTCCTATTTGTATTGGTCTCAGCCCTCATTCAGACTCCTCTTTGGCTTCAAAAACCCACTTGACAGCAGAAAAACGCACATCTTTACGCACTAGAGCGCCTAGGCGCTTGCTCCTTTGTCCAACATTTTCTGCTCCGACGTCCTTTGGGAAAATGGTCATAACTTCTTCGTCCGAACTCCGATTTAGATGATTCAAGATGTTCTGGAAAGAGGAAAAGTAGATCTACAACTTTCATTCTTGAAATTTCGCGAAATAATATCCGGAGCTATAGTCAAATTGGCTCTGAAGTGACTATTGTGTAAATGGCAAGCCGAAAACGCGAATCTAGCCACCCCAAACATCGATCCAAGTAACTTTTGTCCCAATTCCTAAAAAACAAGATAAAACATGCATGAATAGACACAAACACATAAAAACATCCTAAAAGACTTGAGAACAACAATAAATTAAGCTCGAATGTATCCAATTCATGTGTATAAAACTCACTCATCAAATACCCCCAAACTTAAACCTTTGCTTGTCCTCAAGCAAAAACACAAAAATGTTATGCAATGCAATGTAATGAAACTAATCTATATGCCTACGAATCCAACAGTAATGACAGAAACAAGTCTATTTAACCGGCCTTAGAGAAATCAAGTAAACATGATAATACATCATATTTAAACAAATCAGTAATTTTCCAATCAATCATCAAATCTTAGACTGTTATCACTGATACAGTGCGTGTGTGGTCCACAACAATGTTAACTGATATAAAGTCAAATTTAAGACATAATAGATATCTTCGAAGGCATCATACAGTGCAAATTCACAAAATTCACGAACAAGCTAGATCCAACTAAAGTCAAACATCCACCAAGTTCAAGAGTCCAATCCGAGATACTTATGCTTTACTTTTCATCATGGGGGCTTTTTGCTCTTTTCCCGTTTTATTATATTTCTTTTTTTTTTATTTTTTTTTCATTTTTTTAACCATGACTGTGCAATGTCTCATTCCATTAGGCTAACAGTGCTACCCCTTAGCGAGCTTTCGACCAACGACTCCCAGACCATATAAGACCTTAGGGCGCTAGGGTTTAAGATACCCCTTCGGGCGTACTTGCTCAAGTAACAAAGGTCCCGAAACAAAACTAGCCACGGTAATTTTTTTAAGCTTATATATCCCAAATTTTTCCCCCAAACTTAAGTTTTTATCTAAATTCAGTCATCTTTGCCTATTCATGTTTTTCATTCATTCAAACTAGCATTAACCTCTAGAAGTCCATTATGTGTCAATTTAAACTCAATCAGTCAACATGGTTGTTTTTACTGTGCTATCCTTATTATATCAGTTTCAAACAGGTAAAGATTCAAATCATGACAAGAAATCACATCCAAGTCTTAACAGACAATACTATACTTGTCTACTCAATTCCAAACTCATCACTGGCCAAAACAGACTTAAACTATCTAACGGCTGGAAACATGTAAAAACTACAAATTATTATTATTTTTTTTTGTTTTTTTATGAATGCAAACTACATGAAAAACTATCAATTAAATACTATATGAATGCACCAGATGAATACTACATGCATGAACTGGAGCTGGAAAATTACACCCCCAAACTTAACTGATGCAATGTCCTTATTGTATATAACAAATAAAATTTAAGAAATTAAGCACTGAGGACTTCCCTGAAAAATCGAAGCTTTATTCCTCGTCAGTATCCTCTACTTCTGATTCTTCTTCATCAGCCGGGGGGTATGCAGACAATGGTGGAAATTGGTAGGGAGCAGCAGCTGGATTATCGAACACTTGGTGTGCACAGATTTTGAACACTATTGGTAGGCACTCCCCCAAACTTTTTTTTTTGTTTTTTTATTGTTTTTTTTAATTAAACTACCATTTCACTAGCATGGATAAAATTACTTAAGAAAAGAAAACTGAAAGAAATAAAAAATAAGTGTAAAAATAAAATTGGGTTGCCTCCCAATGAGCGCTTGATTTTAAGTCGTTCAGCCTGACTACTCCCTGTTTATGGTGCGTCTGCAAGTGTGATAGCTATGAAGTCCGTGTTAGACTCGCCACCCCAATAGTGCTTTAATCTGTGACCGTTGACCTTGAAAGTTTCTAAAGGATTCCGACTGTAGATTTCAACGGCGCCATGTGAGAACACCCTTTTTATTATAAATGGTCCTGACCATCTTGACTTAAGCTTGCCTGGGAACAATCTCAACCGTGAGTTGAACAAAAGGACTGATTGCCCTGGCTCGAACGTTCTTTGCATAATTTTCTGGTCGTGCCATCTTTTCACCTTTTCCTTGTATAACTTAGAGTTCTCGTAGGCTTGAAGACGGAATTCGTCAAGTTCATTTAGCTGAAGTAGTCTCTTTTCACCTACGGCTGTTTGATCGAAATTGAGTTTCTGAATCGCCCAATAAGCTTTATGTTGTAATTCGACCGGTAAGTGACAAGCCTTTCCATACAGTAGTTGATATGGTGACATCCCGATCGGTGTTTTATACGCAGTCCGGTATGCCCATAATGCATCGTCCACCCTGAGCGACCAATCCTTCCGATTCGGATTCACCACTTTTTCCAAGATTCTCTTGACTTCCCTATTCGAGACCTAAGCTTGTCCACTAGTTTGGGGATGATAAGCTGTAGCTACCTTATGGTTGACCCCATACTTTGCCAAGAGAGCTGTGAACGACTTGTTGCAAAAGTGACTACCTTCGTTACTGATAATTGCCCTAGGTGTGCCAAACCTTGTGAAAATGTTCTTTTGTAGAAATTTGAGGACCACCTTGGCATCGTTTGTCGGTAAAGCTGCAGCTTCAACCCATTTTGATACGTAGTCCACTGCAAGTAGAATGTACTGATTGTTCAGAGACGATGGGAATGGCCCCATGAAATCAATACCCCATACATCAAAAATTTCAACTTCAAGAATCGTTTGTAGAGGCATCTCATTCCGTTTTGAAATATTGCCCACTCTTTGACATCTATCACATGTTTTAACAAAATGGTGGGCGTCCTTAAATAGTGTAGGCCAATAAAACCCAGATTGCAACACCTTTGCAGCTGTCCTCTCACTTCCATAATGTCCGCCATATGCAGATGAGTGACACTCATGCAGGATGTTCTTCACTTCACTGTAAGGCACACACCTTCTAATCATTTTGTCGGCGCACTGTTTGAACAAGTAAGGATCATCCCACATGTACCATTTCACGTCATGAAGAAACTTCTTTTTCTGTTGTCTCGTGAGATCAGGTGGAAGTACGTTGCTCACAAGATAATTCGCATAATCTGCATACCAAGGAAATTCTGCATTTAGTCCAAACAGTTGTTCATCCGGGAATGATTCATTGATTTCACATTTGTCCTCTTTCAATTTTCCTTGATTTTCCAGCCTGGATAAGTGATCGGCTACCTGATTCTCCGTCCCTTTTCTATCTTTTATTTCCAGATCAAACTCTTGAAGTAGGAGAATCCATCGGATAAGGCATGGCTTAGCATCTTTTTTCGCTATCAAATACCGAATAGCCGCATGATCCGTGTAGACTATAACCTTTGTTCCGATCAAATAGGCCCGGAATTTATCAAATGCATACACTACTGCAAGTAATTCTTTTTCTGTAGTTGTGTATTTCAATTGAGTCTCTGTGAGTGTTTTACTTGCATAGTAAATAGCATGAAATATCTTATCTCGGCGTTGACCCAAAACAGCCCCAACTGCATAATCACTTGCATCACACATTAATTCAAACGACATATTCCAATCCGGAGCGACGATCACGGGAGCTGTAGTCAGCTTTTTCTTCAACAACTCGAAGGCCAACTTACACTCCTCGTCAAAGTTGAATACCGAATCCTTCTCTAGAAGACTGCACAAAGGTTTTGCCATTTTAGAAAAATCCTTTATGAATTTCCTATAAAACCCAGCATGTCCTAGAAAACTTCTAATTCCTTTGACTGAACTTGGTGGAGGCAACTTCTCAATTGTGTCCAGCTTTGCTTTATCGACCTCCAATCCTTGTGCCGAAACTTTGTGTCCCAAGATTATACCTTCTTCCACCATAAAGTGGCATTTTTCCCAATTAAGGATCAAATTTGTATCGGTGCATCTTTGTAAAACCATTACCAAATTTTCCAAACACGCATCAAAATTATCTCCATAGACAGAGAAATCATCCATGAAGACTTCCATATTCTTTTCCACCATATCTGAGAAGATGGCCATCATGCACCGCTGAAAAGTAGCAGGTGCATTACACAAGCCGAATGACATCCTCCTGAATGCGAACGTACCATATGGGCACGTAAATGTAGTCTTCTCTTGATCCTCAGGAGAGATGACGATTTGATTGTAGCCCGAGTATCCATCCAATAGGCAATAGTATGCATGTCCCGCCAGTCTGTCTAACATTTGATCGATAAAAGGTAGAGGGAAGTGATCTTTTCGGGTTGCCTTGTTCAATTTTCTATAATCCATGCAAACCCTCCACCCGGTCACTGTTCTTGTTGGAATCAGCTCATTGTTTTCGTTCTGAACCACAGTCATTCCTCCCTTTTTCGGCACACATTGCACTGGACTAACCCACTTGCTATCTGAAATTGGGTAGATGATACCTGCGTCTAACCACTTCAGAATTTCCTTCTTGACTACTTCTTTCATGATCGGATTGAGCCGTCTCTGTTGTTCCAAGACCGGTTTAGCATCATCTTCCATCAAAATTTTGTGCATGCAAAAGGTTGGACTGATTCCTTTGATGTCCGCTATTGTCCATCCTATTGCCGATTTATGTTCCCGAAGCACTCGCAGCAGCTTTTCTTCCTGCAATTCGTTTAGTGCAGCAGAAATAATAACAGGTAAAGAATTTAACTGACCTAAATACGCATACCTGAGATGTTTAGGGAGTGGTTTCAACTCAAGAATTGGTGGTTCCTCCAATGATGGTTTCAGTTTTTCTGCGGCTACTTCCTCCACGTGCAATGGTTTAAACGGTATTCTAAATCTGGAAACTCGTGGCAATGAGTCTAGTATTTGCAAGTACTCCACCAATTCTGGATCATCGACCTCTTCAGCCCCCAATAACATTATTTTTAACGGATCGTGAACCAAACTCTTGCTCATATCTTCACCGATGATTTGCTCAATTAAATCCATTCGAAAACATTCTTCCTCATCCGTGGGAAATTTCATGGCCTTAAACACATTGAATTTTACTTCTTGATCTTGGACCCTCATAGTGAGTTCTCCCTTTTGTACGTCTATGAGTGTCCTGCCCGTAGCCAAAAATGGTCTCCCTAGGATAATTGGGATGTTCTTGTCCTCCTCAAAATCCAGAATGATGAAGTCCGCGGGGAATATAAATTTATCCACTTTCACTAGAATGTCCTCTACTATACCTCTCGGATATGTGACTGACCTATCCGCCAATTGCAAAGAAATATTTGTAGGCTTGGGTGCAGGCAAACCCAATTCTAAGTATACTGACAATGGCATAAGGTTTACACTCGCCCCCAAATCACATAAACACTTGTTGAAATGCATATTCCCAATCGTGCATGGGATAGTAAAGCTCCCCGGATCCTTGAGTTTTGGTGGTAATTTCTGTTGTAATACCGCACTACACTCCTCGGTTAGTGCAACTGTCTCGAAATCTTCCCATTTCTTTTTCCTTGACAGAATCCCTTTCATAAATTTTGCGTAGCTCGGCATTTGCTCTAGGGCCTCTGCAAATGGTATATTGATTTGAAGTTTCTTGAAAATTTCCAAAAATTTTGAAAATTGCTTGTCTAATTTCTGTTTTTGGACTCTTTGTTGAAATGGTGGTGGTGGATAAACAATTGGCTTATTGTCCATACTTGTTTCCTCACTTTGTTTATCCTCACCCTTGCTTACTTCAATTTTTCTACTATCATCAACTTTTTCATTCGGAGTCACTGAATTTTCTGCGTTACTGCCCTCAAGTTGTTTCCCACTCCGCAATGTGACTGCTTGACACTGTTCATGATTACCCTTCGGATTTCTCTCGGTGTCACTTGGTAATGTCCCTTGTGGTCTATTATTCAATGCCAATGCCATTTGTCCTATCTGATTCTCCAAATTCTTGATTGCCGTTGCTTGATTTTTCATGGCCTCTTCATTGTTAGTAATGTATTTTGACACCAACTCCTCTAGATCTGATTTCCTTTCTTGGTATTGGGTTGGTTGCTGCTGGTTCTGAAACCCTGGTGGATATGATTGTCTTGAAGCTTGATTTTGCTGGTTGTTGGTCCATGAGAAATTCGGATGATTTCTATTTCCTTGATTGTATGTATTCTGATATGTATTTTGCGGAATTCTGTTATAATTGCTGATGAACTGCACAGCTGCTGGATTAATTGCACATTGCTCCGTTGGGTGCTCTCTAGCGTACAACTCGCATATTATTGCCATTTGCTGTACTTGCTGTGTTTGTTGTGCTTGTGTTGCTTTCACCGACTCCAACATCTTTGTAAGTGCAGATATCTGTGCTTGCATCGCTGTCATGCTATCTAATTCTAATACCCCAGCTGCCTTTGCCTGTGTAATTCTTGCTGTGGGCCACTGGTAAGTTATTAGCTGCCATGGTTTCAATCAACTCATATGCTTCCTCGTAACTCTTAGCCATGAATGCTCCGCCTGATGCTGCATCAATACTCGCCCTCAGATTCCCATGTAGTCCATTGTAAAAGGTGTTCATTTGTAGCCACTGGGGTAATCCATGATGCGGGCATTTTCTGAGCAGTTCTTTGTATCTCTCCCAAGCCTCATATAATGATTCCCCATGTTGCTGTTCAAACATCGTAATCTCGTTCCTCATCTTCGCAGTTTTTGCCGGTGGAAAGAATTTTGCGAGGAATTTTTGAGCTAAATCCTCCCATGTTGTTATCGAACCGGATGGTAGTGAATGCAACCAACTCTTCGCCTTGTCCCGTAAAGAGAATGGGAACAATCGAAGTCTCACCGCATCATCCGAAACCCCATTGAACCGAAAAGTGTCGCACATTTCCAGAAAGCTGACCAGATGCTCATTCGGATCGTCATTTGCAAAACCCCAAAACTGAACTGAATTCTGAATCATTTGTATCATCCCAGGCTTAATTTCGAACGTATTTGCTGCTATTGCTGGCCTAGTGATGCTTGACTGCAGTTCAGTCACCTTGGGTGTTGCGAAATCCCTTAATGCTTTTCGATCTTCGGCTGCCATTACTGTTACCTCTTCTTTTTCAGATGTTTCGAATTCTTGCCTCGTTTCCTTGATCCACTTGCTCAACCTCTGAAACCTTTTCTCAATGTCGTCGTCAAAAGGTAGCAAATCTGGATTTTTAGACCGAGTTTGCATAAACTGCTTTCACACCTGAACAGAAGAAACAATACAAAAAAAAACAAAAAAAAAATAAAAAATGTCTAAGTAAAACTGGATTAATTAAACTGATATTGTAAAACTATTAAGATTTATACTAAATAGTCCCCGGCAACGGCGCCAAAAACTTGTTGGGTATTTTCTAGTTACGCACAACACGCAAGTATACGTGGTCAACAAGTAATAAAGTGATGAGTAGAGTATCGTTCCCACAGAGACTTATTAGCAAAAATCTCAACTTACAATTACCAATCTTCTATTAACCCTAATTTTATTAAACAAATCAAATTCAATGATTAAAAATAATTATTCTAAATTAAAAAGTAATTAAACTATCACAAACCAATCACAAATATCAAAATCTGGAATTTTAAACAATTAATGGAGAATTAGACTTATGATTTCACCCTAAGCTTCACTCTGATTTTAACACTTTTATTCCAATTCAACTCACTATTCCAGTTTATTAATCAAGAACACGAACGTAGTATTAACCACCTCTCGATGCACTAATACCATATTAACGTCAATCCACAATTAAGATAGAAATTCGTTAAACACCTTAAGCAACTAACTCACTATATCTCTTTGTGAATTACAATTGAAGAAGGTTGAAGAATAAGTTCTCTATACGATTACATGCGATGTCAAGCATATCTCTACCTTAACACTCATCAAGTTTAAGCTATTAACAAAATCCTGAACACATGCTATATCAACTAGGTCTAGATTTGAATATCCTCTCTCGATTCCATCCAACTCCACAAAGAATTGTTGATCAGGCAATTCGTAGATTCAAGCTCAAATTAATATAGATAAACTGGTAATAGCTTATTAAATTGGAAATCAAAGTTTACAAAACCATAGATTCACTTAAAAGATCCATCATAAGCCTAAAAAGTGATTTAGTTCATAATAAACGAAATAAACACTGAATAAATCATGGAAATCATCTTTTCAATTACAAATAATAAACTAAGATGAAGAATATTGAAAAACACCCCTCACGTAGCCTAGAATCGCAATCGTCTTGAAAATCGCCTTGAAATACTCCTCCTATGCTCGCTAGAAAAACTGAGATTTTTCTTCGTAATTTTTCCTTGTGTCTCTCTGCAAATCTCTTGAAAAATTGATTGATTCCTTGCAAAATTCGTTCTCCCCCTTTTTTAGAGTCCTCTCCTATTTGTATTGGTCTCAGCCCTCATTCAGACTCCTCTTTGGCTTCAAAAACCCACTTGACAGTAGAAAAATGCACATCTTTACGCACTAGAGCGCCTAGGCGCTTGCTCCTTTGTCCAACATTTTCTGCTCCGACGTCCTTTGGGAAAATGGCCATAACTTCTTTGTCCGAACTCCGATTTAGATGATTCAAGATGTTCTGGAAAGAGGAAAAGTAGGTCTACAACTTTCATTCTTGAAGTTTCACGAAATAATATCCGGAGATATAGTCAAATTGGCTCTGAAGTGACTATTGTGTAAATGGCAAGCCGAAAACGCGAATCTAGCCACCCCAAACATCGATCCAAGTAACTTTTGTCCCAATTCCTACAAAACAATATAAAACATGTATGAATAGACACAAACACATAAAAACATCCTAAAAGACTTGAGAACAACAATAAATTAAGCTCGAATGTATCCAATTCATGTGTATTAAACTCACTCATCAACCGCATGGCGGGTGAAAATCCATTTACAGTTTCATATATTCTATTATACTTGTCTGAGATATCATTTCTTTTGTACTCGTCATGAAATATCATTTTTTTTGGTATTTTTCTTTTACGAGTTACTATTCACGGGTTACTATTTACCCAGTTACTATTCACTCTAGTATTATTCACTCAGGTATTCAGGGCACTTTTCATGTTGGAGTACTATTCACGAGTTACTATTTACGGGTTACTATTCATCCAATTACTATTCACCCGAATATTATTCACTCGGTTATTTGGAATACTTTTCATGTCGAGGTACTATTCACAAGGTACTATTCCCGAAGTACTATTCACATGGTACTATTTACCCAAAACATATATTCTTTTATGTCTAAATTATTTTTGGTACATGAATATTATTCTTGAATTTTACTCTACAAAACAGTATCATGTTGACAATTTGGATATCTTCAAACTCTGGATATATTTAAATTCTTTAATATTTATCCTTGATTTTTTTTGATTTGATTTCGGTTGATTATTGCTTATATCATTGTCATCATCCTCATGCTTATATTGTGATGAAAGTCATCTTCGGCTTACATGCATAGATGGACTTGGTATGATTATGACCAAGGATTATTCGGTATAATCATGACCGTAATGTGACGAATGATGTGGTAAAAGTCCTCATTGGCCCGTAGTTCATTGATGGACAGTTGTTGGTATGATTATGACCAGGGATTATTCGGTATAATCATGACCATTGATGATTACATGAATATCATTGGCCGTGGTGTAGGGATGATTCTATTTTATTTATTAAGCTGAGTCTCAGCGATAAAGTTGATAAAAAACTTTTTAAATCACAGAAGATAGTAGATTTTATGCTCTACTTGACTCTTCTAATGGATTGCTTATTTTCACTGCAGTTGTTGATCTAAAACTTGTTGTCTATTGTATTCTATCCGTTGTTATACTGTTGAAGGCTAAGGATAATTTATTCTGCATTATCTTAGTCATAATATTTCTTACTGGGCTAGTTGAGGTCACCCTTTCTTTCATTGTTCTCTTCAGGAAATGAGAATATAGCTGGGACGAGTCGGGAAATGGAGTGATGGTCCAGGATAAATGGCTTTAGTAGTCCTCACAATTCTATGGAATAATGTGATAATAATTGTAATGAGGACACCATTGAGTGTGGATATTGTCTAGATGACAATATTCTTGTTTAAACTCTCAGCTATATTTTGTCGTATTTTACATGACTTTTGTATAATTAAGTTATATTTGAATTTATGTACCATGTATCTGGCGACTCAAGATGGGTGATGTATACCTGTTTTGGGGGCGTCACGGTTGGTATCAAAGCTTAGGGATATGATCCCTGACTGAGATGTGAGACAAGAACTAGGAGGGGAGAGACGGGGAATTTCTTCGCTAGTATGACCTAACTAAGTTTATTTGGTATTTAATTGGTCGGTCAGAGTATAGAGATAATATGTGGTATGTTAATTAACCCTTTGTTTTGTGACAGTGTTTGAAAATGGCATCTGAAAATGTTGAGATCAACAATGAAACACATGAGACCGTTGAGTCACCAACGATCAATACCCAGGATAATGTGCAACAGGAAGACAATAATCCTCAGGCTAACAACAACACTGACCAAATGATGAATGATGGAATGTTCAGAGGCTTTATGCAATTCATGAAACATCAGGCAAGAGCGACTCCTGTTCAAAATGCAAGTGGAAACACTGGCAACTCTCGGACGGTCATCGCTAAGCAGTTCAAGGAACTGGGACCACCAGAGTTTTTTGGAGAGCCAAAACCACTTAAGGCGGAAACGTGGTTAAAACAGATCACCAAGATATTTGATATCTTGGGATGCTCCGAGGAGCAAAGGGTTCCCTTTGCCACCTTTATGTTGCGTGAAGAGGCAAATTACTGGTAGGAATCTTTAAAACGTACCTAGCCTGACGCACTCAAGATGTCTTGGGAGAAGTTCCAAGAGCTGTTCAATGACAAGTACTTTCTCGAAAGTATTCGTCGCATGAAGGAGGTGGAGGTTATCAAGTTGGAGCAAAAAAATATGACCGTGTCGCAATACGAGGGTAAATTTGCGGAGTTATCCTGATTTGCATCCCATTTGGTCGATAATGAGGAGCGAATGACGCGAATGTTTCTAAGAGGGTTGAAACTCGATATATGTCAATACCTCATTTTTCACAAACTTTGTTTATATTCAAATGTTGTGAATAGGGCTCAGTTATTGGAGCGCGATAATGAGTCAGAACAACCAAAAGGCAAAGACCAACAACACAATAATAATTATACCGGTGGCAATGGTCATCGGAACAATGATAACCATCGTGGGGGAAATTATCATGCCAAGAATGGTAACCACTTCGGTGGTAATCATGGACAAGATAATAGGAGTGGAAATTTCAAAAAGAGAAGGTTCAACAATGATGGAAAGACAACAGCACCAACACCCATTTTCAAGGAAGGAGAACGGCCACCAATTATATGCTTCAAATGTGGAGGGGAGGGACATATCAGTCCAAACTGCGTGATGCAGTCCAAAGCATGTTACAATTATGGAAAAGAAGGTCACCTAGCCCGATTTTTTCGTGCACCAAAGTCAAGTCCATCTGGGACGGTGGCACCAAAGGCGGATATGGAAAAAACAAAGTTGGTGGTTTCAGGAAGAGCATTTTTCATGACTTCTCAAAAAGCGAGTAACCCGAACGAAGTTAACACGAGTTAGTTAATTATAAATTCTTGCAAAGTCTATACCTTATTAGATACCGGTTCTACCCATTCTTTTATCTCTCTTGCTTGCGCTCAACGTTTAAATTTGACTTCGGAGAAATTAGACTTTAACTTATCGGTTGAAACTCCGTTAGTAGAAACCTTCATTTCATGTGTTATCCAAGTCTTGGATTAGAGTCACAGTTTTTAAATGATATTTCTATCATTAATAAATTTCTTGACGTATTCTCGAAGAACTTCCTGGCCTACCCCAGAACGTGAAATCGAATTTTGTATTGACCCCAGTACAAAACCCATTTCTAAAACCCTTAAATATTTCTTCAACCAAAACGAACGTATAATGCGCCAAAGACGTTGGCTCGAGCTGTTGAAGATTATGACCATACCATTCAATATCATCTTGGAAAAGCGAACATGGTAGCTGACGCATTGAGTAGAAGATCGTATGCGATTACGAGTGTGACGTTGTTAACACAAAAACCCATTTCGTATAACTTACAAATGATGAAGATAGAGTTAAAGACTCTAAGGACCCACGTGGTGATATCAAATATATGAGTAGAATAGACTTTAATCGATAAAGTTAAAGCCGTGCAAGCTACATACTCAGAGCTGATTGGGAGCTGTCGTTGACACTTCTAAATTAACCTCACTTTCACTTCACAATTTATAATAATTAGCACATTAGCAAGTAAGGATCAATCCCACAAAGAGTAAAGTTATTTTAGAATTATTCTACTATTTCAACAAAAAATAAAGATGGGGAATTTTTGAAAATTGTTTTTAAACTAAGAGAACAAGAATTAATAATGAAATTAACCAAATATGTAAAAATTTCAGTTCCGCAGTTCAGTTTCACCAAGTACAACAATCAATTAATCAAGTAATTATTATTTTCCCTTCAATGAAGTTATTAGCCCTAGATAACAATAAGCTCTGCTATCCGAAATTCTCCTTAGATTATTACTGTATGAAACAAGCTCTCCACCAGATTCTAACTAACATACAACCTAGAATAAGCTCTCTAGATTTAATATGATAGAAGCATTAAGAAATAGAGAATTAGGCTAATCCAAGCAACAAACACATAAGCTCGATTTGTTTAACTTGATTTCTGATAATCTTAGCAATAAACAAAAGCTTGTCCATAATTATTATTACCAAGTTGCTACTTGTGATGAAGAGAGATATCAATTACACGTAATACCAATCTTAATCTAGCATATGATAATGATCAAATTAACTCAATTGTCCATATTAAATCAATTAGATCAATTAGCATGCAATCAATGAAAACAAATTATCAGAAGAAATTTTACACAAGAAGGAATAAATAATAATACTCAATTAATCAATTACTTGTAACAAGGATTCACCTCCCTTTAGAACTGAATAAAAAGAACTAGCATAACATGTTCTTGAGTCTGCACTCCAATAGATGATAGTTGATAGTTGAATGAATAAAACCTTGACTCTCATCCTCTATTTATAGTGCTAGACAAAGTCCTAAATCCTATAGAAAGTAGAATCCAAATCCTAAAAGGAATTACAAATCATAACTAGTTTACATAAAGAAATAGAATTTAATTTGGAAATAAATCTTAGTCTAAAGGAAATCCTAAAGATACTAGAAATAGCAATCCAATTCCATGTAGAAGTCTACCAAAATCTGCATTTAGAAACTTTCCAAAAATCCAAAATTTTTCGATTTTCCCACTCAAACTCGCTGGGGCAAATTTTCATTTCATGCTGCAACATCCTTTGGTAAAATGAGCATAACGTTTGATCCGGGAGGAGTTACGGGGCCTGCTATCTATCAAAACGAAGATATCGACGAGATCTACAACTTTTATTCTTTTAGAATTAACTAATTCTTTCTGTATCAAGGTCTAAATCGGGCTCCAAGTGACTACTGTGTAAATTGCAACTTCCAAACTTTGAGGTTCAACGTCCGTTTAGTAAAAATATTATAATTTTTTCATATAAACTCCGATTGGGACGATTCAAGATGTTCCGGAAAGCAAAAGAAGAGATTTAAAATAAAATTTAAGTTCCAAGCCAAGAGCATGCATCCAACTTAATGCTAAAAATCCTGCAATTTTCTCTTTTTCCTCATTTCAGCTCTAATTCTTCCTGAAATCATTAAACACCTTAATGAGCTCATATACACATGAAACATGCAATAAAACTAAATATAATATAATCAAAATAAATGAATAATATGCACTCATCACTGATGAATGTGAAGAAGAAGGTTCAAGAGGGCGTTATTCTAGAAGCAAGAATCGATGAAGAGAGGAAATCTCAAGCCTCGATTTAATTGGCCCATTTGAAATCCTCGATCGAGTAGGAAATATGGCCTATAGAATCGTTTTACCACCAAATATGTCGCGTGTTTATAACTTTTTTCACGTATCGATGTTACTTAAATATGTGGATGACCTGAACCCCATTATTAAATTAGAACTAGACGAGATAGCAGAAGATTTAACGTATGAGGAGATACGTGTTAAAATTTTGGATAAGAACGATCGTATTCAACACTCAAAGGTTATACCTCAAGAGTTAGAATCTGAAACGAAGTTAAGGTATCCTCATCTCTTAGGCATACCAGGTACGTACGTAAATTTCAAGGACGAAATTTCATAAGGACGATTTGGACGATTCAAGATGTTCCGGAAAGCTAAAGAAGAGCTCTAAAAAAAAATTTAAGTTCCAATCCAAGAGCATGCATCCAACTTAATGCTAAAAATCCTGTAATTTTCTCTTTTTCCTCATTTCAGCTCCAATTCTTCCTGAAATCATTAAACACCTTAATGAGCTCATATACACATGAAACATGCAATAAAACTAAATATAATAGAATCAAAATAAATGAATAATATGCACTCATCACTGATGAATGTGAAGAAGAAGGTTCAAGAGGGCGTTATTCTAGAAACAAGAATCGATGAAGAGAGAAAATCTCAACCCTCGATTTAATCGGCCCATTTGAAATCCTCGATCGAGTAGGAAATATGGCCTATAGAATCGTTTTACCACCAAATATGTCGCGTGTTTATAACTTTTTTCACGTATCGATGTTACTTAAATATGTGGATGACCCGAACCACATTATTAAATTAGAACTAGACGAGATAGCATAAGATTTAACGTATGAGGAGATACGTGTTAAAATTTTGGATAAGAAGGATCATATTCAACACTCAAAGGTTATACCTCAAGAGTTAGAATCTAAAACGAAGTTAAGGTATCCTCATCTCTTCGGCATACCAGGTACGTACGTAAATTTCAAGGACGAAATTTCATAAGGAGGAGAGATTGTGAGACCCCAAATTTTATGAATAAAGAATTAAATTCCTCGAAATATTTTTTTGAATATTATGGTGTGGATTTGATATAATTTTATAGTTGTGGGTAATATTTATAAATTTTGCAAAGTAAGCAAGTTGTTATATAATATTCGATTGGTCGGGGAATATTCTTTTTATCGGGGAATATTCGTACGACCACACAATCATTGGTGGACCCCACAACGGAAGTATTGTCGTAGTTAGAAAATGATAGAATTATCATTTTATAAAATAACGGCGAAAGTTTTACTGTTAAAACTGTTGAACTACCCGGTAGTAAAAGTACAGTAATACACGTGGTTGAATAGTAGCACACGGTATTGATTATTGATGCTTACGTAAGAAGTCACTCAGTTATACTCAATTATTGCTACAGTAATTGCTGCATCATATCTCTCATATTATTGATTCAATTATTGTCACAGTATCATCTTCATAATATGATATATTATTAAATCAATAATTGAGGTGGCAAAGTTATTTATATTATTATTTGCAATATTGATAATCCCGTAATAAGGATCCTTCCCGTAATAAGGATAATCCCGTGTTTCGACAAAGATTTTGACCATTTCTTGTTCCTATAAGGGTGGAATTGCCCGAGCTACTAATGACCTCCATCTTTGGGCATAATCCTTAAAAGATTCATTTGTCTTCTTAGTCACCCTCATTAGCCTACAATGATTTGTTGCCCTTTGTATATGGTAAGTATATTGGGATAAAAAGGCATGTGCAAGCTCTTCTCATGTATTAATCTTTGAATCATCCAATGCAGCAAACCAGGTTGTTGCAGTGCCAGTGAGACTTCTCCAAAACATTTGCATGTGATGAAATTCATCCTCAACTTGCGTTCCTAGTTGTCCTAAGAATATTTTCAGATGAACATAAGGATTGCCAATAGCGATATATTTCACGAAGTTAGGAATTTAAAACCTCTGTAGACATTGGTTTTCTAAAAAATTTATCCATATCTGGATCTTCATTTCTAATTACTACCGTGTTTTTATTAATTTGAGATAAGGTCATTTTGAGGCACCTAATTTTCTTACCAAGTGACTTATTGGGGATTTACAGTGAGTACACATTGATTTGTTGCCATGATTCCTCGAATTAAGCTATATTATTTCTTTACTAAATCTGACGACGTGATCATCTGCCCTTTCAACTCGTCGAACTCATCTCGAGACACTATAACCTTGTTGGTGGGTGAAGATTTGGATATGGCTACTTGAGCTAGGCCTTCGTGTTGAATTCTTGCTTCTGCCATGCTTGAAGCTTTTCCGATCCTTCGTATTTATTTCCTATTTTTCCTTGCTTCACTTTTTTCCTCCAGCATATTCACGCTTAAAACAGTTGTCCCTTTGGGTTGCTCTTCAGTCTGTACCATGGTATCTCCAACATCGATCAAGTCTTGTATTTTTAAAGCCCATCATTTCTCTGTAGGCCTGGAGCTTTTGAGTATTATGCACACCTCTTTGATGGATCATAATTTCTTCCTTTTGGGTCTGCAAGCGGGGGCAACTCAATGATTTTCTCTTGGGCTATCAACAAAGCTAGAATGTTTTCTAGCGGCTCCCCCAAGGGTGTTATTTTCTTATTCCGATTCCTCTCGAGTCTCAGAAGTGATAGATTGTTACTTTGCGCTTTGATGGGGGGAACGTTATATAGCCCTATTCCGTTATGACCTTGTAATACGAGGGACACATAATCTTCTTCTGTTATCCCATTATTCATCTCAGAGCTTTTCACGTAGTTCCCTGCCTAAAGGTGTTCGACCATTGCTTCCAAAGCAGTGAAATCCTTGATTTTCCCCGACCGTGGTCCAATTTTTGCCGTGTCTCCATGTTTGATCAATTTTGAGAAAGGATTTCCAAAGCCAACCAATATCATTCCATTATATGGTGCTTCCTAAGTATCTATGAAGGTCATGATATTTTATTTTCATCCATAGGTGGTTGAATTTGGGCGGCCATCTTTTTCCACCTCTGACCATAATCTCGGAAAGATTCGATTGGGATTGAAAGCTGTATTAAGTCAAGAAGGTGTGGGCCTATTCTTCCCGGTTGTGAATTTTGGTATTATCGAGTTTAGCATACCATATTCTGTCATCTCCAGTTAGGCTCTTTTGGAACAACTGTATCTTCAAGCTTTCGTCTTCAGCATATGAGCCAAGCTCCCCAATGTATACTTTCAAATGGGTATTTGGATCCCTTGACCTATTATATTTCTCAAATTTGGGTACCTGAAACTTATTGGGGTATCTGGCGCCTAGGAATATGTAGAGATCTGAGTAATTAACATTAACATGTGATCTTATTCCTTTCATGGAGCGTATGGTTTCTTTTATTTGTTTCATTTTGTTTTTGATCTCCCCAGTTTCCTTATCCTCAGGACATTTATTGTCTCCCTTGTCTGTCCTTTGTTTGTGGCATCTTTGGTTGCTGTTAGAATATAGGATCACACACACGCACACAAACAATAGAGAATTAAGAATAACACAAGAGATTTACGTGGTTCCCCAATTTGGGTACTCCACAGGCGGCTAGTTGTTTATTATGATTCCTTGGTTACACATGACTTTACAATAAATAGTATTTATATCTACAAATCCTATTCCAACCCTACTTCATATTATGTCTCAATTACCCATAATGTCTCTAATAAATAACCCAGGAAAAACTCTTGTACCGTACCCACACCCCCTCCCCTCGCTGCAACCCTGATGGGTTAGTGCGTTGCTTCGCTCCGCTAGGCTCTGCACTAGTCTTTTCCAGTGGCTTCTATATTATGAGTCACAAGTTTCCAACAGTTGCCTTGCTACTGAACTAGAATACTGGAGTGAGAGTTTGCACATCGTTGATCTTAATGGGTATTTGGTTTCCTCCCTACGTAGAGCATTTAAGTTGAGGACTAGATCTTGTGCCTTGGGTCAAATTGTATTTTTCTTTCAATAGACAAGTCATTTCGGCAATTTTTTTTATTTAAACCTTCGAATTCTTCCCGAGAAATAGGAATGGGGTCTGGTATTGGAGTCTCAAAAATTCTAATGGGTGGTGTCCTGACTTTTCGGACTCGTAATTACGTTCTTGGACCAATTTACAAATAAATGGATAGAGTTTAGTCTTAATGAAATGGGGAGTATGGATGCATGTTAATGAGATATGTATATTTTCATTAGTTTTTTAATCTTTTCTTGCAAAACAGGCTTAGTGGTTTTATTATGACAGGATGGAATAACATGAGATGGCATTTGGGTATATGCACATAGTGAGTATAAGGACATGAAGAGACTTTCCGTAACATTAGGTTTATTTGAGGCTGACATACCTAGGGTTACTCTCGCGGGCTTTTCGGCATGAAGGTCCCCAGATCTTCGCAACCTACTTGATGAAAATAAATTTGATCTTTTGATTGAAGCGGATATGAGCGGAACACCCATTTAAGTCCAGTAATAAACATTCGACGAATTCACCTTCTGGTGGAGGAATCACATAACATACATTCACATACATTCATCATGCATCAACGTATGCATATGATAACATTGTGCAAAACACTTAACATCCATCACATCATACATTCAAACCATTCACACAATAAACATATATAAAAGAAAAATATCAAGATTAAATATGGCTTAAGCCCTTTTAAACGGTCCCTAGTGGAGTCGCTATCTATCGATGCCGATAATTTTTTTCTATTGTCTACTCCCTTTTTATTCAAATTTAGATTTATTACTCAAAGGGTGATTTTTGAAAAAAAACCAACATGAATGTCGACGGGGGTTTAAAAGATTAATTTTAATGAAGGGTCAATTAGACAGAGTCGCCAATTGGTAAAGGTTTAAATGGATGTACAAACTTATCCGATCTTTTAAATTTTAACAATCGAAATGGCCCATGTGACTCTGTAAATTGGTCTACAACCGAGATTCATAGAGTTTGTGTGAGACCCCATATTTTACGAATAAAGATTTAATTTTCTTGAAATATTTTTTTAATATTATGGTGTGGATTTGAGATAATGTTATAGTTGTGGGTAGTATTTATAAATTTTGCAAAGTATTCAAGTTGTTGTATTATATTCGATTGGTCGGGGAATATTATTTTTGTCGGGGAATATCCGTATGACGGCACAATCATTGGTAGACCCCACAACGGAATTATTATCGGAATGTGAAAACGACAGAAATATTTTTATGAAAATAACGACGGAAGTTTTACAGTTAAAACTATTGAACTACCCAGTAGTAAAAGTACAGTAATACGCGTGGTTGCATAGTAGTACACGGTATTGATTCAATTATTGTCGATATTTTATATATTATTAAATCAATAATTGAGATGACAGAGTTATTAATATTATTATTTGCAATATTAACGATGTCTAGAAGCTCTGTCAAGGAGAGGTTTGGTCACCTAATTTCGCGCCAATAGGGAGAAATCCTTATTGGAAAGCCCCCTCTTTCCTGGGAACGACTTGGTCGATTAATATTGTGAATTATAATAATGATGATAAATGTTGTTAAATATATTGAGATGTTTTTTATGAAGTCACGGAAGTTTATATATATATATATATAAATTCTATTTTATTAGTATTATTAATGTAATAAAACAAAAAAGTTGTTTATATAAAACAAAATACTTTTATAAAGTTATTTGTTTTATTAGACTATAAATAGAATATATTATATTCTATTATGGATAGTGTTTTGCATAGTAAAATCTTTTTATATAAAACAGAATACATTTATAAAGTTATTTGTTTTATTAGACTATAAATAGAATATATAATATTCTATTATGCATAGTATTTGTATAGTGCCTGCATAGTGTTTGCATAGTAAAAATCTTTTTATATAAAACAGAATACTTTTATAAAATTATTCGTTTTATTAGATTATAAATAGAATATATTATATTTTATTTAAAAGATTTTGTTTTATTATAATATTTTATTAATACTGCATAGTAAATCAATATGGACCGTCCATTTAAAAGTAAATCAATCTGGACCATTCATGAATTAGTTACTATTCAGTCCATTCTCCTATAAATAGAAGCTCATTCCTTCTTTATTTCTTACGAATTCACTTAAACTATAGAGAGAAAGAAGAAAAGTATTCTACTACTTCACTACTCCTATATCCAGTTTCTTCTAAGGTAAGGGATATTATTTGTTGTACTCGTAAGGGGTATTATTTCTTTCGTATTCATGAAGAGAACTTCTGTTATTCCATTCTTTATCATTATGTTGGAATAACCTGTCTATGCGAAGTACCGCATACATGGTAAAATTCTTTTGTTCTTCCAATCTTTATTATTCTGTTGGAACATCCTGTCTGTGCGTTTACGCATGACCTGGTTTCGTTATTTATTATTCTATTGGAATATCATGTCTGTGCATTTACGCATGACCTGGTTCCATTCTTTATTATTTTGTCGGAATATCTTGTCTGTGCATTTACGCATGACCTGGTTCCATTCTTTATTATTCTGTCAGAATATCCTGTCTGTGTGTTTACGCATGACCTGGTTCCATTATTTATTATTCTGTTGGGAATAACCTGTCTGTGCCATCTATCGCATGCATGGTGAATTCTTCTGTTATTCCATTCTTTATTATTCTGTTGGAATAACATGTCTATGTGGATTACCACATGCATGGTGAATGATCATTTGTATTCATTCCTTGTTAAATTGTGCAAATGATCTGTATACGTGGATTACCGCATGGTGGGTGAAAATCCATTTGCAATTTCATTCATTCTTTATTATACTCAGTTGGTTAAAGTTTTGGCTTTTATACTCCATGAAATTAGTGGAATATCCATGATATTTGCGCTTCATCCAATATCTTTTCACGAAAATATTCTTCTGAGCATTCTTGAGTTTTACCCCACAAAGCAGTATCATGTTGACAACTTGGACGTTATTGGTTCCTGAATAAATTAATTCTTAAACTTGTTTTATTGAATTCTTATATCATTGTCATCATCCTCATGTTTATATTATGTTAAAAGTCATATGTGGCCTGTAGTGTATAGATGGACTTGGTATGATTATGACCAGAGATTATTCGGTGTAATCATGACCGTAATGTTACAAATGATGCGGTAAAAGTCCTCATTGGCCCGTAGTGTATTGATGGAAAGCTGTTGGCATGATCATGACCATTGATGAATACACGAATATCCTTGGCCCGTAGTGCATGGATAATTTGTGGTCGTGATACTAATGAATATCCTTGGCCGTAGTGCAAGGATGATGTGGATTATTTATTAATCTGAGTCTCAGCAATAAAAGTAATGAAAAACCTTTTTAAATCATAAAAGATAGTAGATTTTATTCTTTACTTGACTCTTTTAATGGATTGCTTGTTCCGCTGCAGTTAAACTTGATTTTTGTTATATTTTATCAGTTTAACACTATTGAAGGCTAACGATAATATATTCAGCATTATCTTAGTCATAATATTTCTTACTGGGCTAGTTGAGCTCACCCTTTTTCTCTCATTATTCTCTTCAGGAAATGAGAACGTAGCAAGGACTAGTCGGGGAACGGAATTACGGTTCAGATGATAGCATTAGTAGTCCTCACTATTCTATGAAATAGTGTGAAAATAATTGTAATGAGGACTTATTCTGAGAGTGGATATTGTCTAGAAGACAATATTTGTATTAAAATTCACAGCTCTTGTTGTATATTTAAGATTGTTTTTGTATTATGTACCATGTATTTGGCGACTCAGAATAGGTGATGTATACCTATTTTGAGGGCGTCACAGTTGGTATCAAAGCTTAGGGATATGATCCCTGGCTGTGATGTGAGACAAGAACTAGGAGGGCAGAGACGGGGAATTCCTTCGCTAGTATGACCTACCTAAGTTTATTTGGTATTTAATTGGTCGGTCGGAGTATAGGGATAATATGTGATATGTTAATTAACCCTTGTTTTGTGGCAGTATTTGAAAATGACATCCGAGAATGTTGAGAATAGCAATGGAGCACATGAGACCATTAAGTCACCAACGATTAATACCCAGGGTAATGTTCAACAGGAAGACAATAATCCTCATGTAAATAATAACACTGATCAAATAATGAACGATAGGATGTTCAGAGGCTTTATGCAATTCATGCAACATCAGGTAAGAGAGACTCCTGTTCAAAATATAGGTAAAAATAATGGCAACCCACGGTCGGTCACCACTAAGCAGTTCAAGGAGCTGGGACCACCGAAGTTTTTGGGAAAGCCAGAACCACTTAAGGCAGAGATGTGGATAAAGCAGATCACCAAGATATTTGATGTCTTAGAATGCACAGAGTAGCAAAAGGTTCCATTCTCCACCTTTATGTTGTGTGAAGAAGCAGATCATTGGTGGGAATCTGTAAAGCGTACTCAACCTGCCGCACTGAATATGTCTTGAGAGAAGTTCCAAGAGCTGTTCAATGACAAGTACTTTCCCAAAAGTATTCATCACATGAAAGAGGTAGAGTTCATCAAGCTGGAGCAAAATAACATGACCGTGACACAGTACGAAGCCAAGTTCGCCGCCCATTTGGTTGATAATGAGGAGAGAATGACGCGAATGTTTCTAAGAGGTTTGAAACCCGAGATACGTCAATATCTTATCTCTCATAAACTGTGTTTGTATTCAGATGTTGTTAATAGGGCTCAGTTATTGAAGCACGATAATGAGTCAACCCAAAACGAAAGAGAGCTGCCGACAAAATGATAATACCAGTGATAGCAGTCATCAAAGCGGTGACAATAAGCGTGGAGGGAATCAGCATGCCAGAAATGGTAACCATTTAGGTGGTAATCATGGCCAAAATAATAAGAATGGACATTTCAAAAAGAGGAGATTCAACAATGATGGAAAGACGTCAGTACCAGCACCCGTTGTTAAGGAAGGAGAACGACCACCTATCATATGCTTCCAATGCGGAGGGGAGGGACACATCAGTCCAAACTGCATGATTCCGTCCAAAGCATGTTATAATTGTGGAAGAGAAGGTCACCTAGCCCGATTTTGTCATGCACCAAAGTCAAGTCCAGCTGGGACGGTGGCACCAAAGGTGGATACGGACAAAACAAAGTCGGTGGTTTTAGGAAAAGCATTTTTCATGACTTCTCAAAAAGCGAGTGACCCGAACGAAGTTAGCACGGGTTAGTTAATTATAATTTTTTGCGAAGTCTATACCTTATTAGATACTTGTTCTACACATTCTTTTATCTCTCTTGCTTGCGCTCAACGTTTAAATTTAACTCTGGAGAAATTAGACTTTGACTTATTGGTTGAAACTCAGTTAGGAGAAACCTTCGTTACCTCCACTGTTTATAAATCTTATTTGATTCAAATCGACACTTTTACATTACTTGTCGATCTTATTTCTTTGAAAATATTTGCCTTTGATGTGATTTTAGGAAGCGATTGGTTAACTACTCATCAAGATTTTCGTAAGGTTGTTAGCTTTCATATTCCTAACCAACCTGTTATGCGAATTCAAGCAACCAAACCACTAAAGTAAATCATTGTCATATCAAGCCATAAATAAAGAGTCCCGAGCCTCGAGCCTTTATCTGATGACTTCCTTGTGTAGAATGTACCGAAGCCAGACTTTTCGTAGGCGACGCTGTGAATGACGGTGGCAAGTTAATAGGTATCAATGTGACGTACTATCCAAGTCATGGATGAGAGTCACAATTTGAATGATATTTCTATCATTAATAAATTTCCTGGCGTATTCTGAAGACTTCTTGGCCTACCTTAGAGCGTGAAATCGAATTTTGTACTGACCCTAGTACAAAACCTCATTTCTAAAACCCTTAAATATTTTTTCAACTAAAATGAACGTAACATGCGCCAAAGAAGTTGGCTCGAGCTATGGAAGATTATGATCGTACCATTCAATACCATCGTGGAAAAGTGAACGTGGTAGCTGACGCGTTGAGTAGAAGATCGTATGCATTTATGAGTACGAATATACGAACCTACGTGAAGATAACAAATATATGATTAGAACCGACTTTAGTCGATAAAGTTAAAGCCGCTCAAGCTACAGACCCGGAGCTGATGAATACGCAGAAGAAGGTTCAAGAGGGTGTTATTCTAGAAGCAAGAATCGATGAAGAGAGGAAATCTCAACCCTTAATTTTAATTGGCCCATTTGAAATCCTCGATCGAGTAGGAATTGTGGCTTATAGACTCGTTTTACCGCCAAGTATGTCGCGTGTTCATAATGTTTTTTACGTATCAATGTTACGTAAATATGTGGACGACCCGAACCACATTATTGATTTAGAACCAGACGAGATAGCGGATAATATAATGTATGAATATGTACCTGTTAAAATCCTGGAATGTATTCAACACTCAAAGGTTATACCTCAAGAGTTAGAATCTGAAATGAAGTCAAGGTATCCTCATCTCTTCGGCATACCAGGTACGTACGTAAATTTCGAGGGCGAAATTTCATAAGGAGGGGAGATTGTTAGACCCCAAATTTTACGAATAAAGATTTAATTTTCTCAAAATATTGTTTTAATATTATCGTGTGGATTTGAGACAATGTTATAGTTATGGGTAGTATTTATAAATTTTGCAAAGTATGTAAGTTGTTGTATTATATTCGATTGGTCGGGGAATATTATTTTTATCGGGGAATATCCGTACAACAGCACAATCATTGGTGGACACCACAACGGAATTATTGTCGGAATGAGAAAACGACAGAAATATTTTTATGAAAATAACGACGGAAGTTATACCTTTAAAACTGTTGAACTACCCAGTAGTAAAAGTACAGTAATACACGTGGTTGCATAGTACCACACTGTATTGATTATTGATGCTTACGTGAGAAGTCGCTCTGTTTGTTCAATTATTGCTATAGTAATTGTTGCATAGTATCTCACGTTATTTGATTTAATTATTGTCGATATTTTATATATTATTAAATAAATAATTGAGATGACAGAGATATTAATATTATTATTTGCAATATTAACGATGTCTAGAAGTTCTGCCAAGGAGAGGTTTGGTCACCTAATTGCACGCCAATAGGGAGAAATCCTTATTGGAAAGCCCCCTCTTTCTTGGGAACGACATGGTCGATTAATATTGTGAATTATAATAATGATGATAAATGTTGTTAAATATATTGAGATGTTTTTTTTATAAAGTCACGGAAGTTTATATATATATATATATATATATATATATATATATATATATATATATATATTCTATTTTATTAGTATTATTAATGTAATAAAACAAAAAAGTTTTTTATATAAAACAAAATACTTTTATAAAGTTATTTATTTTATTAGACTATAAATAGAATATATTATATTCTATTATGGATAGTGTTTTTCATAGTAAAATCTTTTTATATAAAACAGAATACTTTTATAAAGTTATTTGTTTTATTAGACTATAAATAGAATATATAATATTCAATTATGCATAGTGTTTGCATAGTGTCTGCATAGTGTTTGCATAGTAAAAATCTTTTTATATAAAACAGAATACTTTTATAAAATTATTCGTTTTATTAGATTATAAATAGAATATATTATATTTTATTTAAAAGATTTTGTTTTATTAGAATATTTTATTAATACTGCATAGTAAATCAATATGGACCGTCCGTTTAAAAGTAAATCAATCAGGACCGTTCATGAATTAGTTACTATTCAGTCCATTCTCCTATAAATAGAAGCTCATTCCTTCTTTATTTCTTATGAATTCACTGAAACTCTAGAGAGAGAAACTATATAGAGAAAGAAGAAAAGTATTCTGCTACTTCACTACTCCTATATCCAGTTTCTTCAAAGGTAAGGGATATTATTTGTTGTACTCGTAAGGGGTATTAATTCTTTCGTATTCATGAAGAGAACTTCTGTTATTCCATTCTTTATCATTATGTTGGAATAACTTATCTATGCGAAGTACCGCATACATGGTGAAATTCTTATGTTATTCCAATCTTTATTATTCTGTTGGAACATCCTGTCTGTGCGTTTACGCATGACCTGGTTCCATTATTTATTATTCTATTGGAATATCATGTCTGTGCGTTTATGCATGACCTAGTTCCTTCTTTATTATTTTGTCAGAATATCTTGTCTGTGCGTTTACGCATGACCTGGTTCCATTCATTATTATTCTGTCGGAATATCCTGTCTGTGTGTTTACGCATGACCTGGTTCCATTATTTATTATTCTGTTGGGAATAACCTGTCTGTGCAATCTATCGCATGCATGGTGAATTCTTCTGTTATTCCATTTTTTTATTATTCTGTTGGAATAACATGTCTATGTGGATTACTACATGCATGGTGAATGATCCTTTGTATTCATCCCTTGTTAAATTGTGGAAATGATCTGTATACGTGGATTACCACATGGCGGGTAAAAATCCATTTGCAGTTTCATACATTCTTTATTATACTCAGTTGGTTAAAGTTTTGGCTTTTATACTCCATGAAATTAGTGGAATATCCTTGATATTTGCGCTTCATCAAGTATCTTTTCATGGAAATATTCTTCTGAGCATTCTTGAGTTTTACCCCACAAAGCAGTATCATGTTGACAACTTGGATGTTATTGGTTCCTGGATAAATTAATTCTTGAACTTGTTTTATTTAATTCATATATCATTGTCATCATCCTCATGTTTATATTATGTTGAAAGTCATATGTGGCTTGTAGTGCATAGATGGACTTGGTATGATTATAACCAGGGATTATTCGGTGTAATCATGACCATAATGTTACAAATGATGTGGTAAAAGTCCTCATTGGCCCGTAGTGCATTGATGGACTGTTGTTGGCATGATCATGACCATTGATGAAAACACAAATATCATTGGCCCGTAGTGCATGGATAATTTGTGGTCATGATACTAATGAATATCTTTTGCCGTAGTGCAGGGATGATGTGTATTATTTATTAAGCTGAGTCTTAGGGATAAAAGTGATGAAAAACCTTTTTAAATCATAAAATATGGTAGATTTTATTCTCTACTTGACTCTTTTAATGGATTGTTTGTTCCGCTGCAATTAAACTTGATGTTTGTTATATTTTATCAGTTTAACACTGTTGAAGGCTAAAGATAATTTATTCTGCATTATCTTAGTCATAATATTTCTTACTGGGCTAGTTGAGCTCACCCTTTTGCTTTCATTATTCTCTTCAGAAAATAAGAACGTAGCAGGGACTAGTCGGGGAACGGAGTGACGGTTCAGATGATAGCATTAGTATTCCTCACTATTCTATATAATAGTGTGAAAATAATTGTAATGAGGACTTATTCCGAGAGTGGATATTGTCTAGAAGATAATATTTGTATTATAATTCACAGCTCTTGTTGCATATTTAAGATTTTATTTGTATTCTGTACCATGTATTTGGCGACTCAGAATATGTGATGTATACCTATTTTGGGGGCGTCACAGTTTGGGGGATTTCTTAAGTGAAAGGAATGTGTTAGTTACCCCCGACTTTCGTGAAAACACAGTTACCGCTTTCCTAATGTTTTCCTTAAAATGCCTTGAGAAATGTGAAGTGTGTGTACGTGTAAAATGCCAAATTTTATGAATAAAGATTTAAATTTCTCAAAAAAACTTTTTTGAATATTATGGTGTGGATTTGATATAATGTAATAGTCGTGGGTAGTATTTATAAATTTTACAAAGTATGCAAGTTGTTGTATTATATTCGATTGGTTAGAGAATATTCTTTTTATCAGGGAATATCCGTACGACGATACAATAATTGGTGGACCCCACAACAGAATTGTTGTCAAATTGAGAAAACGACACAAATATTTTTATGAAAATAACGGTGAAAGTTTTATCGTTAATACGGTTGAACTACTCGGTAGTAAAAGTACAGTAATACGTGTGGTTGTATAGTAGCACACGGTATTGATTATTGGAACTTACGTGAGAAGTCACTCAATTTTGTTCAATTATTGCTTCAGTAGTTGTTGCATAGTATCTCACCTTATTTGATTTAATTATTGTCGATATTTTATATATTATTAAATCAATAATTGAGATGATAGAGTTATTAATATTATTATTTACAATATTAACGATGTCTAGAAGTTCTGTCAAGGAGAGGTTTGGTCACCTAATTGCACCCCAATAGGGAGAAATTATTATTGGAAAGCCCCCTCTTTCCTGGGAACGACCTGGTCGATTAATAGTGTGAATTATAATAATGATGATGAAGTTTTATTTTATTAGTATTATTAATGTAATAAAACTGAAAAGCTTTTTTAATAAAACAGAATACTTTTATAAAGTTATTTATTTTATTAGGCAATAATTAGAATATATTATATTTTATTATGCATAGTATTTTGCATAGTAAAAACTTTTTATATAAAATAGAATATTTTTATAAAGTTATCTGTTTTATTAGGCAATAATTAGAATATATTATATTTTATTATGCATAGTATTTGCATAGTGCCTGTATAATATTTGCATAGTAAAATCTTTTTATATAAATTAGAATACTTTTATAAAGTTATTCGTTTTATTAGATTATAAATAATATATATATTATATTTTATTTAAAAGATTTTGTTTTAGTAGAATATTTTATTAAATCAATCTGGACCGTCCGTTTAAAAGTGAATCAACCTGGACCGTTCATGAATTAGTTACTATTCAATCTATTCTTCTATAAATAGAAGCTCATTCCTTCATTATTTCTTACGAGTTCACTGAAACTCTAGAGAGAGAAACTGTAGACAGAATTCTTCTTCTATAATCTTGAGCGTATTTCTTTAGAGTTTAAGAAAGCTTTGAGCGTAGTGAAAGTTTTCTTCAAGTATATCCCCGCCCTACCAGTCAGAGTACTCTTCTTTATAAGGTAAGGGATATTATTTGTTGTACTCGTAAGGCGTATTATTTCTTTCGTATTCATGAAGAGAACTTTTGTTATTCCATTCTTTATTATTTTGTTGGAATAACCTGTATAAGGGGACTACCCTATACTTGGTGAAATTCTTCTATTATTCCATTCATTGTTATTCTGTTGGAATAACCTGTATATGCAAAGTACCGCATACATGGTGAAATTCTTCTGTTATTCCATTCTTTATTATTATGTTGGAATAACCTGTATATGCGAAGTACTGCATACATGGTGAAATTCTTCTATTATTCCATTCTTTATTATTCTGTTGGAACATCTTGTCTGTGCGTTTACGCATGACCTGGTTCCGTTATTTATTATTCTGTTGGAACATCCTGTCGGTACGAATTTTTCCTGACCTGGTTCCGTTATTTATTATTCTGTTGGAATAACCTATCTGTGCGGTCTATCGCATGCCTGGTGATTTCTTTTGTTATTCCATTCTTTATTATACTCACTTGGTTAAAGTTTTGGCTTTTATACTCCATGAAATTAGTGGAATATCCTTGATATTTGCGCTTCATCCAGTATCTTTTTCATGGAAATATTCTTCTGAGCATTATTGAATTTTACTCTACAAAACAGTATCATGTTCACAATTTGGATGTTATTGGTTCCTGGATAAATTAATTCTTGAACTTGTTTTATTGAATTATTATGTCATTGTCATTATCCTCATTTTTATATTATGTTGAAAGTCATATGTTGCTTGTAGTGTATAGATGGACTTGGTATGATTATGACCAGGGATTATTCGGTATAATCATGACTGTAATGTTATAAATGATGAGGAAAAAGTCCTCATTGGCCCGTAGTGCATTGATGGACAGTTTTTGGTATGATTATGGCTATGGTTTCTCTTTGTCCAAGGGTGCAAAGATGAATTGTTTTATGGCATGATCAGGACCGTTGATGAATACACGAATATCCTTGGCCTGTAGTGCATGAATAATTTGTGGTCATGATACTAATGAATATCCTAGGCCGTAGTGCAGGGATGATATGAATTATTTATTAAGCTGAGTCTCAGCGATAAAAATGATTAAAAACCTTTTTAAATCATAAAGATAGTAGATTTTATTCTCTACTTGACTCTTTTAATGGATTACTTGTTCCGCTGCAGTTAAACTTGATGTCTATTGTATTTTATCAGTTTAACATTGTTGAAGACTAATAATAATTTATTCTGCATTATCTTAGTCATAATATTTCTTACTGGGATAGTTGAGCTCACTCTTTCCTTCATTGTTCTCTTCAGGAAATGAGAATATAGCTGGGACGAGTCGGGGAACGGATTGACAGTCCAGATAATAGCATTAGTAGTCCTCACTATTTTGTTAAATAGTGTGATAATAAATGTAATGAGGACTCGATTGAGTGTGGATATTGTCTAGATGACAATATTTGTATTAAAACTCACAGCATATGTTTTTTCGTATTTTACACGACTGTTGTATAATTAAGTTGTATTTGAATTTTGTACCATGTATTTGGCGACTCAAGATGGGTGATGTATACCTATTTTAGGGGCGTCACAGTACGGGTATGTGTGTATGTGTATGTGTGATGTGCCTATATGAGTTGTGTCATTAGAGAAAATCTAGGATATCATCTCCTAAAGTAATATCGAATCGTAAATAACTTAGGGGTAGTCTCCTAAAGTCAGATCGTGGAATCTAGGGTGTCGTCTCCTAGATTTAAGTCGATTCGTAAGTGACATAGGGGTCGTCTCCTAAGGTCAAGTCGTGATGGGTGCATTATTTTAAAGGCAAATTTGAGCCTCTTTGAACCTATGCACGAATGATTTGATTTGAAGTAAAAAAAAATTGTTAAATAGATTAACACTTGATCGTCAAAACGACCCCGAGATATTTCTCTTTGAGAACTATCCAAACTGTCTTTGAATTTCAAAGTGGTCTATCTAAATATGTATATAAGTATTAAAGTATGAAAATTATAAATTTGGTCACTACTTAGATACCAACACAATTTGAATTTATTCACCCTTGAGAAAATAATAGCGTGAAATTTTTAAACGGTCTTTAAAATCCTAAGTGACCTTATTTATTTATTATTCATATAATATATAAAATATATTAGTATATATTCTTATGAGTAAAACAAATATATTTGTTATGTCAAGTATTACTTTATTGATTTATCTATTATACTTTATACCGGTCATCACAAGTATTAATGCATAAATTCATTGATCATATTTTAAATTAAATTTATACTTTTAAATTCATAGAAACACATTCTTTATTATAAAGTATAAATAATTCTTTATAACCCACAACTGAATAACCGTCAGATATAGAAAGCGACAGAAATAATATTTTTATAAAAATAACGGCAAAACTTTTACCGTTAACTATTGAAATACCGGTGATAAAAGAACAGTAATACGCATGGTTGCACAGTAGTATACGGTATTGTACAGTATCTCTGATTATTAACGCTTACGTTAGAAGTCAATCAGTTCATTTAATAATTGCCACAGTAGTTGATGCATAATATCTTATATTATTGATTTAATTATTGTCACAGTATAACCTGCACAATATTTTATATTATTAAATCAATAATTGAGATAACACATTTATTCATTTTATTATTTGCATTATTGACAATGTCTAGAAAGTTCTGTCGAGAAAAGGGGTTAGGTTATTTAATTGTGCACCAATAAGAAAAAATTCTTATCAGAAAGCCCTCTCTTTCCTGAGAATGATCTGGTTGTCAATATTGTGAGTTATAATATTAATGATGAATAATTGTTGAAAGATTAAAAACGTGTTTATTAAAGATTATTGATTTATGTTAAATATTTATTCAATTTTTGATATAAATAGAGGGGTTTGTCATGAGGCGTTTATTGTAAGGTTGACTTATTACTCCATGGGGAGATGTACTAATTTTTCGGACCGTTGATTGTGATTTTAATAGTAAATCAATATGGACAGTCGGTTGTGGTTTTAATAGTAAATCAATATGAACCGTCGATTGTGGTTTTAATAGTAAATCAATATGGACCGTCGGTTGTGGTTTTAATAGTAAATAAATTTGGACCGTCCATGAATCAATTACTATTTAGTCCATTCTCCTATAAATAGAAGCTTCTTTCTTCTTTCATTCTCACCAATTCACTAAGACTCACAAGAGAAACTATAGAGAGAAAGAAGAAGAGTATTTTGCTACTTCACTATTACAGTATTCAATCTCCTACTAAGGTAAGGGATGTTATTTGTTGTATTTATAATGGATATTATTTTTCGTATTCATTCTTTAATCTGTGGGAATAACCTGTCTACGCGGATTATCGCATGTATGGTGAATAACCCTTCGTACTCATTCTTTATTTGTGGAAAAGATTTATGTACGTGGATTATCGCATGACGGGTGAAAATCCATTTGCAGTTTTGTATATTATTTCTTTCCATATTCTTAAATCAAAACTTACTATGGTAAGTATTGCTTCTATAATCTCTAAAATTAGTAGAATATCCTTGAGTTTCGCGCGTCATCTAGTATCGTTTCATTAAAATATTAGTCTAAACTGTCTTATTAAATTTTAATATTTTCATTCAAGGTACTATTCACTCGGGTATTATTCACTTAGGTATTATTCACTCCGGGTACTTTGCGTGATGGGGTACTATTCATTTGATACTATTCATTCTGGTACTATTCACGAGATACTATTCATGGCTAAAGTAATTTATTTTCTATCCAAATTATTTTTGATACATGAATATCATTCTTGAATTTTACTCCACAAATTAGTTATCATGTTAACAATTTGGACATTCTTGAACTCTGGATAAATTGAATTATAAATCTCTAATATTTATCCTTGATTTCACTTGATTAATTCCTTATATCATTGTCATCATCCTCATGATTATGTTGTGGTAAAAGTCATATTTGGCCCGTAGTGCATAGATGAACTATTGATTGGTATGATTATGACCAGGAATTTTGTATTGGTATAATCATGACCTGTAATGTTACAGATAAATGATGTGGTGAAAGTCCTCTTTGGCCCGTAGTGCATAGATGGAAAGTTCTTTGGCATGATCATGGCCACTGGTGATACAAACGAATATCCTTCGCCCGTAGTTCATGGATAATTTGTTGGTGAAACCTACGAATATCCTTGGCCTGTAGTGCATGGATAATTCATTGATGTAAAATGTTTATTGATTGGTATTACATGGATAAAATATTGATGATGGATTTTTAAATCATAGAAGATAGTAGACATCATTCTCTACTTGACTCTTCTAATGGATTGTTGTTTCCACTGCAGTTGTTGATCTAAAACTTATTGTCTATTGTAATCTATCAGATTTTTCCCTGTTGAGGACTATGGATAATTTGTTCTATATTATCTTAGTCATAATATTCTTTATTGGGCTAGTTGAGCTCACCCTTTTCTTTTTGGTTCCATTGTTCTTCTTAAGAGGCGAGAAAATAGTTGGGACTAGTCAGGGAGTGAAGTAATTGTCCAAGATGGATCTTATAGTAGTCCTCACTATTTTGTAAAATAGTGTGACAATAATTGTAATGAGGATTTTATTTGAATTTGGATATTGTCTACGAGACAATATTTGTATTAAAACTCACAGCGTATGTGTTATCGTATTTTGCACGACAGTTGTATAATGAAGTTTGTATTTGAATTCTGTACCGTATATCTGGCGACTCAGAATGGCTCGTGTGGACCTATTTTGGGGGCGTCACACTTACACTTAAAATTAATTTATCTGTTTAATCAAGAAGCATATTTACATAAGTATAAAAACTAAACTTTTATAACCAAGCATAAAATTGCATCTGCTTATACAGAAGCACATTTCATATATATAAAAGTCATTGAACTTTTATATAATAAGTTGATCTCTAATTGCTATCTACTTATTTAAGAAGCACATCACTGTGAAATCTTTTATAAAAAGGAAAAAGGGTAGAATTAGTTTATTTTATGTACTTGTGAGAAAAACGAGTAATTCTTCGACCAAGACCAGAGTCTTAGATGGGTCAACTGGAGTTAGGTCTCTAATGTACTTGTGAGGTGAGGAAGAGGTTGTTGTTTCAAGACCAGATCCTAAAATAGAACTGAACTCAAAAGAAACGTACAACTAAGCTTGAGGAAGAAGTTGGGAGCTTGCTGTCCAAGATAGTTAGTTGAGAATTGTAAGACCCCGAATTATATGAAATGAAAGTATCCAATTTTCTTATAATTATTATTCTATTTAATAAATGGTTTAATTGATAAAAGATTAAAGTTAAGGATGATATTTGAAATTTTGCAAAGTAAACAAGTTGATATAAAATATTCATTGTATCGGGGAATATTCGTTTGGTCGGGGAATATTTTTTTTGTCAAGGAATATCCGTACGACGACACCATCATTGGTGGACCCCACAATGGAATAACTGTCTGAGTTAGAAAATGACAGAAATATTTTTATAAAAATAACGGCGAAAGTTTTACCGTTAACTGTTGAAATAACCGGTGGTAAAAATACAGTAATACGCGTGGTTGCATAGTAGCACACAGTATTGATGCTTATGTAAGAAGTCACTCAGTTTACTCAATTATTGCTACAGTAATTGATGCATAGTATCTCACGTTACTTGATTCAATTATAGTCACAGTAACATCTGCATAATATTTTATATTATTAAATTAATAATTGAGATGACAAAGTTATTCATATTATTATTTGTAATATTGACGATGTCTAAAAAGTTCTATCAAGGAAAGGGGTTTGGTCACCTAATTGCGCGCCAATGGGGAGAAATCCTTATCGGAAAGGCCCCTCTTTCTTGAGAATGATCTGGTTGTTAAATATTGTGAGTTATAATATTAATGATGAATAATTGTTAATAGATTAAAAATGTGTTTATTAAAGCTAAATGATTTGTAGTAAATATTTATTCAATTTTTGATATAAACATAGGGATTTGTTATGAGGCGTTTTTTATAAATTTGACTTAGTATTCCATGGGAAGATTTACTAATTTTATGGACCGTTGATGGTGGTTTTAATAGTTAACCAATCTGGACCATTGATGATGGTTTTAATAGTTAATCAATGTAGACCATTGATGTTGGTTGTAATAGTACATCAATCTGGAGCATTGATGGTGGTTTTAATAGTAAATCAATCTGGACCATCGGTGGTGGTTTTAAAAGTAAATCAATTGGACCGTCGGTGGTGGTTTTAAAAGTAAATCAATCAGGACCGTCGGTTGTGGTTTTAATAGTAATCAATATGGACCGTCCGTTTTAATAGTAAATTAATATGGACCGTTCGTGAATAAGTTACTATTTAGTCCATTCTCCTATAAATAGAAGTTTAATTCTTCTTTCATTCTCACCAATTCACTGAGATTCATAAGAGACACTATAGAGAGAGAAACTATAGAGAGGAAGAAGAAGAGTATTCTGCTACTTCATTGTTGTAGTATCCAGTCTTTTACTAAAGTAAGTGGTATTATTTCTTTTGTATTCATAAGGAATACTAATTTTCGTATTCATCATATAATATGTTGGAATAACCTGTCTACGTGGATTACGTACCGCATGACAGGTGAAAATCCATTTGCAGTTTCGTATATTATTTCGTTTCATATTCTTAAATCTAAACTTACTATGGTAAGTATTACTTCTATAATCCTTGAAATTAGTGGAATATCCTTGAGTTTTGCGCTTCATCCAGTATCGTTTAACTGGAATATTTATCTGAAATTTCTTATTAAATATCAATATTTTTCTCAGGATACTATTCACGAGTTACTATTCATTAAGTACTATTTTACCCGGATACTATTCACTCTAGTATTATTCACTCGGGGATTCGGAGTACTTTTCATGTCGAGGTACTATTCACGGGTTACCTGTGACACCCCCAAATCTGGTACTTCCATTTTCACAGGATTTGGTGTTCACTATACAAATATCATCTATCTATCTACCCATAAATAAATGCAAACCATGCAATAGATAGAAATAATAAATAAATCTCCCCATATGGGGTTACATCAACTGCATAATAATAAAAAATCTCAGGTTGCTCTAACCTTAAACATCTGTGCGGAATCATAAACAAATAATAAGTCTTAAGTAACATCAAGTCTAAATATCATTACATAACCACATAAATAATCAATCTTCATTACTTGCTAATCTTGCCCTTGCCTTTACTAGTGGAAGGCTCGTCTGCTCTTTCGTTCTTAACCACAATGTTATTATTACGTAAGAGTGAGCACGATTGCCCATAAGTATAACAATATAACGAATGAATAATAACATGCGAATAAATTAAAGGCTTCTTAAATATAGGAAACTTTGCTTTTGAATCAAGACTGAATAACAAGAGACAAAAGAACTTCTGAGGGTCATAAGACCTTGAACTATGTCCTAGGTTGTCAAGTGTTTATACTTGAAACCTTTAACAGTCATAAGACTATGGACTCTTCTTCTCGTACTTAGGGGGATCAGCCCTTAGTACTATATTTTGCACAATATCTTAACGCTAACGCATAAGTAATCCCCTATACAGGGTTGTTCATCTCAGTTTGACATTAGAGTCCGCACCAAAGGAAGTTTAGTTTGGATAATTCATCAAGGGTTACCTAGTCTAACAAGATTCAACAGTAACTGATAATTCAATTTGAATAAAATCTCAAAAGGTATACAATAGAATAAGTATTGTATAACAACATCATGCTTGAAAGATTAATAAACTTTAATATAACAAAACAGACTTGATCAATAATAATGAGAACTTGCTCAATGTAGAAAGGTGAATTTATCAACTTATATAACAATAACAAGTAGGGTTAGGAAACTTGCCTCGTGCGTAGATTACACTTTAATTAAACTCGTTCCTTGATTTAAATCCTACTTATCATTTACGTTCACAATACCAGTTAATTATAACGTACTAAACATCACAAGTATATTCTTTGGTCTAACTCGAATTCATGACTATACTTAGTCAATTACTACACTTATTGTCAAAATTAAGAATTCACGAATAATAAGCTAACTATGCATTCAATCGTTCAATTCACACGTAATTGTGTTATGGACGTGTTAAGAATTTATTTTAACACCTCATTATATGTCTAACAAGTTTTTATGTTCATTAGATTAAGTTAATAACACATTGTTAGACTTAAACATTTTAAAAACTCATTTCTAGGCCATTCAGCTAAGTGGCGCTACGGCGCCACTATTGTACTATGTCTTGGCGCTGCGGCTGGAGACTTAGCGCTGCAGCGCGGGACTTCAGTTCTGGAGTTGGCGCCGTAGTGCGAAACTCTAGATTTTGTTTCTCACTTCGCGAAGAACATAGAGTTCAGCAAAATAAACACTACATGATCATTAATTTCACAAATTTAACATACCCACATGCTAGAATTCATACATAATCATTACCCAACATTTATACAGTGATTTTAACTCATTAAAACACATAATTACATAATTAAAATATGTAAATTTCATTGCTCTTGATGTTCTTGAAGGTTTTGAACATAAATCATAAAATTCAACGCCACAGATTCGTTATAACACCAAATCCATCCATTCAAGTTTTGTTTACTTCGTTTTAGCATGCATAATCATATACCGGTGTGAATTTTGCATAACAATTTATGTTTGACATATTAATTTTACGTATAAGGGCCATATCTGTAAATTTTGAAGCCATAACATACGTTATAACATTATGAAATTGATGAAACGGAAATCTATATAATATATAATAAAACATGTTATGCTAATCATATTATTACGTATATCCATATAACAACACAATTTCCCATTTACAGAGATTTAACAGAACTTGAAAGCCAATTATTTTACAAAAACTTAAACAACGTAAATAAACTGGGTTGAAGAAATTACCCAAAGCGTAGAGTGAGTGAAGATAACAATCTCTCTTACAGATACCACTTCAATCACACCACTCACAATCTCCCTCAAAATTTCTCAAACTATCTCTATTTCTACTTTATAGACTTAGCCAAATAATGAAATAAAAAGGAAGGAAGACGTATAATATAAATAATTGAACTGACGCGTTGTGGTCAGTTACGCAGTCATGGGTAACTGCCCTCAACTCCCACTAAGGCCCTGTTTGGCTATCTTTACAAAGCTTAAACCCATTTAATTTAATAAAACCTTTAGAATATAGTTTAAATCATGTCACACTCCTTTATAAAAATAAATCCAATATCTTATTTAATTTATTTTAAATAAAATATAATAATTTTTCATTAATTCACATAGTCACATAATTAAATTTCTCCTTTATTAATAATGTCAAATTATTAAATCTCTAATTAATTATTAAATTAATTAAAAAATAACATTAAGCTTATTAAATATTTCTTTTAATACAATATGCTCACATAATCACATACTTCGAATAATAAAAATTCTCCACATTAATTTAATAACTATAACACATATAATTAAATTAATCTACCATAGCTTCATCAATTAATTATTTAATCTAATAATTAATTCATTAAAAAAAATTTATTCAATCCAATAAATATTAAAATTAAATTACAAAATCTCGGTTGTCACAAGAAGAGTCAAGTAGAGCATAAAAATTACTATCTTCAAGAATAGTACCTCGTGAATAGTACCCCGACATGAAAAGTACTCCAAATACCTGAGTGAATAATATTCAGGTGAATAGTAATTGGGTGAATAGTAACTCGTGAATAGTACTTCGATATGAAAAGTGCCCCGAATACCCGAGTAAATAATACTAGAGTGAATAGTAACCTGGTGAATAGTAACTCATAAAAGAAAAAAACCAAAGAAAATGATATTTCATGACGAGTACAAAAGAAATGATATCTCAGACGAGTATAATAGAATATACGAAACTACAAATGGATTTTCGCCCGCCATGCGGTAATCCACGTAGACAGATCATTTCCACAATTTAATAAGGAATGAATACGAAGGATCATTCATCATGCATGTGGTAATCCACATAGGTTATTCCAACAGAATACTAAAGAATGGAATAATAGAAGAATTCCCCAGGCATGTGATAGATCGCACAGACAGGTTATTCCCAACAGAATAATAAAGAATGGAACCAGGTCATGCGTAATCCGCACAGACAGGATATTCCAACAGAATAATAAAGAATGAAATAACAACAAAATTCATCAGGCATGCGATAGACCGTACAGATAAGTTATTCCAACAGAATAATAAAGAATGAAATAATAGAAGAATTTCACCATGTATGCGGTACTTCGCATAGACAAGTTATTCCAACATAATAATAAAGAATGGATTGCTTGTTCCGCTGCAGTTAAACTTGATGTCTATTGTATTTTATTATTTTAACAATGTTGAAGGCTAAAGATAATTTATTCTGCATTATCTTAGTTATAATATATATATTTTAGGCAACAGAAATAAGCAATCCATTAGAAGAGTCAAGTAGAGCATAAAATCTACTATCTTCTATGATTTAAAAAGTTTTTCATCAACTTTATCGCTGAGACTCAGCTTAATAAATAAAATCGAATCATCCCTGCACCACGACCAAGGATATTTATGTAATCATCAATGGTCATTATAATTCTGAATAATCGATGGTCATAATCATACCAATAATTGTCCATCAATGAACTACAGACCAATGAGGACTTTTACCACATAATTCGTTACATTACGGTCATGATTATACCGAATAATCCCTGGTCATAATCATACCAATTTCATTTATGCACGTAAGCCAAAGATGACTTTCATCACAATATAAGCATGAGGATGATGACAATGATATAAGCAATAATCAACCGAAATCAAATCAAACAAAATCAAGGATAAATATTAAAGACTTTAAATTTATCCAGAGTTTAAAGATATCCAAATTATCAACATGATACTGCTTTGTAGAGTAAAATTCAAAAATAATATTCATGTACCAATTTGGACAGAAAAGAATATATTTTTGGGGTAAATAGTACCCCGTGAATAGTACCCTATGAATAGTACTTTGAGAATAGTACCTCGTGAATAGTATCCCAACATGAAAAGTACTCCAAATACCTGAGTAAATAATATTCGGGTGAATAGTAATTGGGTGAATAGTAACCCGTGAAAACTAACTCGTGAATAGTACTCCGGCATAAAAAGTGTCCCGAATACCTGAGTGAATAATACTAGAGTGGATAGTAATAGGGTGAATAGTAACCCGTGAATAGTAACTCTTAAAAGAAAAATACTAAAGAAATTGATATTTCAAGACGAGTACAAAATAAATGATATCTCAGACGAGTATAATAGAATATACGAAACTGCAAATGGATTTTCGCCCGCCATGTGGTAATCCATATAGACTGGTCATTTCTATAATTTAATGAGGAATGAATACGAAGGATCATTCACCATGCATGTGGTAATTCACATAGACAGGTTATTCCAATAGAATAATAAAGAATGGAATTACAGAAGAATTCACCAGGTATGCGATAGATCGCACAGACAGGTTATTTCCAATATAATAATAAAAAATAAAACCAGGTCATACGTAATCCGCACAGACAAGATATTCCAACAGAATAATTAAGAATGGAACCAGGTCATGCGTAATCTGCACAGACAGGATATTCTAACAGAATAATAAAAATTGGAATAACAACAGAATTCACCAGGCATGCGATTGACCGCACAGACGGGTTATTCTAACAGAATAATAAAGAATAGAATAATAAAAGAATTTCACCATGTATGCGGTACTTTACATAGACAGGTTATTCCAACATAATAATAAAGAATGGAATAACAACCCTTACGAGAATTGAAAGAAAATAACTCTCTTCATGAATATGAAAGAATAATACCCCTTACCTCAAAAGAAGACTGAATACTGGAATAGTGAGGTAGCAGACTTCTCTTCTTCTTTCTCTCTATAATTTCTCTCTATAATAATTGCTCTATAGCTTTAGTGAATTGGTGAAAAATAATAAAGTAATGAACTTCTATTTATAGGAAAGTATAGTTTCGATAATTGCACATTTTGGGGCTCGAAATATTACAATATAATACCTTCTTCTTTTCCTTCATTTTTAATTTAGTCCTGCAAGTATTATCAAACTTGCACCATCTCCCCTAATAGTAAATCATGTGAATCAATAGTTCTAGACATGTGACAATACGAATTACAGTATAGTACCTACATTTATACCTCTATTTTTAACTTAGTCATGCAAGTATTATCAATCTTGCACCAACTCCCCTAATAGTAAATGAATGTGAATCAATAGTACACATATGTGAACAAATATTTATAATCATGTGAATCAATAGCAATTAATTGCTCATTCATCTGGTTAATTACTCGATTGGTCAATATAACCTCCAGACATCAATTATTATCGGAATAAATGTCAATTTTCACTAACACTAATAATTCCCACACAATGGAATTATCAATTTCATCTTTAATCAACACGAGCTTATTCATCATTAATATTATAACTCACAATATTTAACAACCAGGTCATTCTCAAGAAAGAGGGGGCTTTCCAATAAGGATTTCTCTTTATTGGCGGGCAATTAGGTGACCAAACCTCTCCTTGACAAAACTTCTAGACATTGTCAATATGTCAAATAATAATATGAATAACTTTGTCGTCTCAATTATTGATTTAATAATATAACATATTATGCAGATGATACTGTGATAATAATTGAATCAATAATATGAGAGATATGATACAACAATTACTGTAGTAATAATTGAGTATAACTGAGTGACTTCTCACGTAAGCATCAATAATCAATACCGTGTGCTACTATACAACCACGCGTATTACTGTACTTTTAGTACCGGGTAGTTCAACAGTTTTAACGGTAACACTCGTCGTTATTTTTAATAAAAGATAATTCTGTCGTTTTCTAACTACGAAAATACTTCCGTTGTGGGGTCCACCAATGACTGTGTCACCGTACGAATATTCCCTGACAAAAAGAATATTCTCCGACCAAATGAATATTTTATAACAACTTGCTTACTTTGCAAAAAATATTCATATATCACCCTCAACTTTAACCTTTTATCAAATTAACCATTTATGAAATAAAATAATAATTGTAATAAAATTGAATACTTTTATTTCATAAAATTCGGGGTCTTACAATCTCCCCTCCTTATAAAATTTTGCCCTCGAAATTTACGTGCGTACCTGGTATGCCGAAGAGGTGAGGATACCTTGCTTCATCTCATATTCTAACTCTTGAGGTATAATCATTGAGTGTAGAATATGATCCTTCTTATCCAAGATTTTAACACGTATCTCCTCATACGTTAAATCTTCTGCTATCTCATCTAGTTCTAATTCAATAATGTGGTTTGGGTCATCCACATATTTACGTAACATCGATACGTGAAAAACGTTATGAACACGCGATATACTTGGCGGGAAACGAGTCTATAGGCCACAGTTTCTACTCGATCGAGGATTTCAAATAGACCAATAAAATCAAGGGTTGAGATTTCCTCTCTTCATCGAGTCTTTCTTTTAGAATAACTCCCTCTTGAACCTTCTTCTTCACATTCATCAGCTCCGGGTGTGTAGCTTGAGCGGCCTTTAACTTTATCGATTAAAGTCGATTCTACTCGTATAGTTGATATCACCATGTGGGTCCCTAGAGTCTTTAACCTTATCTTCATCATTGTAAGTTATACGAAATGGGTTTTTGTGTTAACAATATCACACTCGTATCCACATACGATCTTCTACTCAACGCGTCAGCTACCACGTTCGCTCTTCCACGATTATATGGTATGGTCATAATCTTTAACAGCTCGAGACAACGTCTTTGGCACATTATACGTTCATTTTGGTCGAAGAAATATTTAAGGGTTTTAGAAATGGGTTTTGTACTGGGGTCAATAAAAAATTCAATTTCACGCTCTGGGGTAGCCTAGGAAGTCTTCAAGAATACGTTAGGAAATTTATTAACATTAAAAATATCATTCTAAACTGTGACTCTCATCCAAGACTTGGATAGTACGTCACATTGATACCTATCAACTTGCCACCGTCATTCACAGCGTCACCTACGGAAAGTCTGGCTTCGGTATATTCCAAGACTTGGAAGTCAACAATGAAAGGATTGGGGCTCTTTACTTATGGCTTGATATGACAATGATTGACTTTAGTGGTTTGGTTGCTTGAATTCGCATAACAGGTTGGTTAGGAATATGAAAGCTAACAACCTTATGAAAAGCATGATGAGTAGTTAACCAATCGATTTCTAAAATCGCATCAAATGCAAGTATTTTCAAAGAGATAAGATCGACAGGTAACGTGAAAGTGTCGATTTGAATCAAACATCACTTATAAACAGTGGAGGTAACGAAGGTTTCTCCTAACCGAGTTTCAACTGATAAGTCAAAGTCTAATTTCTTCGGAGTCAAATTTAAACGTTGAGCACAGGCAAGAGAGATAAAAGAATGGGTAGAACCGGTATATAATGAGGTATAAACTTCACAAGAATTTATAATTAACTAACCCGTGCAAACTTAGTTCGGGTTACTCGCTTTTTGAGAAGTCACGAAAAATGCTCTTCCTGAAACCACCGACTTTGTTTTGTTCGTATCTGCCTTTGGTGCCACCGTGCCAGCTGGACTTGATTTTGCTATAGGAGAAAATTGAGCTATGTGACCATCTTTTCCACAACTAAAACATACCTTGGAAGGCTGTGAATAGTTTGGACTTATGTGTCCCTCTTCTCCGCATCTATAACATCTAACTGGCGGTCGTTCTCCTTCCTTGAAAACGATTATTGGTGCTGATGCCGACGTCTTCCCATCATCGTTAAATCTTTTCTTCTTGATTTTTTCACTTCTATTATCTTGGCCCTGATTACCATCGAAGTGGTTACCATTCTTGGCATGATAATTTCCCCCACGATGGTTATCATTGTTTCGATGGTCGTTGCCACCGGTACGATTATTATCGTGTTGTTGGTCATTGCCTTTTGGTTGTGCTGACTCATTATCACGCTCCAATAACAGAGCCCTATTCACAACATCTGAATATAAACAAAGTTTGTGAGAAATGAGGTATTGACGTATATCGGGTTTCAAACCTCTTAGAAACATTCGCGTCATTTGCTCCTCATTATCGACCAAATGGGATGCAAACTGGGATAACTCCACAAATTTAGCATAGTATTGCGACACGGTCATATTATTTTGCTCCAACTTGATAAACTCCACCTCCTTCATGTGATGAATACTTTCGGGAAAGTACTTTTTGTTGAACAACTCTTGGAACTTCTCCCAAGACATCTTGAGTGCGTCAGGCTGGGTACATTTTACAGATTCCCACCAGTAATCTGCCTCTTCACGCAACATAAAGGTGGCAAAGGGAACCTTTTGCTCCTTGGAGCATCCCAAGAAATCAAATATCTTGGTTATCTACTTTAACCACGTCTCCGCCTTAAGTGGTTCTGGCTTTCCCAAAAACTCTGGCTATCCCAGCTCCTTGAACTGCTTAGCGGTGACCATTCGAGAGTTACCAGTGTTTCCACCTGCATTTTGAATAGAAGTATCTCTCGCCTGATGTTGCATGAATTGCATAAAGCCTCTGATCATCCCATCGTTCATCATCTGATCGGTGTTGTTGTTTACTTGAGGATTATTGTCTTCGTGTTGCACATTATTCCTGGGTATTGATCGTTGGTGACTCAACGGTCTCATGTGCTTCATTGCTGATCTCAACATTTTTAAATGCCATTTTCAAACACTGTCATAAACAAGGGTTAATTGACATATCACATATTATCTCTATACTCTGACCGACCAATTAAATACCAAATAAACTTTGGTAGGTCATACTAGCGAAGGAATTCCCCGTCTCTCTCCTCCTAGTTTTTGTCTCACATCTCAGCCAGGTATCATATCCCTAAGTTTTGATACCAACTATGACACCCCCAAAATAGGTATACATCACCCATCTTGAGTCGCCAGATACATCGTACATAAATTCAAATATAACTTAATTATACAACAGTCATGTAAAATACTACAAAACATAGCTGAGAGTTTAAACAAGAATATTGTCATCTAGACAATATCCACACTCAATAGTGTCCTCATTACAATTATTATAACATTATTCCATAGAATAGTGAGGACTACTAAAGCCATTTATCCTGGACCATCACTCCATTCCCCGACTCGTCCTAGCTATATTCTCATTTCCTGAAGAGAACAATGAAAGAAAGGGTGAGCTCAACTAGCCCAGTAAGAAATATTATGACTAAGATAATGCAGAATAAATTATCCTTAGCCTTCAACAGTATACAACTGATAGAATACAATAGACAACAAGTTTTAGATCAACAACTGCAGCGGAAATAAGCAATCCATTAGAAGTGTGACACCCCCAAATCCAGTACTTCCATTTCCACAGGATTTTGAGTTCACTGTACAATATCATCTATCTATCTACCCATAAATAAATGCAAACCATGCAATAGATAGAAATAATAAATAAATCTCCCCTTATGGGGTTACATCAACTGCATAATAATAAAAATCCCAGGTTGCTCTAACCTTAAACATCTGTGCGGAATCATAAAAAATATTAAGTCTTAAGTAACATCAAGTCTAAATATCATTACATTACCACATAAATAATCAATCTTCATTACTTGTTAATCTTGTCCTTGCCTTTACTAGTGGAATGCTCGTCTGTTTCGTTTCTTAAATACAATGTTATTATTACGCAAGAGTGAGCACGATTGCCCACAAGTATAACAATATAACGAATAATAACAACATGAGAATAAAATAAAGGCTTCTGAAATAGGAAACTCAGCTTCTGAATCAAGAACGAATAGCAAGAGGCAAAAGAACTTTTGAGGGTCATAAGACCTTGAACTATGTCCTAGGTTGTCAAGTGTTTATACTTAAAAACCTTTAACAATCATAAGACTATGGACTCTTCTTCTTGTAATTAGGGGGATCAGCCCTTAGTACCATATTGTGCACAATATCTTAACGCTAACGCATAAGTAATCCCCTATACAGGGTTGTTCATCTCAGTTTGACATTAGAGTCCGCACCAAAGGAAGTTTAGTTTGGATAATTCATCAAGGGTTACCTAGTCTAACAAGATTCAACAGTAACTGATAATTCAATTTGAATAAAATCTCAAAAGGTATACAATAGAATAAGTATTGTATAACAACATCATGCTTGAAAGATTAATAAACATTAATATAACAAAACAGACTTGATCAATAATAATGAGAACTTGCTCAATATAGAAAGGTGAATTTATCAACTTATATAACAATAACAAGTAGGGTTAGGAAACTTGCCTCGTGCGTAGATTACACTTTAATTAAACTTGTTCCTTGATTTAAATCCTACTTATCATTTACGTTCACAATACCAGTTAATTATAACGTACTAAATATCATAAGTTTATTCTTTTGTCTAACTCGAATTCATGACTATACTTAGTCAATTACTACACTTATTGTCAAAATTAAGACTTCACGAACAATAGCTAACTATGCATTCAATCGTTCAATTCACACGTAATTGTGTTATGGACGTGTTAAGAATTTATTTTAACACCTCATTATATGTCTAACAAGTTTTTATGTTCATTAGATTAAGTTAATAACACATTGTTAGACTTAAACATTTTAAAAACTCATTTCTAGGCCATTCTGATAAGTGGCGCTGCGGTGCCACTGTTGTACTATGTCTTGGCGATGCGGCGCTACGGCGCTATGGCGCTGCGGCTGGAGACTTGGCGTTGCGGCGCGGGACTTTAGTTCTGGAGTTGGCGCCGCGGTGCGAAACTCCAGATTTTTTTCTCAGTTCGCGAAGAACACAGAGTTCAGCGAAATAAACACTACATGATCATTAATTTCACCAATTTAACATACCCACATGCTAGAATTCATACATAATCATTACCCAACATTTATAGAGTGATTTTAACCCATTAAAACACATAATTACATAATTAAAATATGTAAATTTCATTGTTCTTGATTTTCTTGAAGGTTTGAAAATACATAAAATTCAACGCCACGGATTTGTTATAACACCAAATCCATCCATTCAAGTTTTGTTTTTACTTCGTTTTAGCATGCATAATCATACCAGTGTGAATTTTACATAACAATTTATGTTTGACATATTAATTTTACGTATAAGGCCATATATATACTCTGTAAATTTTGAAGCCATAACATACGTTATAATATTATGAAATTGATGATATGGAAACCTATATAATGTATAATAAAACATGTTATGCTAATCATTATTAACTATATCCATAACAACACAATTTTCCATTTACAGAGATTTAACAGAACTTGAAAGCTAATTATTTTACAAAAACTTAACACGTAAATAAACTAGGTTGAAGAATTACCCAAAGCGTAGAGTGAGTGAAGATAACAATCTCTCTTACAGATACCACTTCAATCACACCCACTCACAATCT